>CAEGAD010026647.1:0-335827 GCA_903067055.1 Poeciliopsis paucimaculata
AAAATTTGGATAAATAATGGGTTAGTCTGATCCTGGTTCTTATTGCTCTTTTTTGAAGTTTGATTAGTGACTGTTGTGCTGTTTTGTAATTAATTACCCAAATCTCTGTGGAGTCACTTAAATGAGGTCAAACTAAAGAACAGTGCAGAATGTTTGGATGTTTCTGTGTCTGTGAACAGAAAGGTGTTTGGTACTGAAACTGTGATAGACCCACTTCCTGAACTGTGAACTGAAATAGTAAAACCCCGACTCATAATGTTAACTTTTCCATAGATGGACAAACATTCTTATTTAAAGAAAAAAAGCCAAAAGCTACATAAAGTTCAGATAAAAACAATGGTAATGCAATCTCTAATTATGATTTTCAAATAAAGTTCAGGTCAATGACTAGTTTTCATGAGTCATTTACCTGAACTTCTACCTTGATAATAAACCAGTTTTGATTGCATGACTGCAGTCTGGATAAATGAATGTCTAAATGAGAAACAGCCACAGTTTAACCTGAGGTCATCAAACACTTTTCCTCATCAAAATCATCTTTTGATGAGGAAAACACTGTGGAGCAGATTTAACCGGGTGATTGTGTTTTGCATATTGTCAAGTCTATCAATTACAGCCACACTGGCTGAAGCTAGACTAAATTGTTGGAAAAAGTTACATTTGTCTCAATATGAATGAATTTATTTGGAAATGTTTTGATGGTTTGAAACATCTCCTTCTCTAGAAAGTGTGAATCACTTCAGAGCTTTTCCTGGTTACATAGCAATAGCAACTAATGTTATACTTCTACCTAACTGATAACGTCACTAGGATCCCATGCTTTGTGACAGATTCTATGCCATCATCTCTGAAACCCCTACGTGAATATCTGTGTATATCTGTTGTGCAGAACCCAACAGATATACACAAAGTTCAACTTTGTTCAACTTGAAAATGATGATGAATAACCAACAACTAACCAAGAGGCTTTTCCCTTTAATCTTGACAAAGAATGGAGAACTAAGTCTAAACCGATATTGTCAATTTAGAGAACAAGATGCTTCTTGGTCAAAGTTGCCGAAAGTTTCGAAATATTTGGAACAAGAAAGGAAAGAGCTGGAGCGACAGCTGAGAAAAGAAGCCAGAAAAAAGCAAAGAAGAAATTTAACTTAGTCAAATTGCTCCACAACCACAACTGATTCAGACGCGAGTAAAAGTTCAGGATCAAGCTTCGCATTAGAAGATAGGAGTGATATCGAGAAAGTGATTGAGCAAGATAGTGAATACAGGAGAAAAAAGGACGATAAAAAGAGACCAGAAGCTAAAATTTTGAAAAAAGAGCAGAAAAGGATAATCAAACAAGCTAAAGAAGTGAAAGCATTAAAAGTGGGTCCAATTCGGAAAACGACACAAGAAGTTTTAGATTTGATGGGAACCAAATCCAACGAGGTGGCTGAAAAAGGCAAACACGACAAACTGATGACGAAGCCTTTTTCATGTGGGAAAATACAGAAACCAGACAAAAAGATGACAGAAAATATAGAAGAACGAAAGTATAAGAAAATTAGTCAAGACATTCAGCCAGAATATAAACATCGAGAGAGGGAGAAAAAGGTACTTAGATAAATCTATCTATCTAGATAGATATTTAGATCTATCTAGATAGACAGAAAGAGCTATTTCCCTACAAAAACGGTAGATAGACAGATAGATAAATAGATATTGATCTATAGATAGATCTACCTATCTATAGATATCTATAATAGATAGATCTATATATAGATAGATCTATCTATCGATATCTATAGATAGATCTCCCTATCAATAGATAGATCTATCTGTAAATCTATGGATCTATTTAGATAGATCCAGAAAGATCTATCTATAGATCTAGACAGATAGATAGATGGTATAATAGATAGATAGATATTGTCTGTCATTTTCTTTATTAGTAAAATTAAGTAATACTACTTTAAATAAAGGTTTTCTTTTTTTTTTTAATTTAAATATTGAAGCCTAAAAACAATCCCACCAATTCCTGCACCATTCTACTGTAGTTCAGCATTAAAGAGAAAACATTATTGCAAGGGAAAACGAGCGCTTTGCCTCAGCTCTATTTGTAGTTGTCTGTCACCATCTGGTGGTGTTGTTTGTTATTGCTGCTACTGATCTTTCCTTTTGGATTTGAGGGAAGCCTTGAAAATAAAGCTAGAGAAACTCATCGATACAAAAAAGACAAAGTTGTTCGGTTTCTTTTTGTTTTGTTTTTTTAAAATCAAGTCTAATGTTATAGAATCTTCACATATTCAAAACTGTCTCATTTTCCATATTATCATTTATTAAAGAAAAACCAGAAGGACAAAAAAAATAGTTTTATCCTGATTTAAAATGATTTATGAAGGAGAAAAGTATCAGCTTGGTTCTGGTGAGAACAGGCACTTGATTAATAGGAGGAGTTTCAGAAGTTGTGTTTCAGTGGGGAATTGTTTCCCGTCAGGGAATTCCTTAGAGTGAAATTCCCAGAAAATTCACCTGGAAAAAAAAAGAGCTGAGCTTTTTTTTAATTTTTTTTTATTCACTCACTGCTCACCTGAACATCACAGAGCTGTCTGGATAGCAGTGACATTTTCATGCACCTGAGTTAGGTGAACTGGGGGGGTCAGGATCCGAAGCAGCTAACCTAGGCTTTCCATTCTCTCTGCTATGTCAACAAAAACAACTAACAGAGACTAACCTCAAAAAAATGCAAGTGGAAACGCTCGCAAAGCAAGCCGAGTAGAGTGGAGTCGGGACCATTGAAGCCAATGGAAAAGGGGCAGTTGTCTGGGCTGGGAACGCCTTGGGATTCCTCCAAAGGAGCTGGTCCAAGTGGCTCGCTCCCCTGAGACCCCCTGCTTAGCCTGCTGCACCAGCAAAACAAGCCCAGATAATCAGATGGATGGATACTGAAGCACTTAGAAGGTCTATTCAGTTGTTGAAGTTCAGCATAATCTAACCTTCATCAGTTGCTGTGAATATTTAGCGGTCTGTATTAGCTGTTTATTATGTAAGGACATAAAATGCATTGAGTGGGCCGTCAATTATGTGAGGATGTTTTATTAAAACCTGCATGTTGCAGCTTCTCACCTGGCTGAACCTGATGGTGAGTTTAACGTTGGTTCGTTAACTAGTCATCAGTGACCTGCAGTCAGGTGAGGTCAGGGGAGACAGAGCCTCAGCTGTCATCATGGAAAAATAATATATAACAGATAATTTATATTGCTATTTTCACCCTGTGGTTTGTACTATGAAGTACCTATTTTTCATTTAGCTTAATCAATTCTGATTATATTTTCTTTAAAATCGCTGGATTTTCCCACTCAAATGCTTGGAAGCGAAGCAGGTGAGGCAGCAGTGAGCTGAGCCTCACCTGGGATTGATCAACCTCTCTAACTGTTGCCATTCTATGAGACCATGCTCCTCCTGGTTGCCAATGAAATGGCTAAAAAACATTTAATGTATGAACTGATTTTCCATAATTTAGCTTATGCATATAATGTACAGTGTTTTTTGTCACCAACTGTGTGTGTAACGTGTTTCGTGTGCTGAGGAGCAATCATAGCATGACGGGCCGCCAGGCTTATAATACACTGGGGTAAACCCTGATGTTGGGAAACAGCACACCTGTCAGAGTGAATTTGATGGAGGTACCTTTAATACCTCATTCTCTATATTAGTCACCACAGCCTTTCAATTAAGCTGCGGACTGAGGCCAAAAGCTTTTTTTTATTATTGATCCCAAAACACAAGAGTGCTTATATTAAATATGGAGCCTCCAAGTGACAAATACTGTCCCCAGGTTACAAAAATCACATTTCTACATGAGTAGCACAACAAGAAACTTAATTTTTCTTCCCATTCTTTTTCGTAAAATAGCTCACCCACAGTTTAATAATTCAGTGGTCACTTTATTATGCCAAATGAGAGCATGTCCAGACATCATTAGATGAAGAATGCCTGTGAACTTAAATTTTCAACATTTTCTCGGATTCTCAATTACAACTGATCTTCTGGTCATTTTTTGAGATTTATTGTTACCTTTGAGGTATTATCCTTAATGTTCTTCTTAACCTCCAGGTAGACCGTCATGGTAGGTCTACCATAATCTTTTCATTTTCAGACGACGGACTTGGCTGTTCTCTGTGAAATATTTCAATTTGTAGATTTTATAGAGTCAGGGATCTTAAGAGTCAGAAATATCTAGCGCAGAAGTTGAGGTCAGCAGGACATGGCACTCTGACAGGATTAGACGAAGGTGAAACTTTGCTTTAAATGTATGTTTGGGGGAGGGTGACCAGCAGAATAATCTGTTGTCACACAGCTCAAAAGACGGAAAGAGATTTTCTTTTAGCAACATCACTAACCAGCATGTGTTTTTCAGTCAGTTCATTCTGTGTGATACATGGATGACAACCACCTGTGGAACAGCTGCATTAATTCCCCTGAACCCGTCAGCCTACTCCACCGCACATAATAATAAGTCAGTTTTTCTTTGCTCACACACGCCTCCAACCCCAAAGCCACCAAGGGAGGATGTCTGGCAGTGTTTTAGCAGAAGGTGTGAGAGAGGTGCAGATGTGTGATTCCACGGGAGGAACTTTCTCCATTTCAGCAGTCCGTCACAGCACACCCCATGAGTTTGTCATCTGCGATTATGCTCATCTCTGTGAATAGAATGCACCAACAGATAAATACAAGCTGGAGGTTGTGTATGTGTGTGTGTATGCGTTTGTAAAACCTTGTGGGGACAATTTTCCTGACACATACTACGTTGCGAGGACCACTGCTCCTTGTGGGGACCGAAGCCTGGTCCCCACAAGACGAAACACTGTTTTTGGGTCAGGACTAAAGTGTGAACTGAGTTTTGGTTAGGGTTAGGTATGTAATGGTTAGGGTTAGGTTAAGGGTAAGGTTTAGGCTGTAGAAATGAATGAAAGCCAATCAAATGTCCCCACAAAGATATCCATACAAACGTGTGTATGTGTGTGTGTGTGGGCGTGTGCGTTGACACAAATGAACAGAATGTGAACACAGGAGAGAAAAGCAGATGTGAGAAACATTTCTGCATGTTTTCCCTTGGTCTCGTTATCACTGTCACTTGTAGGATGTACCTCATACTTGACATGTTTGATTTCACTTTCTTCTGGTGTTGGGTAGATTGGTGTGGAGAAAAATGTGTTGCAATGTTATTGAAAGCACTCAACATGTTTCAAAAATGATCCATTAAAAACGTTTTGAGAGTAATTTAACATATATCCAATGGTTGAACGTACATGTGTCTCGTTTGCTTTTTTAAAAAAATATATTTTCAAGTGATTTTTTTTCCAGATTTTGTTTTGCCAAAGGATTTTATTTTTTTTTTTTTTCAAATTAATTTTCAGACTTAAAAAAAAAAAAAATTTACTTTTTGAGATCTAGCTGTACTAGAAGGAGGATAATGAATACAAAATTATAAAATTTCATAGTGTGCGTATTGGTTGGACCTGATTTAGGGTTCTGATGCTGAGTAAGGTTCAGCTGGCTTCAAGTTCAAATTTCAAAGCCTAAACGTTTAAAACAGCAGATAGTTTAAGTCTGAGTTTGTTTTAGATAAATATAGATGTTCAAAATAATCCAAGCATGATGTCAGTAACGAAGGTCATCAGTGGCACGTTGGCCTTCAACAACATATTACATCTAGTATTCAGACTGTGTATAACCTAATATTAGCAAAAATGATGTCAAGACATTGACTCAGTTCATTTAGTAAGTTGATGGCATTTCTGGTTAAATTGCTGCCAGTAGCATGAGGGCTACCACCAGCAATGGCAACCCTCCAGTTAGAGTCTTCATGTAGAATGAAAACAACTCTGCATAAGATAAAGTGGCGTAAAATGTAGTGAATAATCTCTGGGGTATCACTGTGTTCACTAATATGGACTTACTCCATTCGGTAAGCAAGCAATACTGTGTAAGCTGAAATTAGCATCAACGCTAAAAGCTTTCTGAAAGATGAAACCTGATATATTTGCTCAGAAAAAAGTTTTTTTAATTATTATTTTTAATGTTACTACAGAACGCCTTCACAGAATTTTACTGGTTATCCGTGTTTTAATTCTCTCACTCATGATAACTAAAGTCACATTTTCGAAACCTCGGGCTTAAACAATCTGATTTATTGAACGCTGCTGCATCCTGGTGGCTCGATGGAGCATTAATCCTTCTTCAAAGTTAATCAGCAGAGCAACGTTACATCAAGGATAATGTCTCTGGATTGCTTCTGAGTGCTCTTTAATCGTGCAGCAGTCAGGCGGATGGGGACATCATCCAGTTATTTATGGTTTGGGGAGTAACAGAAGACCTACAAGTGTGCCTTCTGAACAGTAATTTATCTTTATAAGAGGAGCTCCCTCTTTAAAATCCCTGCTGCTGCTGGAAAACAGCTTTTTTTCCTTTTTTTTCCCCCCCAGACATAACACCCTCAGAAGAGTATAACTAATTGGCAACAAATCTGAAAATCTTCCTAAAATCCTATGGGAGCCATTTTATGTAAAAGAAATTGATTAAAGAAGACAGACAAGAACTCCTCTCTTCGGGTTCTGAGTTGATCTGAATATATTGAGAAGGAGACAGAGCTCATTTGTCTTATCCTCTCGCCCACCTCTCCGCAAATCAGTAAATCTTGCTGGGCAGAAAATCCAGATGTGCTGCTGAGGTGGAGACTTGTGAAAAGTTTCCAAGGCCTTGGAAATGTATTTATAGACCTTGAGCATTCCCCCCCCTCCATTTCATTTTGTCAGTTTCAATAAACGTCTTAATTTCAGTGGTAATTTATGTGATGGACACTGGGGGTGTGCATATGACTGTGAAGAAAATTGTGAAATGGTTTCTGAAAAGTGCAGTTTTCATTTGTATTTAGCCCCGTTTATTCTGATAACCCAAAAATAAAATCCAGCAAAGTAATAAGATCAATGGAAGAAGGAGGTCTAGTCAGACTAAACAAGTTTTAACATTTTGACCTGCATGGAAAAAGCAGTGTCCATTTTCTATGCAACAAGTTGTGGTGGCAGGATCATCCTGTGGGTTTGCTTTTCTTTGGCAGAAAACTTTTTACCCTGAAAACGGCTTGAGACTGGAGCTCACCTTCTGTCAGAACATCTTGACCCTCCAACCAGAGCAACAATCCAACAGCTTCGATTGAAACATTTCCACATGCTCGAAGTCTACATTTCAACCTCACTGAAATTCTGCAGTAAAGAAATTGAGGAAAGGTTCAAGTTACAAACTCCCAAGAGCGCATTCGCACACACTGGAAAGACAAACTCAGGAAAATTTTTTAGAGTTTCTATCATTTTATTTGAGATAAAAATATGTCTTTTACAGATCTGGTTCACTAACAAACACAATAAAGCTCTGATGAACAATGACGACTTTAATTAGACCCATCACTAAAGCTGGGTCATCCAAAGAAGTGTGTTTAGAGCTTTAATCAGTCATGCTAACGGATGCACACATACAGTGAAGTCTAAAGGGTACTCAGCCCAAAAACTTCACATGAGCAGTAGTCATTGTCATGCAAAGCCCTTCTAAAAGCTGTTTTATACTTAATTACATTCAGAAACCCTTCCCTGCAATCTGACAAAATGCACCTTGGAGAAGGACTCAACATGCTACACTAAACACTAAAACATCGACATGCTGAGAAGAATAACACACAAAACTATATAAGTTAAAAAAAAGGTCAGGTGTGGTGGTTCTGGGTCAGTCTAACAGTTTATTTACCGTGAAACTAGCAGAAAACGATAGCAAAGTTAACTGCTTTCTAATTTAAGTCATCAGTCAAACTTATTCAGTCTCCTTTAGTACAGAACACATAGGCAGGCTCACAGTTTTAATGATAATCTGCCAGATTACAGAGAATTATATCTGCTGGCGAGACACAGAACAGTTCCACCTGAGCTTTGTTTGTGAGCAACATGAGTGATTCTGAAGAACCAGGTGACCAACACACATTTTCTATGAAAAAATACGTCGACATTTAAAAGGATTAAATGGATGCAATGGAATCTAAGTAAGCATTGAAATCAAGGTGAAGCAAATTAGCAATGGTGACTTTACATGCTGTAGATCTAACTAACAGCACACGGGTCGTCCTTGCAGGGCTTCATGTCTCCTTGCAGCAGCTGAATCATCACTGCCTTGGTCAGGTAGCTGGAGGTCCCTCTCTTTCCCAGAGGCGGTGTGTTGTAGAACACCTCCATGTCACCCTGGGGCCAACAGTCACAGTTAGGGGCTTGCTACAGCAGTTGCAGTTTGGTATGCAACAAGTCCAACCAGAGAGGTTCCTCAGAGGCTTCCGTACCTGTTTCTCCATCCCCTCAAAGCGACTCCGGTCTCTCTGGAAGTCGTTAAACGCCTCCTTCACCAGAGTATCCAGATCCACCTTGTCACCAAACTCCAGCTCGGGGTTTCTCTCCAGCATTACGGCCACAACCATCAGCAGCTAATGGGGGACAGGATTGCAAAAGACGATTAAAAGAGCTGAAAATACAAAGATTGTCATTTTTTTTAAAGCCAATTTTGCTTCAGCTCTAATTGCTGCATGTCTGTTGGTGTTAGTTAACGGGGTTCTTTACCTCGACAATGATTTGTCTGTACTCAGGCAGGACAATGTTCTTGAGTGTGTCCTCCACCAGCAGGGAGAAGTTCATCTCGTACATCGTCATGTCTGACAGTGTTGGTTGCTGCGTAATGACAGAGAAGACCTTCGTCATGTACTGTTGTATCTAGCAAGGTAGGAGGCATTTTCCATTGTTACATAATAAAACATAATATGATGCTAAAACAGCTAGTAACAACGCTGAACAAAAACAGAGTGGAAAAACGTTGCCTGGTCCAAGTTTCGATTTGGTTCAAACCAAATAAAAACAAAGATCCGTCCTGCTTTGCATCTGCATTTTTCCCAACAGATTGTGATGCAAATTTTGAACAAACTTTTAAAATGTTGCAAAAATAAAAAGGAAGCAAATTAGGCATGTTTCCATCTACTGGTTTAGAGTGAGTCAACCAGCAGAGTTTTGTCAGATGTTGATGTTACGCATGGCTGTGAGAAACAGGAAGCAGAGTTTGACAACTAGCATGGACCATATATATCATACATATGGGGAGAGGTTTTCAGGAATCTGTTGCTTTTGGGCAAGTTGGAGCTTTTCTATTGAGTCAACCACCATTGGCAATGTTACATGCTGTCTGGAGACGCAGACAAAGGAGAAACAGGATCAGTCACGAGCTAAATGTTGACCAAGGCAAATATGTTTCCATCTCCCCTTTGAGGCACTAACTGTTTTGGAAAAGCCAAAACAAAAAAAAAAAAAAACCTTAAGCAATTGTGAAAACTTTTTTATTTTTGCAAGACTGAGAAAGTTATTTAGAATTTAGCCATTTCTATCAACCTAAAGCGATACTTCAAAATGCAGATAACAAAAAACGTTGCTGGAAACACGTATATTAAGTCAGGACGGCGTAGAGCAGGGGTCTCAAACTCCAGTCCTGGAGGGCCGGTGTCCTGTAACTTTTAGATGTGCCTCTGCTGCACCACCTGAATAGAATAAAAGTCATTAAAGCTCTGGAGAACTGATCTCCAGGAGGTAATTAAGCCATTTCATTGCAGTGTTTTGTCCCTGTGGCACATCTAAAAACTGCAGGATACCAGCCCTTGAGGACTGGAGTTGGACACCTGTGGCGAAGAGAGATATTGAAATGCCTTGGGCCCCAAGACCCATATAGCATTGTTGCTGACCATGTTCATCTCTTTCTGACCACAGTGTACTCCTCTCCTAATGGCTACCTCCACTGTAAAAGGATTACGTACCTGTGGGAGGTGAGTTCCACCCACCACGATACCGTTGGGCGTCCTCTCCAGGATCTGCCACACGCGGTCATAAAACCCCAGAGGGGTTCTGTTCAGACTGCCGTCGATCTGACGCCGGTTCAGCCAAGACCTGGGGAAAAAAACCAGAGCCTGATGAGATCACATCCTCAAAATAAGGGCAGCCGTTGTTCTTTAAAAAAAGATTGTTTTTCAGTCAATGCTAGTTAATTAGATAAGATGAAGCTTTATTAATTCCCTAAGGGAAATTGGCTCCTGCTTTAATTAGATGATATGATATAAACCAAGGGAAGAAGGTAAAACAGTTAAACATCAAGAAGATGTTTAAACATACCGTAGCTACCAAAGAAGCTCTGGTATGTTTAAATTTGAGTTAAATGGAAAGTAAAAGCATAGATTTAGTCGAATTGCGCGTCATTTATGTTTATTCAGCGTACCTGGCAGTGTGCTGCGGCTGCAGGACGTCCAGCAGCAGCTGCTTGATGTCGCTGGGAGAGAGCTGGTAGATGTCCTGAGGTGCCAGGTCTCCAGCTCGGATCTTCAGCTCATGTTTTATGGCCTGAACGATCCAGCTTGGTATCCACACAACAGATGGATTATGTTTAGAGATTACAAATCCAACCTGAGGTGACCAACACACATTTTCTATGAAAGTCGTTATTCTCACTCTTTGTTTTAATTCCTTTAGTATAGCCTCTTCTACACCTCTTGTATGATTGTACCTTTTATCTTTCATTTCTCTACTTCCAAATCACACAATCAGGATAGATTGAAGGATGTAGCGGTCGGCTGTAAGTAGCAACTCATTTCCAATGTACTGCTGAGGCTGATATCGATCGAAACGCTGTTTTTTTGTGAAGCGCTGCCTGAGGGTTTAAAGGTCACAAACATCTAACACCGGTATCCAGCTGGGGCCTTTATGTGCTGAGATTCCTGTTTGCCCTCCTTTTATACAACCAATTTCAATAATACTGCAGATACTGTTTTATTCAACAACTGCTTACAGAGTTAGTATTTTTATACACAGCTTATTCTTACAAAGAAAACTGCAGGCACCATTTCCAGGAATCAGATTAGATTTCAGGGCCTATTTTTGTCTCTTTTATTTCAATTGGAAGAAGTAGGATGAAATCAGAGCAGAAAGGACCGCTGGTTACTCTTTATGGGAAGAACAGCAGCTGGTTTTCTGCGATGGAAACTTTCCTCTTTTCCTGCTCATATTTGGGAGTCAGGATTGGTCCAGTTAGTTTACACATTTCAACACAAGAGTACACTTAGCTTTTAAGCCATAAACTGTAGATCATTAAAGCTGATGTTCCTTTAGGTCAAAACATGCACCGAACCTGTTGGAGGTTTTATTATTGTCTGACAAAGTTCATCAGATCAACGGAGGCAGACATGAAATCACCGTAAGCCTTTGGGTGACGTTTTTTATGTCCATGTTCCAAATAATTTCCACCATCGTAAGTTTTTGCACCTGTTTCTTCTAATGAGTTAAAGGTCTGTTTGTACATTTACAAAAATAAAACAAACACCACCAGTGTGGCAGATACAGGCTGAAAATAGTCATTTTCAAGCACCAAATTACAGATTCAGTCAAGCTGGAATACAAAACCTTCTGGAAACAAAACGTTTCTAGAAGTCTAAAATTTAGACCCATCTTTGGTAAAATATCACCATTTTGTGTTCCGAAATGCTTCTACAATGGATTTTCTCTTTGATTTGTTGACATTAGGGCACAAAGCTGAACATAATTTCTGTGAGACAAAGCATGCCACTGTTGCTGAGCAGTTAACAAAATCCCACACAATACACAAGGCACTTTCAACATTTTCAATTTTCCTGATAACATGACGCCTCAATCCAATTGCAAGAAATTGCAGCGTGGGTAATTTGGAGTGTGAGGGAAACGCAGAAAACAAGCCACATTACTGAATCTCAGAGGGATTTGACAGCAATTTGTTTTCTTGAGTTTTTTTTTTTTTTCTTTCTCTGGCTAACACCAGGGAGGGGAAAATTGCATCTAGGCAAACATGCTGCATGAGAAAATCCCAATTGGTAAAAACACATAAGAGCTGCTCGAGGTTCAAATTCAGCCTGGTATCGTCCTACCCGACTCTGATTTTGAGCATGCCGCTGAACAGCTCGGGGTTGTTGGAGACGATCCAGCCGATGTGGATGACCAGCTCCTGCTGGAGGACAGCTTCCCTCTCCCCGCCTTGGGGAGAGCACTTGCTGTAGATGATGCCCTGGATCACTCCTGGAGACAGCGGGTTGGAGATCACCTCCTCCTCATGCCCGAACAGACCCAGGGTCACCTGGTGATCATGTGCAAACAAAACAAAAAAAAGAAAGTGCTGAAAATCTACCAAAATTTTCAGCAAAAAACAGAAGAAAGAAAAAGAAATCCTGTGCTATTATGCAGACCACTTTATCAGGAGACAATTTCAATATGTCTTCTGTTCCTTCAATTTGAAATTGGCCTCCTCTCTCTGAGTAAAAGTGAGAGAGCATGTGACACCTTTGTAGTTTTGCTCAGGAGGAGCATCAGAGGAAAATTACACCATGGCAAATTTCACTGATGAGAGGATACGCTTTTATGTTTTCGCCTCCGTCTGATGAAACTCCGAAACGTAGACGCGTCGTTCATCCGAGTATCGGAAGCGCAAAAAGCCTGCAGCTGAAACGAAGTTTTGGATTCGGTGCGGGATGCACTGTCAGATTTCAGTAACAATGTGAAATATAATCAGAATGAAAACTGACTCAAATGGGACAGCGCCGCGTTCTGCCTCTACTTAAGACTTTATTGTAAAGAGAGGAGCGGCATCCGTCTCCAATTTTAAATCGGCTTTTCCAATCATGTTGAGAGGAGCCTACCCTCTTGCCTCATTGGCAATCTATATGCAGATTCACACCTTGAGCTACTTCAGCATAATGAAATACCTAAAAGTGTTCAAAGGGTAAAAATGCAGCAAGATAACTGGAACTCTTGAGAGGAGGCTAGTCTCTGAATACCTCTTGAGAGAGAATGATGCATTGAAAGGCATCCGGCATGATGTGGTGAATCCACACAATTCACAAGTCAGTGTGTCAATCGTGCATCCACACAAGTTGCAAATTATTGTGTTGCCAACGGGGATTGGGATGGGTGATGTGGCGCGGGGGATAGGTTTTGCTTGTTGCCTTGCTGCATCTGCAACTACAGTTTGGATCCAAACACAATCGATGTAAGCTTTGATGAGGGACATGCGCAAGCAGCTGGCCCAAATAGTTCCCATAGGATGCAGCACGAGGAGCCTTCAGCGATGGACACATCGAGATTTCCCTTTTTCTGCTAATCAGTGAACATTAAAATCACTGGCCAAACATGCCGCCAACAGTTTCCCCCAACATACTGCGCTTAGAGAAGGGGTAGATTTTACTCAGGCCCCCTCTGACTCTGTGTCCACTTACCTGCTTGCCTTGCACTAAAATACTAGTAATACTGGGGGCAAGGCTGTCCACTAGCTTAGTTAAGAGACTGGCAGCAAGACGGACAACAGACCTAATGGGCGAAAAGACACAAGAACATTCTTGAGATATTTAGGACAAGTAACAAATTTACAGCTTGGACTTTAATATACACAGCGCCTTGTAGAACCACTTTTGACATTTTGTCATGTTACAACTGTAAATTTGATTGCATCTCATTGGGATTTTACGTGATAAGCCAACATAAAGTAGCACAAGATTCATCAAAAGTAAACGGACTCAGGAAGAAGATGATATGACAAGCTTTGATTTAAGCTTGTTATCAAAAGGTTGGTGTTGGTTTATCACAGTAAAAACCAAATAAAAATATTTACGTTTGTATCTGTGACAAAATGTTCAAAAGTGGACCTTCACAAAGGACTGTAGCTTCTTTCTTTGTTTCCTTTGTACATTGTCCAATAACACCAAGAGTTACAGAAAACATCTACAGTCGCAATGTACTGAGAAGTGTTCATCCCAATCACATCGAATCATTTGGATTCTGGAAGTTCCGATATCAAGTTTGCTTTCCAGTCAATATTTTAATGTTCACGCAAGTTTGAATTTATCATTCATGAGGTTCGACGCGGTCTGCTGGATGCTTCCTCTTGTCTGCAGGAATCCTATTAGGAAAAATGGCACACTGAGATGGCAGTTATCTAAATACAAAGCCAGGGATGACTAATGACACACAAAAATGATTTACATTTCTTACAGCGGTGGTGGAAGCAAAAGGACAATGTCGTGAATAAGGTGGAACACAGCCTGCTCTTATTATATGCTGAGTAAAAGTCCCAGTCAATTTTTCTACTAGAGAAGTTGCTGAATTTCATGATTACATTTGTGGGGAAAACAAAGGTACGGCTGGGAAATCAACAAAACATTACAGTTTAAAAAGCATGGTTTGCTGTCAAAGCACTGATCCTTAGAAAACCTATTTCAAGCCTCACTTGCTGGCCCATGTTAGAAAAATGAGAGCATATACACAGTCAAGTATGGGAGTAGTTTCCATACCGAGCAAAACAAAACAAACAAAAAGACTACTCCGTCTTTAAATGCCATAAGTGCATTTCTCTTAGCTGAAAACGTCGATGAATAAAACAGCATACAATAAAAGTTGTCGTGTCAGGAAGCGTAACGAAAGCAAACGATGAGCACAGAAAGCACTGGCCACTGATGAGAGGAACGAATACTCAGTTATGACGTATGACAACCACCTGCAACATTTGGTCAGTATTTGTGGATGAGGCCGGCAGCAAACCACAATTCAAATAGAAATTCGACATTGTTTCAATTCCACACCCAAAACAAACACAAAATACAAAACCCATTTCTGCTATGGTCAATGTAAAAAGTGGACAATCTTTGCTTTCGTGGATAAGAACGTTGTTTACTATTTCACCACTTTGCTCAGTAACTTTAAAGCTCTTCCAGCCACCCCAAGGTATTCAGATGGAATGATCTAAAGAGTCAAAATCTATTTAGTTTGCAGTGCACGGCCAGCATGTGAGCCACTGGGAATGGACTTGGAGGAAAGGGTGCAGCCTCTGTGGTTTTAATGTAAAGAGAAAGCCAACACTGACCACAAGCTCAGCTCCGGATCACATCCGACTCAAGGTTCCTGCAAGCATCCTAGCTGGTTCGCCAAAATCCTGACTGTGTGAGCCAAGGTTTCTATAAACCACTTAATGCACTAGAAATACAGCAGTGTGACAAATTGACAATATGGCCAAATAAAAACTCTCATTTTTAGGTAAATCAGAGCAGAGTGGATGTTGGTGACTTAAACTGCTTGAAGAATTTCACATTAAAAATGATGTTTAGAAAGAGATTGTTCTCCACCTATTTTCTTTTATTTCTGTCGTCTTTATTCACATCAATCACAGTTTTTCTAATTTGAGGTTTTTAAACTTTTAGATAAAAATTTACAACTGTTTTGATTATAAAATAAGCAAATGTATTGTTATAATAATTATTTGTAAAATTAAATAGAAACATCTTAATTTTAAGGGTTTTTTTTTTTTTTTTTGCTTAGAAGAAAAACGAGAATCCGATTAGAATGAATGTTGAAATCTTACAGCTCACACAGCTCACACAGCTAGCCAGCTAGCTAGGCAACTAAAACATGCGGGAACATTTACTGTGTCGCCCGCTGAACTTTACCTGTTTCCCATGAACCAGTATTGTGGTGATGTGAGGGGCTATACAGCTGGCATACTTCTTGGTAATGGCAGCAGCATGCCGCACTGCCAGCCTGCGGTTTATCCAGATCACGTAACAGTTTGTTTTATTAGTTTGGGAAGTCGGGACAATGTGATTAAATGAATTTCTACAGACACAAGAAATAGCAAAAAGCACTTCAAGCTACTTTCAGAGGAAGTCTGTCTCATGAAGCCATAAGGCCACTAAATGACTCTACATGTCCAGCGATTATGTTTTGGACAAACACTGTGTTTGTGTGTTGAAATGGGAATACCAGACCAAAGTTTTCTGCTGCCGGCTCGTCTGTAGATTCTCTCCAGTTCATCCATGAGGTTCTCTGGAATCACAAATATGGCTGATTTTATAACTTTTTCTAAATTTTGCCCTTAAATGGATATGGAAAGCATGTAAGGTTAACATAGTTTAAACGTTAAACCAATCATATCCCAGCTCCAGCCCTTGACAGACGATATGTCGAGGGTTTTACTGTAGATGCTTTCCTGCTCCAACACACCTCCATAAAAAAAATGTCATTTTAGTTCCAATGTCAGCTTAATTTATACAAACTTAGATTACTGAATTGATTTCTGTAGTATTTGGTAGAATTACCTTTTAAATGGTATGACTTGGTTCAAACATTTTACATGTCTTTTCACGAGCTTCTTACCATAGTTTGCTGGGATTTTGGCCCATTTTACCAAATAGAACTGGTAGAACTTGGTCAGGTTTATAGGCTGCAGTTTATTTACAGAGAATGTAAATATCTGGTGTGACCTGTGGACGTGTTGGAGCAGAAAGCTGCAACTCTTGTCCCCCGAAGGACCAGAATTGGGAACCACTGCGTGAATCAACAGGATAAAACTGCTAACTGATCGTCTTCTAAGATTATTATACAATTCCTCCTAAGACACCCTGCTGCTCTACTAGAATCCATATTTATGAACTAATTTGCAGTGTGTCCATACCATCTTTTTCCAGGAAGTCTGGTCCTTCTCTTCTGAGGAGGATACAGGTGAGCTGAGCCTGACTGGCCAAGCAGTTGCAGTCCTGCATAAATACGCAGACGAGATGAATAAACAAAAAAACAAGAGTCATATTGAATGCAAACGCAATATTTTTCAGAAAGCAAGAGAAAAAAATAAATTATGGTATTATTAACTGACTTAAAATGGTACATTGTTCATGGTTTATGCCAATTGGAGTATTGATTTTGATATTAATGGGCAACAGCTCAAAAAACCCCAAACCTATTGATCATATTTTAGTTGAAATGTTACTATTTGATCGAAAGTTTTACACCTGATTCTTTAAAATAATTTCTCTGAACACAGTGATAATCCGGATCATCGTTCTGCTGAAACAATCAGCTTACATGAAACTTCTGCAGGATCTCATAGGTGGGCTTGTTTTGCCACTCCTCCACACTGATCTCCGGCTGCTGCTCCAGGTCCGAGGCGTTGGGCGTGCTCGTCTGCCTCTTCACCTTCGAGTGCTTCGGCAGCTCCAGCTCCTCAAAGCTCTTGAACTCTGGGATCCTTTAGCACACGAAAACGGACTGCGCATGTCTCTTTTTTTTAAAAAATGAAGCAACTTATAGCCGTTATGCTTCAAGCATTAAAATGAGACAGGACTAACTTCGGTAACTGACCACCATGCGACAAGTGACACAAAACTCATGTCATAGCCTCAAACTGGAATTGCAGATCATAGTTAATGTTCAAATTACGTTCAGATGATTTGACTTCAAGATGCACATAGAGAATCTGAGGAGGAAGCTGAAGATTAGAGTGAAGATCTGGAGATCATCACCAACAAGAAACGGTCAAAATATCAGAGGAAACATGCAATAATAATAATAATAATAATAATATGAAAACACGTTATGTGTAAAATATTTCATTTATAACAAAAATTACTTCTCATATTGTGTATTAATTATGAATGTTGAGGAAACCATCCAACTACTTTCCTGCTGTCCTTCACATCTCATTAGCTTAAATCTTAAATATCTTGCCCAAAACACCCAAACACTGGGACCTTTGACCTTAAATTAATCAACCTAAATTAAGTGTTTTAATGTCGGATGTAAACAGAAAAAGCTATAAAGGAGAAGTGTGTAAAATCGACTTAATTTATTTTTAGTTTTACATCATGTTATATTGTTCCCTCAGCAAAAACATGTTGCCTTGATTCGTTCATGCATGTCTGAGAAATCCTTTAATCTCCATGGCAACCACTCATAGAGCCATGACGTGGTGACTTCCTGAAGGCAGAGTTTTTAAAGAGACAAAGGGCCAATTTTAAGGCCTTAAATTAGGAAATGTTTATTTTTTTGGGTCATATTATGCGATTTCTAAAGCACTTTTATGACAACTGATGTTAACACAGTTATTTGGTTTTGCTATAAAATGCATTATGTGCACATAAACACATAATGCCGCCCCACAACGTCAGTTTTATTTGACACATAAAGTCATGATACTGTTCTCCTTTCAGTAACTTTTTGGTTTCATTTGGTGAAACAGAAAAAGCACTTTAACCTGAATTTTCACTTTTACTGCAATCACAGCAGAGAAAGCATCCACATTTAACAAGGAAAGCATGAAGAAGCATGAAGGGAAGCTCTTACTCTGCCTCATTGATGCGAAGGAAGTCCAGCTGCTCCACAAATGCTCCTGATATCAGAGTCTGTGAAAATGACAGTGGGGGTGGGGGGATATCACATTTAAAAAACTATACATTTATTATTCTGGTGATATGGCCCCAACCATCCAAGAGACATAACAGTCATAGAGGATCCATGATGGCTTCTGTGCCAGCATGAGTGGAGGAAGCAATCTGGTACACAAGGTTTGTTGGGTGACTCAGTAAAGATGAAATGCTTCAAAAAATGTCATAAAAAAAAAAAAAAAAACAATCCACCAGAGAGGTGCAAAACCAAGTGACAAATAAAATTTGTTAAACATACACAGCTGCCGCATGTAACGATAATAGTTAGAAGATCTCCAAAGAGGAATAATAATAATAAAAAAAGCAGTTCAATTTTCCAATTTTCCCTTCTCCTCAGGTCCAAAAGTGATACCACTCACTCCAGCTGAAGTCAACTCAAAAACAAAACGAAGTGGCGCAGGAGATGAGCGATTATGCTCTCCATAACAATGAGATGATGAAGAGCACAAGTGTTTCAAAGCTGTGAGGTAGCTGTGAACTGAATGGCAAATAGGCAAGGGGTGGGGAAAAAAAAAAAGGAGAGGAATCTTGTGTGGAAGTCTCTGTTGAGCACCACAAATACAGTCTGAGACGAATTGGAGGAGGAAAACTTGTCGGGAGTTTGACAAAGACGTTAGTTAAAGTTACCCATGTTGAAAGTAGCTCTAGTTCTACCTTGGCCTCATTTTCCCTGCAGTCTGTTCAGTTGTCTCAGTGAGGTATCTTCGAGTTTAACTTTGGGATGCTTTGGGATGTCCCCATGGCAACCTTTGTGGGAAACTTAAACAAGTCTATATATATATATATATATTAGATATAAATATCTAATATTTATATTAGAAACAAGACAAAGGCTTGGAGAGACAACAACTCTGGTCTTATATATATATATATATATATATATAGACTGACTGAGCCATGATAAAAGCTTTATTTTGTTCATTTTAAGCTATGATGTAACACAAGAGTGTTTTAGATTCACAAACAGAAATTCTGTGTCACAATTTTATGACAAAGAGCAGAATTTGGGGCTTCATTAACAATGACATATCATCCAATTTCTGTGATAGCAAAGCAGGTCTCAGAATGTCGCATTACTACCACCATGTTTGACTGCAGGTCTTTTCTGAAAGGTTGTTTTATTCTCATTCCAAAAAGTTCCACTTTTCACTGTCTTATAAGTCCAATGACCATTTCCTTGACACTTTAAGAAAATATTAAAATCCATATATACATATTTTTGGTTCTTAGAGGTTTTTTGGCTCAGAATTTATTTATTTATTTATTTTTTTGCTTCCTTCCTTCTTTTTATCGTTGAATCATGAACGGTGACCTTAACTAAGGCAAGTGATGCCTGAAGTTTCTCAGATGTTACTCTGAGCTCTGTTGTGACTTGTGAAATCTTTAAAAAAAAAAAAACATGGATTTTTCTCTTGTAAGAGTCTTCCTTCTACTCTTGTAACAGTACATTATTCACGTATTATTTCGACTTTATTCTTGTTTTCTTGTTCGTTCTCGGGATTCTTTCCTTCTTTCTTGTTATTTGTTTTCTCAGTGTGGCCCTGAATCGCCATTTTGCTCAAACAATAACCGTGTCCACAACGAGTCAGACAAAGGCGAAGGAAGAATGAAAGTTAATACTTTGAACAAATAAGGGACTTTATAACAATGTCAAAGAAACACCATGCAGGGACAGAAAAAGCAGGGGGAAAAGTTTCTGCTTTGGAAAAACACCAGGATGAAGAAATACTTCAAAACAAAGAAACGGTGCAGCCAGTTCTCTCTCACCTGTAACAATCATGAATACTTAAGAGTCAAAAAGTGATTTCCCACTGATCCTTTGAGGAAAACATTTCCACAAAGATAGAAACTGAGGAGGAAATGGACACAATGACTTCCTGCTCAGCAGAAAATGTATCTTGACCAAATACATCGTCAGTGACTTTTCTACAGACTGCACCTTTACAAACCAACACTATCTGTTACATTCACTGTCCAGCTGTAGTAGCGCCAAAGCAGGTCGGATGCAGTGCACTGATGCAACACTTTTTTAATCACGCATTTAACAAGGCATGGAGACGTTTTCTAGGGCTGCTAAATTCACTGTCGCCGTAGCCATAAAAGCTCTTCGTCCCTCATATCCAATATTTAATTCTGTATCTCTTTTCCAATACTTGAACTCTAACAAAGTTCTGACTGAAAACTTTAGTGCTTTCATTCATAAAGAATTTAAAGCGCGCTGCTGTTGCACAGCCGTTAACTCAGTACAGCACATCCTGACACTTTTCATTCCAAACACGACGCTTTGAAAACCGCTTCGATTCTCTCGATTCACGTACCTGAAGTCTGTCGACGTGAACTTTGACCCCGCCGATGACGCCTTTCTTGAAAGAGGCCAACATGTCCAACACTGGATTGAAGCGGCTCCCTCTGGTCAGATAAAATATTCGATAGTGAAAGCTGCCAGTCAGACCTTCCTTGAACATCAAACTCACTTTAGTTTGTCGGGTGTAGAAAAACTTGGTGAATTTTTCTATTAATTTTTATTCCTTTGTTGGACATTGATTTATATTCAGTATGCACAAAATAAAACAAAAGCTTCCACCCTCAAGCGTCTGGTGGTGACATCAAATAAACTATAAGCTCTTACATTTTGTGAATTTAGTCATATATATATTTTTTTCTTCTTCTTTTTACTGTAGCAGAACTATATGTGAGAAACTGTCTTAAAGATTTTGTCAGCAATAAAGCACATCAACCTGTTTGTGAAGAGAAACATATTTAGAAATATTTACAAGGAATTTGGCATTTTTCCTTATTAAATCCCTCCCAAAATCTACAGATGGAAGAAAAAAAGATAAGAAAAAACAAGAACCAGGCAGATCGAACATTCATTCATTCTGCAGCCTGAGGCCGAGGCAGCAGTGTGATAGGAGTAAGAATTACTGCCACCTGCTGGGGGGAGTTGGCATAATTTAAACCTGGTGTTTTTGACCATTTGTTTGGAAAGTTTGCAAAACATGTGCAATATTAGCCCGTGCAAATGTGGAGATTTGTTGATTTCGTGTTAATTTTTGCAATTGGAAGATGGTGAAAATGGAGGGCTTGAATCAGAGTCCAACTACACCAACACAAAAGAGTGAACTCCTTGGTGATACCCTTCAAAACCTACGTTGCAAACTGTCATCAAATTTATTAAATACAGTTGATCAACTCAGTGTTTGTGCCTCTAGTGACGTTACTGACCTAAACACAGAATCTCCAGTGTACTTTTAATCAAAACTTATTAAGGGGAAATTCATATTTTATTACCAAGCTTGGTTCTTACCGCCAATATACATCTGTTAGAAAAAAAAAAATACAACAACTTGTGGCTGGATTACATCTTCAAAATTTGATTCATTCTTGATTTTTTTCTTTGCTAGTCTCAATCAATCTTACAATTCGTAGCAAACGTGTAGAAACCATGCAATCTGGAAATATAACTAAACTTCAATATCATTTATTCCGTCCTCTGTCACCTGCCGTACGGGTCATCGTCCTGATCAATGGCAAACTAATGACTATCGAGCTGCTGCCATGAGCGCCCATTGATTCATTTTTGGGCGCCGCAGTGAGGCTGTTTAAACATTTGTAGCGCATTTAACATATGGCTCCCTGGGTAACAGTCAATACTTCTGTAATCAGCCCACCAGCCAGGCTGTAGTGATACAAATGAGAAACATTATCACCCAATCAGCAGGCAAATACAGTAGCACCGTTCTTCTACTTAAGATTAATGGCACGCACAATATGGGAACAGAAAGGGAGAAAAGTTAGACAAACCTCCCCCAAAAAAACAAAGTGAACTGGCTTTTTAAACGCTTCACTACAGGCTTGAGACGGCGGTAAATATAGTGATAGTGACACAAAATGAAAGCGGACGGAACGCCTTGGGAAAACGGTCACATCAAAGTAAAACAGCAGAAAAGATCTGCTTTGGAGTGTGAGCGTGTGTATTACTTGATGTTATCCTCGCGGATGAGGACCAGGAAGAGTGGACGTCCCTGCATCTTCCAGCACTGCTTGATGAACTGTAGGGCGTTCTGCACACACACACGCACACACACACACACGCACCCACGCACACACACACAGAGCATCTCAGACCCACGTGCTGCAGCTGTAAAGCATTCAATTTCCTTTATTCTGTTGTGGAACAACTGAGTCAGTGGCATTTGGAAAGTTCAGCCTCCTCTACTGTCAAGCTGGGTTTAAGTTGCGGAGCTCCTCAGGCAGCTCAGCGTTCAACACAAACACAGTTTTGATGTTGAGAGATCACAGTCAGGTGTCTGCAGCGTTCCTGAAAACACGGCTTAATGCCGGATTCACGTTACAATGGAAAATAAATAAATAAATAATATCGAACGGTTGGGAAACAAAGCTGTGTTAACACCTGCTTTCTTCACTGAAATGGGAAACGAGGACATTTTTAAATATCTAGCATTAGAAGTGAACGGATTTTAAGGAAAAAATGTCCTCTACTCTGCAGCACTCCTGGACAAGAACGTTTCTGACTAATGTTTACTCCGCCAGAGTCGCGCGCTGGTTGTGTCAACTGGTTGACTGAATGTTCTGGCACCATAAATTTGCCAGAGATAATGATTTACTGCATTCCTGATTGAACCGCTCGCTCTGGACCAGAAGGTTTTTTTTGATAGTCTGTGACCTGACGGTGTCTCAGGTTTCTGACCCCTCTACATCAGGCTGTCCTCTTCACTGCCTGAATATCAACGCAAAACAGCACATCTCTGTTCCTTGCCCTTTTCAGATTGGGCCTCTTTATTTAATGTAATTGCTTTTTATTGCCACAAAATGTTCAAACCTAACAAAGTATATTCAACACCTGCTTTAAAGCTGGTAAAAGTACATCTTACCAGCTTTTTCTTTTCCAGCTATAGTAGCCAAAATCTAATTAGCATATAATCTATCTCTGACTATTGACTATTTTAGTACTTGATTATTCTGACTATTAATTGGATTTGACCAATTAAGCTTCTTAGAAAAAAATATTGAAATTCAAGTACATAAGTAATTGAAATCTTTTTTAAAATAGAAAAATAAACATTTTATTTCCTAAAATGCAATAATTTTGTATCAAAGGATGCACCTGCAATTAAAAAAAAACAACTTTTAAAATCAACATGTGAGAAGCTCAGCTCTATCATCGATACAGTGTATGGCTAATCTGTTTTTATTTTTGTTTTCTTTGGATTAACTAATAGTTGGATAGCAAAAGGTGGTTAATAGGAGAATTTAACAGAACCAGGTGAAGGTGAAACTGAACCACTTGAGGAGTTTTTACAGACGAAGACAATATTCTCATTCTAAACGCAAAACGTATAACTTTGAGTTGTTCTTTCTGCAAATGGCTTTTTTTTTGTAGTCTGCATATTCTAGTTAACGATTAATCGGTTGCTTAATATTGGTGCAAAACTCATTTTTGTTTCAGGCCGCATCCAGGTCATGAATGTCGTCAAAGGGCCGGTTGAGGCCCTCATGCCAAATCATAACGTTTTTTTTTCTGCGTTTGATTAGTACCTCTTAAAATAAAACAACTTTTAACATCTTTTTTCACAGTGATGTATTTTGGATCCATATAAATAAAAACTGATTCGATTTAACTTATAAAAAAAAAAACATTTAAGCACACAACTACCACTATATAGATTCATTTCTACGGCCCTCTGAAGTTTAGCGGGCCACATAAATAGCTGCGTGGAGCCAGACCTTGAGTTTGACACGTGCCCATTAAAGTGTTGCATATTGTCTTGTCTGTCTTTCTTTTTACTTCTGCTCTTTAATGTCTTCTCAAACCAGACAAGGTGAATGTATTTAAATCACATAAGCTTTTCTAAATCAATGAAATGTGACATTGACTCACCTTAATGTCGTCAATTAGAAGCATAACATCTTGAGACAAGTAGAAGTCACTTAGATCAAACACTATTGGGTAGCACACCACCGTCTTGCCCAGGATGCGATAAATCTAAGAGACAGAGACACACGCGCACACACACACACACACACGCACACACACATGCTGTGATATCTGAAGATGGATGGCCCATAAGCAGTTAGAAATGTTTTATTCTGGGCAGGACATAAAACGAGCCATCAGTCCTTGGTGTAGAAGTCACAAGAAGACCGCTTCTGATAAGTCACAGCATCAGCTCATAGTACACACAGAGAGCTGATGGTGATGATGATGATGATGTCCTCTGGCATGCTGCCATCTTCCCAATAAATGTTGCATTATAATATCGTCTTAATGTCTTTGGAGTCATGATTCATTTGTTTGCCAGTGGCTTTGTTGCGGCGCTCTGAAGGTACGACTGTATCTGGTTCTGTGACCTTCATTCAGCACAACTCAGATATTTGCTCATTAGGAGTGAAAGTGGGGCAGAATAGGTTATTAATTTTAGATTTTTTTTAAAGCGCTGCGTGAGAAAAAGCACGCATTGCTGTTGTGCGTTGCTGTTGAAGCGCCTTGAAAAGTATTCGGACCTACAAAGCGGACTCCAGAGGACTTTACTGTGATGCACTAACAAAGTAGTAAGTGTGGAGTGGGAGGAAATGGCGTATTCTTTTAAAACATTTTATATGTAAAATTCTGAAAAGTGTGATATGCATTTAATTTCAGACCCGTCTGAGTCAATATATAGCAGAAGCAACTTGAGTTGCTCCACCAACTTTGAACATCCAGACTGAAAGTTTTGTCCGTTAATTTAAATCCAACTCATGATCACTTAGTTTGGATTGAGAATATCTGAACATTTCTGACATCGGTATCGGCTGATTTAAGTCTTTTTTTTAACATGCTGCTATTGGTCCTATAAATAAAACTGGGTTGATGCTAATCAGCAATATTTCCCTCCATCCACTGGTTTCCGGAGGGGAAGCGGATTGGTCCTGTGGGATTTGTTTGATCACGAGACAATGACAGCGATGCAGTGCGGGATTGTGGGGAAGAAAAGAAGCAGCGGTGAAGTCAGGTGTGGTGATTTTTTCCCCCCAAGATAGTAAAAAGGTAATAGAATGATGACACTTAATGACAACAGTCATAAATATTCACAAAGACTTCTTCATGCACAGCAATATCGACACCCACATTTTCACGTTGGCACATTCCTAATTTCAAGTAATGCCACAAATTCTCCATTAGATTTACACTAAGCTCAAAATTATTCTTAAGCCCACCACTGGCATGATTGGATTTTAATCTGATTTTTCAGTCAATAGTTTCTTTTGGTAAAAGGCATCTTCCATTTTGATTTATATATATATATTTCTTTCCAAACAGCTTGTCAGAAATGATTTATACTCTTCTCAATAATCAATGGAAGCATCTCTATTGAACTTTGAGGAATCAAAGCCCTTTTATAATTGCTTTTTGTTCCACTCCGCTACCATGTTGTGTTTGTCTGTCGCTCTGCTCAACGGGTTCGAATATTTCAGAACGTCAGAGTATGACAGCAGCAGCTGTCATAATTAAGTGTGGATTATCAACCGAATCTGAACAACAGTCACTGATGGTGTGTGTGCGTGTGTGTGTGTGTGTGTGCGTGTAGGCGTGTGTGTGTCAGAGAAAGAGAAAACTAGATTCAGGAACAGAATGCTGTGTGTGTGCTTCATGCTCACACTAATGTATTCAGATCAATATGTGCTGTGTGATTCAGCCATCCCTCCTAGACCCATGCAGCACAACTACAAATAGATGCACATATGCATTCATATCCTCATGTGTGGTGTGTGTGTGTGTGTGTGTGTGTGTGGGTGAATGAGCACAAACTCAAATACCTTGCAGGTCCCGATGCAGCCCACTGGCCTATCCGGGCGCCCACTCAAACCCAGCTTCTTATTGACGGCTAGAAAACGGTACGCCTGCAGAAACACAAAGACCTGATCAGTGTGCGCAGCCTTCACGGCATCCTCTCGCTGACCTTTCTGTTCACAGAGAAAGCACTGCGCAGCACACCTTTCCATACGGATCCCCGTGATTGCATCTGTGCCGCTTTGAAAATGAGAATACCGCACTTGATTTGAAATGTCATGCGCCGGGATTTCATTCCACGTCGCAATGGAAGCATGAGCTCAATATCTCTCCGTCCTGCTGAGGCATTTTGTGATTTTGCCACTCATGAGCTGAAATATCGTCCCCCGTGATAGAAAGCAGCGACGGATATTAGCTCGGTGTTTGAGTTATGAAATGCAGCAGTAATCAAAGTCCCTGTGCTGCCGTCAGCAGCGTGCTTAGTGGACAAAAGTACACCCAGGAGCCCCAAACACCTGGAGCCTTAAAACAGCAGTACACTGGCTCACAGAGGCCCTTAGAAACAAATGCTAAGAATTGAGCTTTTATTACAGTAGATAAAACACAATCCCTTATCTTGTCATCTGACAGTTAAAACATAATTCGCTGCCAAATAGCCAGACATATCCATCCAAATCACACAAACTTTTTGTCGGTCATATTTTTGCACTGACTTTTACAAGACTGGGGATCATTAAATGCATAACCAGTTACTGAAAAAGCAGCTTATTTCACAATGCTGGTGTATTTCAGCTGAGTGAAGCTGACACCCCACCCAAGTCAAAAAATCCAGCATATAGTCTTGAGTGGTTAGTGCTCCGTTTGTGCAGGTTTGTACCATTAAAACTATCGCAGTAAGGATGTTTTCAAGTCGGATATCAGCGGAGCGAGCGACGCCTCGCTCAAGTTTGATCCGATTTATGAACGTTCTCTACCGCTAACTCTTTAGCGCCACCTATTTATGACAGATGATGATTCTTGGTTCATATCAAGTTGTCAGAACAAAAACATTTTAAACAATGTCAACTTTGTATTTAAAGTGTCATTGTTTACTGTTTGATACTTAATGACAACAGTCATAAACATTCATGAAGACTTCTTCATGTTCATGACAGGTGTCACGTTTATTACAGTGTCATTACAGTCTTATGCACACCCTTTAAATAAAGTGTTACGAATGTTCAATGTTTAATTTTCAGAAGTACTCACTGAATGCACAGAAAACTATTCATATTTTAAATGTGTTAATGAGTGGATTTATCAGCACATTTTGCTGCAACACATTCACAATCTTGATATGGACCAAAATCCCAGAATGTACAAAAATCCCAGAGCCGCTGAGATAAACAGATCCTGTCAAGGAAGAAACGACTGTCTGGGCATCGGATTAAATATTCAGCACGGTGCCCGCTCCGACTCCAGACTCCATATTCCATCTGTGAGGCCGAGTGCCACACGGCAAAAACAGAAAGAGGCTGAGAGGAAGAAAAAGCAGCAGGTGTGACAGTTCAAAGGGAGATGATAGACAATGGAGAAGGTCTCTGATTTAAAAGGCATAATGGAGGTGGGACAGGATGTAAGCCTGGGGGCAATAATGGGGTTGGAGTGGCGAGTGGGACGGACGGCCACACAGAAGGCAGAAAGATCTTCTGAAAGAAACCCGAACCCGGAGAGATGGCACGACCGGAGAAAGCGGTTGTTTTTAAAACATGACGTCGAGGGAAGGCGTCACGCAACAGATTGACAGATGAGGAACACCAGCAGAGGAAGAGACGAGGCTTTGAGCGACAGATGTGACAGAGGAGAGACAGATGACACTGAGATGGTAGACTTCCAACAGCAGACATGCAGATGAGGGACAGTTTCTGCAGGCAAAAGCAGGAAAACCTGCTGCAGAAGCAGTGCTTGGTGTAATGGGTGTGTCAGAACAACTTGAATAATCTGTAAAACATTACAGAAGCAAGATGGAAAGGACTGAAGTTGTCACTGAACACTTCTGCACAATTTTGTTCATTCAACACCAACAGTTTGCTTAGATTCTCCAGTAAAATCATGTCGATGACAGAAACTTTTCTGTTCCTCATGGTGAACCCCAAGGTTCAGTCCTGGTGCCTCTCTTGTTCAATACCTACGCGGTACACCGTTTTTGCTTCCATTTTTCTTGAGCTAAACTCAAAGATGTAAAACATCTTCTATACACACATTATAGCCATTTCTCTCAAATATTGTTCACAAATCTGTGAAAGCTGGGAACAAAAGCAGAATGTTTGCGTTTGTATTTTTGTTCAGCGTCTGCATCTTCATCAGACGTTAAATGGGAGATATATGTGATATTTAACAATCCATGAACATTTTGCCCAAAATCTGTTTTTATCATTAGTGAAATTCTTGCCAAACTAAGAAGGTTAGTGTGAAAACACATAATTCAGATCGTTATTCAGACTTTCATTTGGCCTCATCTGGGTTATTGCTCTTTTCACGTGGTACAAAACTCTGCTCCAAGACTTTTGACTGGAACAAACAGAAGTTTTCACTGTTCAGCTCCTTCCTGTGTTGTTTTTGTAAATGTTCCTTTATAACTGACTTGTTAAAGTCCCAATCTAACTTCTGCAAACCAAAAACCTGACATACTCCCAATAAGCAGATATAAAACTCCAGCGGATTGCTCTTTCCAGGCTGTTGCTCCTCGACAGTAGAAATAACTTCCTTTGTTTCTTCACCGTCTTGAGAGTTTGGGACTCAGCTGAAAAGCAGCTTAAGAAATTCTTATTCAAATATACTTTTCCCTTAGATTCCTTCAAATATTATCACAAATTCGTATCTATTTCTGTATTATTTAATAATTTTAAATCAATCATATTTTATTTGTATGCTCTGCGAAAGGTGCAGCCTACATACATTTTGCTGACTTGGTTGCTTTTGGAGGATTCATTGTAAGTTATGAATAATCTCACACAGAGGAAAGTACAAATTGGGAATTTGACAATCATTCAGTATTACTCCCTTTTTTTTAGGTTGTCAGTTTTCATTAAAGTTAAACATGAACCTGCTCAACAAACGTATCTGGGAATACTGAATGAGGAAATACGTGGTTGGAGTCAGAGGCAGTGAAATTCTCAATGTCAAGAAATACTTTAAGTAAAAAAGCCTCACCAAAAAACATGAGATTTTTGTAATTACTTGGAGTTACTCTGAGAAAGTCTTACAGCTTCACTATTTGCAAAAATCCTTCTGAAGCACCTTTCTGATCATCATTCTGAACACATTGCTGAAAAAGCTGCTGCAAGAAAACTAAGATCCCTTTAGACTTGAGCAGAAGATAAATCGTTCATCTCCAGCAGAACTGTGAGAAATGTAACCTTTGGAGAGTAATTCTGCAAACTGCGCAGGTTTATGGATTGTCACTTTGGAAGTGTAGCGACTTTACCATTATGCTGATCAATCAACACGAGGAACCACTGTTGGGATAATAACTCACTCCGGCGTCGCTGCAGCTCTGCAGTGAGTGATGGGACAATCAAGAGGAAAAACTCAAAAAGGACAAGCTGATGGCTTGACAAGCACATGGAATGACTGAACCAGGATCTGTTGGGATACTGATGGATAAATCCTGCCAGGTAGATTTGTGTGCTGCTGGAATGACACGCAAAGGCTGTTCAAATATTAACCTTTTCTTTCCACTGACTTTTGGTAGATTAGAGGAAAAGAGCAAAGAGTGAGAATTTTCCACTTCAAATTGAGTACAAGGACAAAAGTTTGTCCATAAAAGCCAAATAGTGATCACTAAATTATCGCGTGACTTAGATGAGACTGTCGGTTGAGCTTCTACCAGGTCGATCCCAATCAATCAATACGTTTTCTAATCATACCCACACAAATGTTAGTGTAGGGTGAAGCTGAATAGAAAGCAGTTTGAATGTCAGTCTTAACGTTTTATGGCTTTTTCTGTATATCCTGCCGACATAAATGTAACTTACACTGCAGTGAAATATGCATGCAGCCGAATTATGAAGTGTGTCAGCCCCAGATCCAGAGGAGTTCAGCAGGGGGGCATTGGCTACCAATAATCATTGGCTACCAATAATCATTGGCTAAAGATAAGTAGGGGGTAGAGTTAATGAGCTTTTACTTTGGTATAAATACATAAACAAATCCTTATGTAACCTTTTAAATGAAATAACCATACCTATTAATACAAAATAAAAAAAGATGTAAACAGTGACATGTACAAAATGTTGAGTAATGCTCTAATTTGCATAAACATTAGCTCTTATGTTGTATAAGTCCAACAATCAAATGTTTCCAACCTCTGAAGTCTATTTCTTTAAATGCAAGTAAGACTAGCAATAATAAAACATGTCACGACATGTCAGCAATGGATTAAACTGTTGGAGCGGCTTAAAAAATTGCAGGAGACAGAGGGCACAGACGCAGAAAGTGCAGGAGACCCTGTTGTATCAAATCGAGATAGGAGAAATAGAAAGTTGGCCACTCTGAGGTTAAAACAAGAACAACAACAAAAAAGCTTCCAGTCCGGCTGACTCTTTGAGCAGGCAATGCGCGGCCAGGCCGCCGGGGGAAAACAACCCCAGTTCAAAGAATAAACACTTTGAGCCAGTGAATATTAGTTTTACAAAAATGGAACATGTGACCGATGCAAAGGACTGTTGAGATTTGAGCAAAAGTTGATGGTTTTGTGCCAAACTTGGTGGCCGCGTGACGTTTGATCAAAACTTACCTTGACCAGTTCCTTCTGAGGCCAGATCTGGATGGGCTCCACTTGCTGAGGAGTCTGGGTCTGAATCCCATATGTGTTCAAAAACACCTGAAGTCTGCAGAGACAAAGGATTCAACACATTAACACTCTTCATTCACTCAATGTACTTAAAATGTGTCAAATTCAACCTAAACATGTTTGTTTCATATTATTCTTTTGATTTCGCTCAATCTTAAGCTGGCTTGAAGACCTCATAAAATATTAAATGCATCAATTATTTTTCCAATACCTCAAGGAACTAATCACCGATGTCTCACCAAGATGGTCTTATTTTGTCTGACACACAGTGTTGTTAAAAAAGCTGTAAAGTATGATAGTCTATGCAATTCATAAGCATCAAGATATGTGTTTAAAACTGATCCGTAATTCCCCTATGAGCTGCTTGTAAAAAAAAAAAAAACTAAAAATATTCTTCATGTGTTCAAAAGGTAATTGCTTTGCACAAATGCATTCATGAGTGATGGTAATCTTTTCAGAGAACTTTCAGCCTAATGACGAAGAACTTTACATTCTTCATTTTTCATTAAGTTGAAAACGAAGCTCATCCTGGTGTCATTCAGCAGCGATGCGCTTCAATGTGAACGATATTAGACAGCTGGGGTTTTTGGGGAACAAACTTTTAATACCATAAAAAGTAAAGATCTTTCACCTCAAAGGTGAGAGCTTGGTGACTGCTGTGAGGGACTGAGTGTGTTCAGAGCACACAGGCTGTTCTTGTCGGAACCTCACTGCTTTAAACGCGACTGTAAGGCATTCCTTGTAAACTAAGATCAACTCCATCAAAACATCAAAAACACTGGGGAACTTTCCAGGAGGGAAAGCAAACGGCTTTACAGGTAGAGCTGGAACAGAAACCGAAACTGAGCTGCAGCTTAATTCGTTCTGTTGCTCCTAACTTTCTCTATGAACTGTTTTACAGGCAGCTAAAATGAAAAATAATCCACATGTAAAGATGAAAAAAATGGAAGGGAAAAAGTACAATTTGAAATGAAATGTAAATCTGTGTCAATCACAAAGCTTCTGTGCAGCAGGCTGTGAAATGGGTCGAGGAGGAGGAGATGATGATGATGATGATCGCGATGCGGGAGTCCTTAGGGACGTGGCAGAAGCTACAGGTCGACAAGCTTCACAGTCAGTTAACCCTGTTTAACGCCCGCGCCCACACACACACACCCGCGCGCGCACACACCCGCATCCACGCATTCACACGATCTCACAATAAAAAGAGTGACAGATGACGGCGTGATAGCGGAGGTCAGACTGAGCTCAGCGCAATTACAGAGCTGAGCGGGAGAGAGAGGCGAGAAATAACCCGCCTCTATGACCTGGAACACATTAAGATGTGCACATTGAACCTTTGTAGACACACACACACACGCACACACACGCACAGAAAGATTACCTCTGGCTCTCGGCTACCAGCGACACATGAATCACAGCGTCGTTGTCTATGGGACCCTGTTAACAAGAGAGAGGAAGAAGAGACGATTAACATCAGAATCAGTATTCTGTTGTGCTGTTGCACGAGTTGGTGCGTTTGTGGCAGAGATGTGAAGTTTAGGACATTGCTAAAAATTACAAATCTTTAAATTTGTGTTGCTTTGCCTCCTTGTAACACTTTATTCATGCGGTAGCTGCTTTTCTTGCACGTAAATCTCTTAATTCCTTCTGTTTCAGTGGTGCAGCTCTAGCAACGTCAGTGTCAAAGCAAAACATGAACATGAACTAATGTGGATGTAATTAAACCGAATCAGACGTGTGGGCATGTGCGTTAGAGAGAGTAGGAAAGAGAGATAACACAGAGGGAGGCAGCTGCTCAAACTTAAGATTCAGCTCACTCATTTCTACGCCAACAATAGGTTTTGTTATTGCTACCCACAGTCTCTGCTGAAAGCGAAACAACCAATAAATGTTGACGCCGAGGTAGTTGGCAGCAGGAAGCGGGAGGCAAATTAGCAAGGACAAAAAGAGACGTAAAGTGAAAGTTGGAGCATAGATGGAGAATAATGTTGGGCTGTTAACAGATGACGTTTCCTTCTGCTCCTCTCAGAGATGCAGATGAAAAGGAGAACATCAGAATTCACACGCAGGTTGTTTGATCCCGCTAAAAAGATTTTGCAAGAAATGTCCGATACCTTTGATATGTGGGGCCGGAGGTAACGCACATATCAGGATGAGAGGCAGAGCGCTGCCTACGGACAGGTCGTTAGTCCGTCTAAGACCCTGGAGTGGAACAGCTTTAATATTTTCAGTAATTTAACAACAGGGCGGACCCCCGTCATCTTCGCACTTCTACTTTATTAAACTTGCATGATTAGAAATAACAAGCTGTCTGTGAGCTGCTGTAGACTCGACTACCTGCGTCTGATGTTTGCTGGTTTGTGATCCTGTGCTCACTGTCTCTTATCTTAGCTCTCCTACATCCTACATTGGTTTTAATTATCGTTGACTGGCTGCATGTCCTTCCGGTGAGTCGGTAATATGTTAACAAGACGATTTTTGTTTTTCAGCTTTGTGGCGACAGAGTAGTTTTACATAAATAGTGGGGGGTTTTTTTGGGGGTTTTTTTTTACTTAGCCTTGATCTAGGAAGCACTCAAACTTTAAGTTTTGCTGTACTTTAGGAGGATTTATCAGGATCGCCTTGTTTTTGGCAAATGAATATGTGAATATGTCATGCTTCCACCATCTGCCTCTAGAAATTCAAACAGTTTTAACGCCACAGTGCCCTTCGAATGAGACTCAACAATCAGGAGGCTTTCAAAACGGCTCACTTTCCAGACACCAAAAAACCACATCAACTCATTGCCAAAAAATGTCTGGGTGTTTTTTTTTTTGTTTGTTTGTTTGTTGTTGCTTGCCAACAGATTATTGGTTATTCACTCCAAATATCTGGAGCAGGGAGATTAAAACTGCTAAAACAAAACCACACTAACATCTATTTGCGGTTTGGAATAAGCCATTTACTCTGTCCTGCGTGTCAATCTTTTTGTGACAGATAACCAACACTTCCTGCTCAGATCTGTGACTTTTTCAAATTCCTTCACAACACAACTAACCGTGACAAACTAGAATATGTGTACTCTATGACTAAATATGAGCAAGAAGATTTGCTCTCTAACGTGAGGTTGTAGCTCCTTTGCCACCTCACTATTTTTATCCACGACGGCTTCAGTTTCTCGCTTTTCAACGACTTTGTATGTCTATTTGCAGGTATATATCGTGTAAGATGTCCTTTCAGCGGTGGTTGCCATTTAGCTTGTGAGTTGGTAAACGGTAAGCAGAGCTGTTCATCAGCACGCTGAGTGACTATCCAGGGCCATTTAGGAGGCAGACAGCAGCTCGTGACTCACAGGAGTCTTTCATCTCGCTCTCATCGAGGAGACGCACACTCACGCAAACACACACACACAGACACGCGCGCGCACACACACACAAACGGATACAGATACAAACATGCAAGAGAAAAAAAGAGAAAAAGGGAACATGGCAACGTGAACACTCCTGCCGGCAAGCACAGATGCTCCAAAGTGTTGGCAGCGGTGGAGCACGGAGCAGGGGAATAATGCACGCATCAAACAGACAAACAGGCAGCCATTTTGTTCTGTCGAAACAGGATGGAGATGACTAACAGCCTTGTCTTTAGGCAGCGTACAGGAGGCGAAGAGAAACAAAGAAATGTCCCGCTCTGATTTCTGAGAAAAAAAAAAAAAAGGTCATTTGGTGGAGGAGAAGATCTGAAATGCATGATAGAGATTTCCATTCTCTCTTCCTTCAGTGACTGTTCAGCCACAGGGAGGGAAAGGAAATGAGTGTTCAGATGTTCCTTTAAGCGACCTATTCAGACTCTTTTTAACAATATCAGTGTGGTGTGACTGAGCTCCCGCTGAGGCCGAGGGAGGCGTTGGAGAGACGGGTAATAATAAAAGGATCCAGGAATAACCTGAGCCTGCGACCGGCTCAGTCTAGACCGGACCTTATAGTTCCAGAACCTTTACCTTCCACGACAACAAATGTCAGGCTTTGAAATAGAGACATTAGTAAATACAGACATCCAGTGATGGCAGTGAGCTTTAACTTCTATAGTGTTGTTGTATGACTTCAAGTGGACCGTTTCTCACCATTTCGCAACAATCGGTAAGGGTCGAATTGTTTCATCGGTTATTTGAGGTGTTAAAACGATCAAGTTGATCTGAAATTTTCAAAGAAAGTCTCCAAGTGATCAATTCTTTTTCACCCCCAATATCCAAGAAAACTAATCACCGATGCGTCACCGATTGACAAATAGATAGAAAACTTGTCCAAGAAGTTTACAGCTGCTCAGTGTTTGCTTTGTGTAGAATCTCAAAAGCATGTTTTTGTGTTATATTTTCAATACTCTACAGACCTAATTTCTCACAAAGCTCATAAGCAGTTCCATCTGTTTTCACAAATGAAAACATACCAAAAATCCACAGAAGCAGCTCGGTAATGCTTCGATTTTAAGGTTTCATATTTCTTAACTTACACCGAGTGAGCATGCCAACATGGAGGAAAGAGGTACAACTGCTCCTCCATTTTGTTTTCATAGATAACATGATGCAAGCAGTGTCTTGTTTTGCCTCTCACCCTACAAACAATCCAAGTTACTTCTGCAAGGCCAAAAAATAACGTTGTGACGTTAACAAACCTCACCACGCCGAAGCCGCCCAACAACAAAAACACAAGCGTACAGATGATGGATGGTGAGAATTTGTGAAATTCTGTAAAGGCGTTTTAGGAATCAGCAGGACGAGCGATTTCAAACGCTTTATCGAGTTTATTGGCTGAACACAAAGGCAAAAATACAATCCTCCAATGATTGAACTGAAATTTGACATAAAAATGACGCGGCAGAAATCGAGAACGCACAAGAGACACATTAGTTCACGCTAGTGAAAAAGCAACTGAAAACATAAACAGCACAAAACAGCAAGAGAAAACCTCCCTATTTCTACCGGTCATCCCTTCAAGTTTAGAGGTCAAGCAGGAAACAAGCATATTGTTTAAAGAGGCATCTGGACACCAACTGTTTGTCACAGCATCAGTAATTAATTCAATACCGCTGAGTGCTCCCCTTTTGAAGCGACGCATAAATTAAGCAGCTGAAAGCTGAAACACTGAAACAAATTATATTCATTAAAGCTGCAAGCAGCGTTAAACAGGACTGGGTGATGCCAGGACGTGACCAAATATTGTAGTTGGACATGAAAAGTAGATCCATCTGGAACCTTCTACGAGATACTTACAGTGTTTGACAAGAAGGCAAAGTTTGAGGCCTTGTCCCGCCTCCTGGACTGGCTCAAAAACTCAGCATTTAAAAAAAAAAAAAAAAGATTTAAGATCTGATGCCTGAAGCTGACACTGACAAAATTTGAAGCTGTTTATTCAAAATGTGTAGGAGGAGTTTTTCAAAGTTCAATATGTGTAAAATGTAAAAAAAAAAATAAAAAAAAAAAACCACAAATTAAAAATTTATTTTTTTATATTTGTACCGATTCACCAGGCTGAGTCAGGGGGCGCTGTACAGCAGTTTGGCCACGCCCCTTTTTAGCTCCACTAAAAAAATACTGGCATTTTATGTGTGACTGAAGCATGTACAAAATTTGACGCAACATCTTTCTATGAAATCTGAATATGAGCATGAAATCAGCAAAGAAAATAAAAAAGAAGCTTACTTTCATTCAATTTGGTTTCAACTGAAGCACCCAGCTGTGTTCAAGACAAAATTATATCCTTTCAATGAATAAGGGACTTAATCAGCTGCTATTAACACAAATATATAGCCTGTACAGCAGCATTTAATTCATAGATGCAATCTGTCTGAAAGGCATTTTAACTAAATCTTTCTGCTGCAGCTGCAAAAGGTCGTTCATCTTTACCCTGGAATACAAACGCTCAGCACTCTGAGCAGGTCTGGTCGGAGCCAGATAAAATGTGTTTGGTCTCTATTTTCTGTTATCAGAAACAAGCAATAGAAATACTAAAATGAGCCATGAATCAGAGTCCTGGAAGGTTAGACTGTTGCATTTCACCTGGGCAGCAAAGCCTTTTGCCTCCAACAGCTCCAGTTTATTGTCAGCCTGCTGGTTAGCGACTGTTAAAGTTAAATGTTTTCTTTCTACATTTTTCTTTCTTGCTTGCTTTCTTTTTTTTTTTTTTTTTTTTTGGTGTGATAGACCAACACAAAGTAGCTGAAACCTTAAGAATGAAAGGGAAGGTGGAAGTTTGGAAACTGCAGCTCCGAGGAGGAGCTGTGCCTTGAAGGCGGAGCTAGGTCCACCCCGGCATTTTGCACAGTTGAATGGCTGCCATGAAGATTAGATTTCTCAAATACACGTGACAAAAATCAAAGTGACACTCCGGGTATGTTTTTGATGACGGAATAAAGCTCAAAAAAGCTGATTTTACATCGTACTGCCACTTTAAGAACACAGCGGCAACACTTCTTATTACACCCAGTCAACAAACTCTCATCATGTCCCAATGTTTGCACCGACAAACACACTATATTCTACTGTGAAGGTACAGGATGACATATATCTTTCACAATAAATGTTTGAATAAAACATTCTAGAGTTTTCACCAGGGAGGTCACAGTCCTAGAAAACCAAAACAACCCTTTTTTAGTAGAGAATGTTTTTTTTGTATCATAAATTTTAGTCCTGGATGCTTGAGGTCAAACTGATGCAAGAAAAGCAAAAAAATATTCAAACCACAATTGTCAAGAGGCTAAGCCACTGTCTTATGCCTAGGATTATAAATTGATGCAGACAATTACAGATTAAGAATTTTATTCCGTCTTGAAAGCTCAATCCAAACCTACAAGAGGAGGAGTGATCGAAAGGAATCAGAAGCCATTTTAAAACGGGGACATGCTGTCGGTGCTGCGGTACGCGATGCAGCAGCAGGATGGACTGCCTACGGTTACCAGCGGTTACCAATGGGCTGGCTGGAAGCAAGCTGCCCCTCAGAGATACGGCGGAGCTAAATCTGACAAAGTGAAAATCCATTTGCAGAAAAACGCTGCTGTGAATCCCTGCAGAACCCAAATGAATTTCAGCTCCGCTTCATTTGACTTTTCCCCCAAAATTAAAACCACCGACTTGTGACAGGAGATGGGAAGTGGTTGAGATCGTTTCCTCTTTTTTTTTTTTTTTTTATCCCTTTCTGTTCTCGGTGCTACAGTTTCCTCCACAAAATCTTTTGTTCTGTTCTGCCTCAACATTTGGTTTGTGTGTTCGGGATCCTTTATTTTCTATTTCATCTCTTATTTTCTGTCCTGTTTAACTCGCGTCCTGCTGGCTCAAAACAAAATGACCACACTAAGTTTTCCACATGTAATGTGACATTTTCTCCTGTCCGGACAATTTATTGTTCAATAATCTATAATCATAGGTGTTTTCAGACATAAATTACTAGTTTCTTGAATCACCTTTGCATTCAGTTCAAGCATTCAATCTAATAACTCTTAATTATCAGGACATTTATCGTCCACAGACCTCTTCAGGTGACGTTCTATCAGATTTAGTTCTGAATTTTGGCTTGGACCTTCTAAATCTTACATTTCCCCCATTATGAATCTTAATTTAGATGCATGTTGGGGCTTTCTAGATGTTTTTTTTTTTATTTTTTTTTATGTTTGCCACTTAAAAGTTGAAAAACATTTTGAACTGAGTCATCACGGAAATATTTTGGTATCCTTTTGAATTTTTCTTCAAGTTTTTTTTGTGTCACTCGGCAATTTTTTGTTTCTTTTCATACATCCTCCATCTTTTTCCTGCCAAGATTGGATGGATGGATAATTGCTGACCTACAACACGCTCCCCTTTCAGTCTATGTTTTCTTCTCTTTCCTGTCATTGTTTTGACCCCCTTCTCAGCTAATCAGTTTTGTCTTTTTGCAATATTTCCACACTTTCCCTTTTCACCATATTTATCATTCAACCTGGCTGCATTTTCTTTTCCCATTCCTGTCACAGATGTCGCAGGTAAATCGCTTGCAAACAAACAGCATTTCATAAAGTCAGGACTAAGATGCATTGGTGAAAACAGCCAAAAGTCAGCAATATAAAAAGATGCAAAAAAAATAAATAAATAAATACACTGAAGGCAAAGTCCTGGATGAATCAAACAGAGATAATGTGGATGGAGCTAAAGATTGGGGTAATGACATGGAGGTCTTCCCACCATTAAACCTTCATCAACTTAAAAAAAAGAAAAAAAAAGGAGAAAAATGCAAAAGCCGTTATAAGGAGGGCTTGATTGCTGAAATGCCAAAAATGATTTTCACAGTGATTATCTTTTGAGAACTCTCAGCCTCATTTTCTATCACAAATCTATTGGTTGAATAAAAATCACTTTGAATCTAAATTAGCCAGAGCTGCGAGTCACTTTGGGGCGTAACGGTATGGAAGCTTTGACCAACTTACTTTCATCTGCCATTGAGCATCACGCTTCTGTAACGACTCTGACCTCAACCCGATTGAAAATTTATGGACTGTTTGGCTTAAAAGTTGGCCGTGTTGCAGGAAACCAACACATTTAGCTGAGCTCTACCATTACTGATGAAAAAAACGCTCAAAAGTAGAGCGAGAGTCACGCCGAGATCTGGTTGGTTGCTATAGAAAGCGGGTGACCATGATGTGAACAGATTCCTGCACTGATTTAAATGTGTTGGCTTCTTCTCTGACCTCCTGGACGCGTCATTAATGCAGCGTTAAAATGTTTTGGAATGTCGACCACTCTGGCGAAGGCGCACATGTTTTTTCCATTTGTGGAAATGAAAACTAGCTCCACTGACCATATGATAGCTAAGGCAATTTTGAAAAAAAAAAAAAATTGATTTCTATAAAAACTTTTGCCACTACGCTGAGGTGTTTATTTTTATTTTGGTCGTATAGAAATCGGTTTATTTCACAAAACTGGAATAAAGTACTGGTTTTTGGTTTTACATCACCAAAAACAAATGTCTGATTGTTGATCAGACAACATCCGATCAACAACCAGATGTTATCACTGGCGCAAATCATGAAGAAGACGACAACAGGAAGTAGTTGGAGGATCATGAATGAACAAACTTAATTGTAGGATTTTATCTGTGTTTCTTATCAAGTCTAAAAATCGCAATTGAAATGTTGTGTTTTAGTTTTTTACATTAGTGGAATATTGGCAAAATTTGTGCACATTTGTAATGGAAATACATCGTCGCTCATAGGGATGACGTTCTTTCAGCCTACTTCATGTTGCCAGACAGGTTCAATTTAGGTGAAATCTTGATTCCACAGATCTCGGTCAGGCTGGGGAAATTTAATACAAGTTTTCAATATCCATCACACGTGTTAGTGTGATGGACCGCTTTGTTAACAGGACCATGAAGTCTGACAACAAATTTTCAACGTTCCGCCTTGAAACATTGCAGTTTTGTTTTTCTTACAAAAAAAAAAACTGCTTTTTTTTTTAGTAATCTTTCACTGATACTAAATCTCATCCAAATGATCTGAAACATTTAAGTGTGACAAAAAGAAAAAAAGAAAGCAAAAACAGAAGAAGTCTGCAGAGGGATAATAACTCTTTCGCTGTCTGCATGTTGCCTGTTTTTGTTAAGTTCAAAAAAGAGAACATTGTCATACTGCTGTGAAACCCAACAACCAGCTGGCAGACTTTAAACGGGGTGTCCTCGGTTTGTGGAATCACTCGCGCAAAATAAACCCGGACGAAATAAACAACACTGATCTGAAGGCCACGCGATCCGTTTCAAGGTCGGACGCGTCCCAGCATGGCGGCTGGCGTGGCGGCGCCTCCAGCGAGCGTCCCGCCACAAAGGAATAAAACATTCAAACACTTTCATGGATTTAAAACGGAAGCGGAGGAATTCATCCACCGTCCGTCCCTATCTGGATGAAATATAATCCCTTCTTTTAATGTCCCTGCACAGACGCTGAGCTCTGTCAGCGTCTGTGCAAAAAAAAAAATCGCTTCGAAAAGGTCAAGCGATAGCACAAAGTGATAAGGAGCGTGACCGGGAGGTTTTTCACTGTTAAAGAGAAGGTAATACAAATGGAAGTCCTCCTGATCTGATTCAGGGAATCGCTTCCAGTCTGACGGAAAAAGAAAAAAAGAAAAAAGTGTGGCTCTCCGGGACAGAAAGACAAAAGGAGAAAAGAAGGAAGGAGGGCGGAATCACCTCCACAGAGGAGAAGCGGGTGAAGAATTGGATTGCGCGCCGCTGACTGGCATAATTGCAAAGGCGCCCCGACTGAGAAAGCGATACATTGTTCCTCAGCCTGGGCTCAGAAATATTATCCTCCACCAAGAGAATCCTTATGAGCAGAGGAGGAGGAGTAGGAGGAGGAGGGATCGATTGATATTAAAGGCGAGCCACGGTATGAGCTACAGGAGTCCCAGCGTGTCAGAGCCACTCTGTTTGATACCAGGCCTGGAGAGCCGAGAGGCTGGGGGAAGATAAGTGGCCTGATTACTACCGTCTGTGTGTGAGCGGGGAAATGCAGAGGGGGGCGTAATGACGCGAGCGCCGCGGTGAAAAATAAATATACATGCAGGAAAAAAATATGAATGCCTGATGGTGACAGGCTGTCTGGCAGAATCGTGCATGTGATGTTCTGTTGCATAAAAAGAAAAAGAAAAAGTTCAACCTTTCTTTATCTTCAACTTTGAAAGTCAATTTTTTCCTCCCTTTTATTTAAATGACAAACACAATGCTGGAAAAAAATTACAAAAATAAAATAAAAAGGACTTGTGGTGACTCTGACTTTCCAGTGTGTGTTATTGTGATGAGCTTTATTGCAGGCCTGCAGCCTGACAATGACCCTGGAACAGAATTATTCTCCCCCGTTTCTGAGCCAGGCTGCACTCTGAAGATTCAAAATGGCATACGCGCATAACTGCAATCTTTGGGAAGCAGATGGAGCGCGTTAGAAGCGATAATGCCCATTTCGCCGATGTAATACGGTGTTAAAAGATGCCCAACATTTCCCCCCGTTGGGCTGGGAGACACTAGGTTTACCCACATCTGTTTCTAAATAGTCAAAATTAACAAATTAACCTCTTTTGTCTACTTGGTGGTCTAACATCACAGACTTGTAAATGTTTTGTTTATTTATTTATTTATTTATTTTTTACATATTTAAGCAGGTGTTATTGATTTTTTTTTCAAATGGAGACCTATCCAAAAAAAACATAGAATGAAATAGAGATGGAAACAGAATGATTTATAATATGAATAAAATGTAGGAGTGCATTTTTAAAATCATGTTCTTTAGATTGAATCAGCCTCAGATGCTTGTCATTTGCATTGAAAAGTAATGAATAAAATTAATTGTGTCATTTTCCAGTCAATCTGGCACCGCTTCCATTCGAAAAGAAAAAAACCCCCAAATGAGTGGATGAAATCCCCTTTTAACCATTTCAGTTAAGATTTTGATAAATCCGAGATCATAAGTATTAATCCTTGAAGGCATGCGTTCCCAAACGGTTTGCAAACCAACAGACAAAGCTGCACAACATGTAAAGAAACATCACAATGTCTTTTCCCCCGACTTTTATTCACTATTCAATAATCACTATATTTAGCACACAGTGTTTGCTGCCTCTTACATTTTTTTGACAGAAACCTGTTCCTTTCACGCTCGCTGCGCTACAGCGTCAGGAGGAAAGCAGCTTGGTGAGTTTGACCGGCAGCCCATCAGACAGCCCAACATATATATTTTTTTAACAATGACAAAGAAGTATTGGATGAGACTTAATGAAAAAAAATTTTTGATTCAATGTTTTTAATTTCTGAATTCTTTGTTTTTTAACTTTCCTTCCAGCTACTTTGAAAAACACATCTCCAAGGGATACCTGAATAGATCACAAGTAGATTGTCGACTGAGAATTGCCTGATAGATGAGAAGGTACCAAAGAAGGCTCGTAAAGTGCCCAGGTGACCCTGGTATATATACCTACATACCTTCATATGCTTCAGTCCATAAACTAAAGCAGCTCTGCTCACTGTGACAATAATCCAACCTCTGCAAACCTCGTCTGAATGATGATGTCAGCCCATTTGGGAGCCACGTTTTAAGTTTAACCACAGGTAAGGATGAAAGAAAAAAATTAATGACTTATTTAACAGATTTCTCCGGGTAAAATAGAATTTTGTGACAGTGATGCTAAGCAGACTGAGCACATCCTAACATTTACCTCTTTCACAGACGCTGCACTTCTGGAAAAATAAATAAAATAAAAATGAATAAATAAAAGTCGGCTTCGCTGGAATTAATTCTGTTCAGAAACAACCACACATATCTGGACCCTTTCCATTCGTGCTTCAGGAGGTAAGAGAGACATCAGGAGCATACGAATACAAATCCGGTCGGGGCTTCTTGCTTTCTGTTGCTGGGCTGCAGCTCAGAGCCTGTCAGGGGGGTTCAATCTCTCCCACCAGGCAGCCTGTCATCAGTGGGAATTTCCATTCAGTAAATTACTATGTTCATTCAGTGATTTGTCACACTTCCTAACATATACTTAACCGCACCCCTTGCAGTTGTTCCGCGTCTGAGTGGAGAATAGCAGGGCTATTTGCTGTTTTCACCAACAAAACTTCGCCAGACTAAAAGTTTACTTTCCTGTCTGCATGTCAATCTCCCGTCTGCACTTTGCTGCCTGGCAAAGAGGAGCTGGTCGCTTCCAGGAACTGGTCACCCACATGCTGGACGCTTCCAAGACAGGCAGCAGGTTGTTGCTAGCCACTTTGACAGGTTGGTTAGCAACACCACCTGGCAGTGGTAGGTAATACTAGCGCAACTGACTTAAGCTGTTAGTAGTGCTAACCCTAAAACACTAATCATGAACATTAGCTCCACTGACGCTAAAGCGCGACACCAATATGTGGAAGACAAGGGTTGGCCAGGCTGCTCACTCACTTCGGAGCACATTTACAATTTCCTAATAATTGACAAAAAATATTTTCTTGAAGCAAATACATATACATATATACCCCCTATCTTTGTGTGGTCTAAGCACATATCACTGCTGCTACCCCCTGTTCTGGAGGGGAATCACTCATCCCAGTGGTTTACTCTTCTGGTGAATTACCTCACTGTGGAATCAACCAATCACCTGGCAGAGGTGGCCATGTTGACTTCAACATGTGTTATGTTGCCCCCCACAGAGTAAAACATGTCATTACACACTTGTGCATCATGAAGAGATTCTTTGGAACAGACTTTTCACTCATGGTTTCAGTTTTATAGTTGATGAATCTTGCCGAATCTTCCTGATCCTGTCTGACTGACCACTGCAGAAAGCATGCACATCATCAGCAGACTATTAACTGTAAAACTTAGCGATGCAGAATAAATGTCCTGCACTGCATCTCGCTTAGAGAACGTGAGGAGTACCAACATCGATGCTCTCAAAACAATTCAGAAATGTCATTCGTTTATTTGTTTGTTCGTTCTACACTTGCAACTTGCTCAAAAACGCTTCTTGGGAGAAAAAAGAAACAGAATGTGATTAGACAGACAGTCGTCACTCACTTCAAAATAGAAGCTAAAAAAATAAATAAATAAATAAAAGTTTATTCAACTGAAAGCTTACTAAGCAGTAAGTAAATTAGCACTTTAGAATTTAGCCCAAAAAATGTATTTAATGGAAGCTCAGCAAAATGTTTTCAAAGTTAGCAAGAATTATAATGCGCCAACAACGGAACAAAATTTAAATTTAACACTTTAACTACTTTTGTGGCCATAAATTCATACGACTCCATTCTTTAGTTCTCAGTCGTTGCTTGTTATTTGTAAAGAATCTGTCGGTCAGCAGGTTGGAGGCAAAAACCAACAGCTGAGCTGAACTGGAGAATCTTCCTGGCAGCACAGTTTCTTTCTTATCCAGTTTATAACACTGGGACAGATCATGTCACACACTACAGGTACAAACTACAAACTGTTTTATTCAGAAAGTATAAAGAAAATAACATGATTCTGACGTGACTTTGTGTTCAGCCCCAAATACAATCTTTTTAGGTTTAAATCAAATAAACAGGCTCTGCGTCTCATGCGGTGTTACAGTCCTTTGGATCAGAGAAAAGCCGACAAATGCAGAGTGCGTTGAAAACAGCTGCAGCGGTGAAGCCTTGGCGCTTTCACTGTCAGCAGTAACCATCAACAAGCAGCTAATAGAAGGCCAGATGCTGCCTTTCAGCACACCTGGCACCGCTCACACTCCCCGCCTTCACCTAACACATCGATTCCGGTCACGGGAGGCTCTGATGCACCATAATGTGCAAAAGGATGTGACAGCAGCAGGGGAGGAGGCCGGATGAAATGAGCACAACAGGTTCAAACATTTGATTTCTCCCCAGGCGCCTCCCCTGTGCTCCCCGAGGTTATGCTTCCTGGCAGCTCGCGTTCCCTTTTGTCTCTCAGCGATGCATTAACCTTTAACAGGAAGACGGTGGACAGTGGAGCAAGTCAGCAGCACCGACAAAAAGAAACACGAGGGGCAAAACCAATCAGACGCCTCTAATGGGGTCCAAGTTGCAGAGAACAGCTTGTAACTGGACAGGGAAAGCAACGTTCTGTCTGAGACCGACACAAACTCTCTACTGTTAGGAGTTTGCAGCAGCAGCAGCTGGTGTATGTATTGGTAGGGGTGTAAGCAGAGGGCGCATTAGAGCATGGGTGATGTTTCCAGTGTTAATGCTTGCAAAGTGTTTGCGTGTGTGAGTGATGTCCATTTCCCTGCAGGTTAAGGTCAATGGCTGTCTCTGTGAGGCTTTTACTGTCACAGACCACTGGGCTCAACATTTCCTGCCCACCACTTGGCCATTTGGCAAAACAGCATGGCTTAGCACAGTGTGCATCTCCGTGCGCAGGCGTGTGTGTGTGTATGTGTATGTGAAGCCAAGGCTACAGAAAGAGAATGAGGAAATGTGTGCATGTTGGCACTAAGGTGTGTGATTCAGTTTGTGGGGCTGGTTTGAAGTGGACGTAGGCTGGAACATGGTGTGATGTAGTGAGCTGCGCATGAGAGTGCGCCCTGGGGGCAGACACATCCCCGTGTCCATCTGCTTAATGCTGCTGAAGGTGTCACTACGCTCTCTATACGTGGGAAATGTTTAGATTATGCAACACTGTCCTGCCGCTGACCTGTGATTTGTACGCCGCTGTATGAATCCGGTGCCATTCGGTTCGATGTTCGGCTCTGTTCCACACCTTTCCACGTAAACACGCCTCGGTGAGACAGACCAACAGGATGACAATGGAGAATAGTTTTACTGAAACAGAACTTGTTCTGGTGCTGATGAAGCATCTCTGCATGTAAACGTCGCTGGAGTTCCACCTTCCTGAGGCTGCAGAGGGCGTGTGTACAGCAGAAAACCTCATGTTGTCTTCATAAACATCACCAGGGGAAGAGTTAATGTGGAGATTCTGCATATCTTTCAACAGAAATTACTCCACTGACCCATCAATCAATCAGTCAATCAGATGGACAGGACAGAAGGTACTGAGTGAGCTGAATTTCGATGTCAAACAAGGATGGTATAACAAAGCAGGAATCGTAGCTTTTTAAAAAAAAAAAAAAAGATCTACATATAATGCATTGTGAAAATACTGAATGTCAGATGAATTAAAACAACTATAAAGCAACTTCCTTCTTCACAAAATGTAAACCAAGCTGGAGCAGCGTCAGACTCTCGTAGTTTGTGTCGTCTCTTTTGTTGGTGGTAAAAGACCAAGAATCATTTCGACCACCAAAGGTGGTCGACTCCCACCTTTGTTTTGGTTGTATTTACCCAGAATGCCCTCTGCGATAGCCCTCTTCCTGCTTTTGAGGCGGTTTCCTATTCCACTTGGCATTCACATGTGCATTCTAACCTCAGCAGAGTTCACTTCAACTGAACCGAGACTTAGGTTTTTAGGCAGATCACAGTTCAGAGTTAAATTACGCATTCACATGTAACCAAATGAACCAGACCTTCTACATAAACCACCTAGAGCCGGGGTGCCCATAGTGGGTCCTGGAGGGCCGGCGTCCTGCATGTTTTAGTTCTCTCCCTGGTTTAACGCACCTGGATCAGATTATGGCTCATTAGAGGCCTAAGAAGAACACTGACATGCTGAAAAGGTTGTTGTTACAACCAGGGAGAGAACTAAAACGTGCAGGACACCGGCCCTCCAGGACCCACTTTGGGCGCCTCTGACCTAGAGTTTGACTAAAATGGACTAAACAGAGTTGGTGTGAATGCACCCAAAACCAGTTTTAGACCCTCTTTCTCATACACGTCTTTATTACCTCTGTTCAACAGCGATGTGTGAAGAATGCCGGGGTGTTGGTGACAGATCTCGGAACCACCAAACAGATCCTTGAATCCTACTTCAAAGTTGAGTGCCTACTGGATAAATAATACTAAAATTTACAAGCACATTAACCTCGACTGAATGAAACAAACTGAACTGTAACGGTTAAATGAAGGAGACAGGACTCTGACACACAGCTGGTAGAACTCTAGGCAATAAATGGACAAAGGTTCCTGCTAAATCGATCACTCAAAGCACCACGTTCACAACATGAGCATATCGGCAGGCAACATGCCCAGGGCCCATCGCCCTGCAGTGAGAGGAAGTTGGAATCACCAATTGCAACAGGACTAATGTTCCCAGTGAGCCACAGCTGCCTGCACAGCCCCACATAAATATGCAAAAGCCTTCCCCCCCCTAACTGATACCATCTGCATAATGGTCTTCTTGACATAATTTAAGACCAGAAAGTTCAAACCATTACAAAAAGCTATCTGCTATTTCACCAAAGTCATCAGTACACAAAACACATGGTATTATTGTTCTTATTATTATCTATCTTAAGAGGGATTTAACAATAATGTCCAAAGCTAATGTGCAGCAACAAAATTTCAAAAAATGAATTTTGTAGAATATAAATGACTTGCGCCGTGAAAAAGAAATGCTGCCAACACAAAGAATCGGTTTGTTTTAGGTGTCTCAAATACGTCAACAGGAGATTTCAAAACTAAATCAAATGTTGTGAAATGATCCTTCAGAACCTGACAGTCGCCTGAGCTTTCTCAAATTGATTAAAGGAAAAGTAATATTGATAAATACAAGCTACTAAATAAAAAAAAAGAGGCATAGAACCTTAAAAATAATCTATAATTGATCAAATTGAATTGATGGAAAAGGGTGGGTTTATACCTACGTATTGTTTGTCTGTTTCAAACTCTTTTGAAATTGCTGAAATGTTGTGTTTTCGTTTTGTTTCGTGATGTCCTCGTGTAAAGTTTAAAAAATGTTAAAGTTGTTGAGGTGGCAGATTTGAATTGTGTTTGGATTTGGTTTGTGTTTTAAGGTATTTCACTATGTTTCTTTTTGTTTGTAAAAATATGATTTTATTGTAATGTTTGTGGTGAGAACCCCAGGGAGAACAGTCTAGAAGAACTATGAACTCATGAGGATCCTTAAATAAAGTTTAGAAAATGCTTTCTATTTTCACTATTCCGGCATTTAGTAACAAAAAAATATTTTAGTTAATCTTGACCAACTTAAAAACAAAGAAAAGTTTAAACTACTTCCAAGTCAGACAGTGCAAACAATAGATCTGAACTGCATCGAGTTTTCAGAGGAATGGTGTTGAAGTTAAACTTCATGGAATCTGTTGATGTATAGAACAAGTTTCAGCCTTCATTTACTCCAAATCCCTTGGACAAATGGACTCTCCCTGGCTGTCCAACGAAAGTCTGCAGCTTTCTCCCGACATCTTTGCTCAGGTGGTGTTGGGGGAACCTGCATTGTGTTATAATGAGGGAGTCGGGGAGAGCTGCTAAATGTTGCATCGGTGCTCTGGTGGCTCTCAACTGGGCTCCGCTGTGTTCGTACTGGAGGAGACGCTGGATTCTGTTCTGGATCCTGGTAATGTTGCATCATGCATCGCCTTTGCTCCTGATGTCTGCTGATAAACCCACATTTTACCTCTGGAACGCAGTCATTCACAGAGCCGTCATTGGCTACGTCAGAGAATTTTCATTTGAAGTGGTGGATCATTTTAATTCCCACATGCATTTCCTGCATGTTTGTGGAGCGGGATACCCCCAAAAAAACAGGAAAATTCAAAGAGACAGAAGGAGTGAACGACAAAGGGGGCAAAAAGACAGACTGAGAAAGCCACAATGACACCGTGAGCATTTCTGAAAAGCTGAGCACATTAAGGGAGCCACATTAAAAGCAAGAGTGTGACTTAAGAGAAATAAGCAACTAATTCTCTTTCATTGCCATTCATGACTTCTCTGATGCGCCGGTTGCTTCGCCCGCTGAGTCATACTGCATGTCTGTCAGTGGGATGTCATGCCCTGCTACTCGGGGTGCGTTTCATCCGACTCACCCACTCAGACCTCGTGGCTGTGCACCGAAAACCCCACAGAGAACTGCTGCTGCAGATCACGGAGCGCTGCTTTTCTCCACAAAGCAAAGCTGGAGCTAAACACAGACTCATCAGGAACCACAGCGCCAGCCAAAAGCAACCGAGCAATCATCTTCCTGATTGGCCGACGAGTCGGCAATTAGTTTTATTTCATTCCTACTTTCATTTGGCAAGCCTCCATAATGGATTATTTATTTATTTATGTATTTGACTTTGAGTTTTAAAATGAGTATGTCACATGTTGTTATTAACAAAACAGTTTTCCATGACAAAGAGTAGCTCGCAGAAAATTTCACCTAGTTGCTCAAAAGTCCATTTGCTATCACATAAGCATCAATCAAATGTCCATATAAATACATCCGTAAACACAATACAGGCAATGAATATGAAATATCCTCATTAAGACAAAAAGATATATTATCTTTGCAATGATGCAGCACTCTACTGAGACAATATGCTTCATTATAGCTTGACAACATGTCACATTTTATTATTTTTGTAAAAGTAAAAGGCGAGCCGCTCTCTGTGGTTTCTTTAGGCAGATTGTTCTGCAGATTTGGTCCATGAACACGTTTCTTTAGCTCTAACTTAGATTTTTTTATTTTTTTTTAAACACTCTAATCCTCTCAAATGATAATTTATGTCTCTTTTAAACGCCTAGGACTCTTGTGTTTTCCAGGCACATTGCATCATTTTACAGCACTATCAACTAATCATTTTAACTTCAGCTGTCGTTCTTTATAAAATATAACTTAAAAGAAATTTAACTTGAAATTGGGCCCCCCAGGCGTGTGGCGCAGCTGAATGGTTGCCATGGAGATTCAGAGGCTTCCCAAACGTTCATGAGAGAATCGAAGCAACACACCACAATGTTTATGATGAGGGAGTAACATTATGATGTGATGTAAAGTTCAAAAAGCAGATTTTACATAACACTGCACCTTTAAGAAATCGTTTTAGCAAATGTATTGGCAATATACTGTTTTTTTTATTTTAAACATAACCTACAGAATATAATAGTCCAAGTCAAGAAATGTTATTTATTTTAAGTGTACAAGTTTATCAGCTGCAAAAACCTTTCTATACTGTACAACTTTCTTTTTTCTGCAAAAGGACAGTTTGGTTCTAATGGCTAAAACGTGCATTAAAGGTCCCACAAGTAACGTCACGTTCATGCTTAGTGACTCTAAGCTTTTCAGCAGGACTGAATTACCTTCACACAGAAGAACCTGCTGCACTGCAGCTTTACTTTTCATCAGATTTTCCACCGTTTGTCACATGGAAAACATGCATATTTAAAGTGTTTGGCTTCATACATATTGTCCCGCTGCAATAAGAGCTCGCAGTTCGTTGCTGCAGAGAAGTTTCTCGTACGTCGGGAAAGCATTTAAATTGCATCAATGCCTCGTACACCAACAGAATTACAACTTCCTCCCTGTCAAATGCAAAACGTTTGAACTGCTGCACTTCAATCAGCCGAGGCTTCAACGACACAGACGTAATCCATCATAAAACGTGGGGAAATCTGCAGAACATATGTTTTTTTTAATATAGAGTACGTATTGAAATAATACATAATTTATGTGATTAACTCATAATAATGAGAGTAGACTATTTGTGGATCAGCTCAGGAGTGCTGCATGATTTTAAAAAATTTAACTTGGAAATGAATGTGTTAAAGTTTAGCTAATGAAGGTAAAAATATATATATATAAAGGTCCAGATCAAGAACAGTTTAAATAGAGCGGGATATAAGCTGAACAAAGTCAGTATTTTTGAAGCAATTCATGTTTGCAACATGAAAAAAATATGTATCTATGTATGAACTTTTAAAGTGGACTGAGCGTCTATTCAAAACTAAGTCATTTTCTTAGACTGTGATGTTAAAAAAAGACTTGGAAACATTCACCTTCTGTTTTAAATGCTCCAATATTCTCTACTGCTGATGATAAGAGGATAACAACCTATATTACAGCATATCTTTAAAGATAAGAGAACATTAAGCTAACTACACACAGGTCGGTTTCCTCACTGCCATTGCAGAACGCCTCAAATGTCTGCAACATAAACTATTTAGATTCCATCAGCATCAATGCACTTCCTTTACAAAGCAAGGTGAAAATATTGGACTGAGGCTTTAAAAACTGGTTTTCCATCTTAAATGGAAGGATTTTTTTTTTTTTTTATTGGGAAAGAAATTAACTCCATTCTTCTGAAGGAAGACCGGTGATGTACTAGAGTGCATCATTTTGGGGGAGTCATCAAAAATGACAATTTTGCAAATAGATTGGTTGATAAACGTCCAAGAAAACCTTTTTTTTAATTAGTTCCCACCACTCCAATTTATAACAGAAGCTCTTCGATGTCGCTGAATTAAAATTATTCTCCATTCTTGTCAACCTCTGCCGAGTTTAGGGGACGGAATATGTTATATAAGACAAACTGAATTGAAATAGTATGAGGATGTAATCCTCATCTGAAAATTGTAATTTAGTCAGATTATTTTTGTTTGCCGAATAGCAACATTTAAGTGATACAAAAACAGAAATCTCTAAGGTGGCAAATACTTTTTAATAGCATTGCATGATCATTTACTCTTCCTCTGAGGCATGAGTACTTCCATACATGTGGACAGAGAGAACAACAAGTGCTAAAATCAGTTCCTAAGAGCGTGTGAAAGCTCAGCATGGCCATGTGCTTGCTCCCTGCCTGGAGACAAAAACGCTGGACTTCAGTGATGAAGAGCCAACCAGACGTTTGAGCACACAACATTCCCCCCCCCAACCTAAAACACAAAATAATCATCAGAAAAAGTGGCAAAAACACCTTTTACTTCATCCCTTTACTTCTTTTCTCACTTTTGTGTTTTCCTCCCAGCCCATCTCGGGTCTCCTTGCCAACGTAACATGAAAGCTAAGTGTCTGGCTGAGCCAGAAAAGGTGCAAGGGCTGAGATTCAAAAGCAGAAAAAAAACAAAAAAGAAAGAAGAAAAATTGACATAAAAGCGAAATATGGACTAAAAGGCTAAGGTGAAACAGTACGAGAGAGAGAAAACAAAGAGAGCTGGAGGAGAGATGCTGCTTCATGGAGGTGGAAAGTAGTCGTCCACAACGTGCCCAGCTGACCCCAGAAGGTGCTCCGCTCAGCCGCGGCATCATGAATAAACAATCACGACTAATTTGTTCAGACTGAGGGCAAGGCCACAGGTGCCTGGAGGAAAATGGTTAATCTGAGGCATTCATGTTCTCAGAGATGAAAAAAAACAAAACAAAAATAAAACACCTCTTCCCTCTCCTTTTATACGATGAAATCTGCGAACAGATCAATTCTAAGATTTTCTATAAAACTCTAAACGTAGACCGGCAAATCACCTGCGACGGGTTTCTGTGAGGCAAAGGGTTTATTTTCGATCAGGTTTGCAATGCCTGGTTGGAAAGGTGATAAGATGCACCTGGGTTTCTCAGCGAGGCCTGGAGGGATGTTAACAAAACGTCCCAAAGGCATGGAGACGTGAGAAAACCCGAGGTTCAACAGGAGAAGTGCCTCCTATCAGATGGAGGACGTCATAAAAAGCAGAAACACCATATAATTTGAGTTAAAATTCTTTCAAACCAACATGAAAAAAGCTTTTGTTAGATAAAAAAAACCCAACAAACTCTTGCCCATTGGTTGGTAACGCCTGTAACGTTTTCATCTATACGGTCCATAAGCTGCTTCCTGGGGACATGTTTCTTTGCTACACCGCCGTGTGTAGAGGAAGTACAGCAAAACAAGTCAAGTTATTTAAGGATGATGGCCGAGAAGAACTTGGGTCGGTTTCTTTTGTGTGGAAGTGTTTCGGCTTTAAACGACGGTCACTTGCAGCCTCTGCTGAAGAAAAGTTGTCAGCGTGAGCGGTAACATGAGACTTGATAACTATTTCTGAGTTATCTGATGATAAGATTTTCTACAGACCTCTAAGCGTAGAGGAGCAAATCACCTGCAACGGTGTTCAAATAGAAACAGTTCAAATAGCTTGGGTGTATTTTTGTCTTACTTACCTAAAGTTTCTGTTTATATCATAGGTTTGTGGCGCATTTTTATCCGAAAGAAAAAGATATAAAACTTCATATGTGTCACAATGAGATATTAACATACATGGAAAAAGCTCACAAAAACCTTGTGCTATAGCAGGAAGTATGTTAGCGACCGGAAGAAAGGCTTACAGTTAGGGGTGTTGTAAAAGAATATTTTATCTCACGATTATCCGAGGAATCGGATTGATCTCTCCCTCTCTCTCAGCGCCATTCCTACTGGTCGCTCCGAAACCGCGACAACGCGATTCCGACGCCACAAGCTCGGTCGTAGTCCAACCATCGCGCCGCAAAATTCAACAATCCTCCTTTCTCCCCCAAACCCTGACAGAACGCAGCACAATTCAACACCATGCTGCTGGCACTTCACAACAACTCACAGGCAGAAGTCGGAGCGCTGCCCTCCACAAATAATGACCCGGGCCGAACACGGTGTATAATAAAACATAATTTAGCTTAGAGGCAGATAAGACTTTCCTCGAGGAATTTTAATAATCGAGGTACTCGAATCATTTGAGGAATTGGTGCATTAAATCAACATTCGGGAATCAGGTATGTTCGGTATGAACATGTGAACTGTTACATCACTTAAGTCAATATAGCTGTAAACTTCAGATCTCTATTGGCATATTTTTGTACTGCATATAATATTCACCCTGTATTCAATGCAGCACATAACATCAGCACAGCTGCCTTGTTCTCATCCATCAGTGGACAGCCGCCCGGCCGGCTCCGTGTTGTTTTGAGACAGATTTCAGAATTGCACATGTTTGTGAAAATCCATCTCAATTATTCCCTGGCCAACTGTCAGCGCTAAAAGGTTTCTCTGATCATGTTGTCTGCAGCATTTTTGAGGCTGAAGATGAACCTAAAACAGAACATTTGGATGCGTGCGTACACAGACGGCGCTGATTATCTGCCGGTAATGGACATTTAGAGCAACACCAGAGTTACAGCAGTGGATGAAAACAGTTCTTTAACAGAGCACAAACAGCAGCTGAGACAGGCAGCTTCCGGCTTTTGTGGCATGTAACACAGTTTAGGTTAGAGATAGCCAGGCTTTTGTGACACTTTTAGTGACGGACGCCGTGGCATTTGTGAGACGCGACGGATGCCACGGTTTTGGTGATAAATGCCACAAAAGTCGTGGCACCTGTCACGAAAGCCAGAAGCTTGGGGGCGTCTTCCACCACCACCACTGCCACTGTCCCAGTTTGAGCTCCACGCTGCTTTCTGATCACAAATCTGATCAGTAAGTTCATTAATAATGGCTACAGAGTCTAACTCTCATTCTAAATGCTGACAGAAACAACACGCCACAGCCAAACAAACCAAAGCATCTCACACAGAAAGTTCACTTAAAATTCTTTCCCCATTTCCCTGGAAGGATTGTGGTTTAAAAAACCCCATCCGGCTCAGAGTGGGGTCTTTGTTGGTGTTGTCGCATGCTGGGTGGTGACTGCTACCATCAGAGGCCTGGCTCACAGCAAGCTGCACCACTGCTACTCTGAGCACATCCAACATAAACCGGCTGTGATAAAACTTTTGATAATCTTGACAAAATATGCTTCCGACCTTCCTACTGGGAGAAATCACGCTCCACGCAAAGAAGCCGACGCTGATTTTCTATTGATTTCTAAGACTTTAAATCAGATCTGTATGGATCCCTGTTATATATAAGGATCAGGGTTTTAATAGCTGACGTTCCCCCGCTCTGCCAGCACTGGAACAACCTGATTATTTACAGAGCTGCGCAGAAATTTCATCACTACATAAGCTTGGTATGGATTTTGGACTTGAAATTATTTATCTAAAATGGTACACTGTTACACTATTGGTACACTGTTATTGTTTCAGGGTGGACTGACTATGCAACAAACAGCTTCGACAATCTCATAAAAAGGAAGTAGATGTGCAAGTTTGAAGTTATTGTGCTTTTCTCTAATCTTCAGAGGATCATAATTATGCAAACAGGCTCAAATAATTTGCATCTCCACTGATACCGGGTTATAACGCTTTTTGGAGCCACCAGAAAGCTTTTGGAAACTCTGACGAGCAAAACCGGTTGAACTGATTTGGGGTGTTTTCACACCTGACAGTCTGATCGACTCCGTTCGATTTGGGACCAAAACTGCAACATTTGCTATGTTTTCAGCTGCTGTTGAGTTTCTGCAATCCAAATCAATCAAAAAACCCATTTCGATCTTTTTCGCCATGTCATAAGGGAAATAATCTGCCAGCAGAACTTGTTCTTTTTCATCAATATTGAGGAATTACTGACTCAAAACAAGTAACTCTATCTTGTATTGGATTACTTGTGAGTTAGTCTTGTCTTACTTCAAGTGCATTAGAATATTTGGGAACTAGAACAAAAATACTGCTGAGACTGTAATCATTCTAATCTGGAAAAAAAAATGCTTAAAATCGCATTTATTAAAAGGCCTGGAAGAAACATTTTAATCTTAACCACGGTGAGTGGATGTAAACTTCTGACTCCATCGCATTTCAAACGCCTGACGCTGCGCTCGGTTTATTACGAGCAAAAAAAAAACAAAAGACAAAAAAGATCCACCTGACACCGTCGCAAAGTGAAACATTGTTATCTGCAACGAGACAGAAGACAGTAAGAAAGTCAAACGCAGAGGCCGGCTGGATAAAAAACATTTCCTTTGTTCCCTCTGCTGATATTTGGATTCATTCTGCCAATTGTCATACCTGCTACAGCCTTATCCTCTCCGTGTGCCTTGTTCCAGCTTTGTCTTATCAGCCAGGCAACAAAAACAGGTGGAACATAGAGGTGGAAAAATGGTTTCATGAAGCAGGTGAATATGTATCTCCAGCTTTCATCAGCGTGATCCTCGGAGCTGCCAGCCATAGTCAATATGGATTAAACCTCACCGTGATTGCCATTTAGAGAAATAAATAGGCCGGGTTTAATCCTCATCTGCAAGGTTGGCCTCTGGCAAGGTAAAAAAAAAACAACAAAAAAAAACATATATATGTATAATATCTGCTGGTTTGCTCTTGATTTAGGGAAACACAATTAAGACTTCATTGCACGTGAGAACCCAGGAGGGAGATCTTTACAAAAAAAAATGCATTTAAGAACAGAGTGTTTGATATGAGCCAACAATCGAGTCTTTGGGAAGGAAAAAGGAAGTAGAGAGCAGAAACAACGAGACTGAAAGTTTAAAATAAAATAAGGAAAAAAACTGTGCAGCCCACATCAGCTTCTTTTAATGCAATTTCTATTTTCATAGAACAATACACAGCTTATATGTGGTAATTTATATTTGATTGATTTTTTTTGTTTGTTAGATAATTATATAAAATCAATATCTGAGATTTTCGACATAATTCAACCGCTTTGACCAATTTCCTTGTGACTTCAGTCTAAAAGTCATGACAGAAATACTATGTGAAATCAGACCTCTGTTTATATTTTAGACAATTTTCGGGTTATGGCCTTTTTTGCATCCAAGGAGGCATTTATCTTTTTTTTGTAGTTCATATCCTTCCAATGTACCATATATTACCATAAACTGAAAATATATTTTCCTTTTGAAGACCGTTTCCAGGACCTCAAACATTTCTCTAAAAAAATGGACCCACATGGGGTCAATCGCAAAAAACATGAAACGTTATTTGCTAATGTAAGACCACAGAGTCTCCAACAGTCGGTCCAGCATGAATATTTAGCTTTTTTAGGCCGGTGTATAATCCTATTCCTCCAGCTGAGTTTCCTTCCAGAAGAGGGCACACACACTTACAGCTTAAACCAAGGAGGTTCATTTTTACACAGGAACAGATTAGCTTCATTTAAACGTTTTAAGCCCTTAAATGCTCCCTTTTAACAGCAAAGAATACAAAGAGCTCCTGAGCTTCTTTTTATTTACAGCCTTGCTACCAAAACTGGGAAGAATGAAGTCTGCCTCACAGGACGCTGACCACACTGCAGAGGCTTCAAACAAATCCTGCTTATCTTTTGCTGTCAAACTGGATTTTCTAGGTGGGGTGAAGAACAGTCCAGAACAGCAGAGAACATGATTTAAGGAGACAGGGAAGAACATAGCGAGAGCACAGAGAACAAGTGTTGGAGATGTCAAAGAAAAGGATGATAAAGAACCTGGTAGAGTCTTTGGTAATCTGTCATTTTAAGCTAAGTTGTTATCTTCCTGTAGAGCCGGTTTGATTGGGAACCAAAGTTCCAATATTTGCTGCATTTTCAGCTGCTGCGGTTTGCTTTCACACTGCCGTGTCAAGTGAACCAAACCCTCTGAAAAGGTTTGGTTTTCACCGCAACCTCCTCGCCTGTGGTGGCGCTGTAACCACGAACTAAAACGTCCAAACGAGACACCGAGGGAGAACTTCCTTCTTCACGAAACGTAAACATGAACGTAATGACGTCAGATTTTAGCGGTTGTAGGATTTCTCTTTCGTCTTTGGCATTTCTCCCACCGGCGCTTAGGTTTGTGTGTCTGTTTTGGTTGTGTTTACCCAGAATGCCCTGCGGCGTAGTCCAGGCTTCCTGCTGGTTTTATTAGTTTCTGATCCACTGTTTTATTTTCATTGCTGAGGTATCCTTCCATGTTCACGATTTCATGCTTTGGCTTAATAGATGTTATTAAAAATATAATTTTAATGGAACAGTTTCAGTGTTTATGATTGTGTGTGGGGTGACTCACTTATGAAGCAGAACTAGAGTAATTATTTGAGATTGATTATTAGTTATTTTCCCTTATTTCTCCAAGGATAAACATGTACCGGTAAGTAATGGGGAGAAAAAAGAGGAGCTCAGAGGTAATAATGAGCAAGATATCAGGTCAATTCCTATTGACTTATAAATATAATGTTTCTGTATTGTCAGACATCACAGCTGCATGGAAGCCTACCTGATTGGAGTATCTCATGCTGACGTTGCGCTGGTCTTGCCGTGGGACGTATCGGTGGATGGGGTCGATGTCTTTAGGGCTGATCAGCTCATCCGCTGGAAAGTTAAGAAACACGTGCAGAAACAAAAGATTATGAACGCCATTGAAAGATTTACAGAAAGGGGGAAAAAAAAAAATAGACCACTGATCAAAAGCTGTTCTTAGCATTCAACTTAATGATAGATTTAAAGAATCTTAAAATCATAACTACATGACAAACTGTTGTTATGTTAACAATTCAAGAAACGCACCCAGCAGCTTAGCAATGTTGTACATGGCCTGACCCCAGAGGAACATCTTGCCATCACGACCAGAGTTGCTAGGGAAACGCTTCTGGCTTCCATGTTTGTTCTGCTCCGCCTCCACAAAGTCGGCCGGTACGTAGTAGTACTTGGGGATCACAGCGTGGCCTGTCAAAAAAAATTAAAAACAAACAAACAACAAAAACAATGAAGCAGTGTTTACATAGACCACATCCTCTCTCGACCTAAAACACGTCCAAATCGACGCAGCACAGAGAACGAAGCAACAACTTGAGCTTAAAGGAGTCATTTATGAACCAGTCGTGTACTTTAGAGAACTTTAGAGAAACAGATTCATGCCTTAGTTGGTATAGATACAAACATGGACTAGTTAAGAAGGTTCTGCATTCAAAATAACAGTAATCTTTTTTATTAGAAATATTTTAGTGAGGAAAAATGTGGAATTTGGACAGCATCACTATCCACAGTCACTCTTTATATTAACTAGAGTAACATTTATCTTCCCTTTGGGATAAATAAAGTATTTTTCAGCTGAATTCAATGACCACTATAGTCTGATTTTTGTGCTGAACTCTAAGCTGAAACATGTACCTGGACTCTTTCTGTTTGCTGAATCGACCTCCTTACCAGTGAGACTCAACATGTTTCACAGCTGCTTCAACACTTAGCTTAGGCTTTTTCCAGACCACTTTCCAGGTGACTAAATGATATTTAAAGCTTTATAACATCTCACAGAGGACTGCTTATGGTACACAAATTCAAACTGCAGCCAGCAGTGCAGCCGAATGGTTAAGATCAAAGCATGTCAAAGTGTTAGAATAGCTTGGTTCACATCTAAATCCAATTCAGAATTTATGGCTCAAGCTGAACATGTTTATTGGCAGGAATGAGAGCGATCTGAATGTTTCAGCATGTAGATGTGTAAGGCTCACTCTGTTTGAGCTGTGAAATGTGCCTCCACCAAGTATTGAATCAGGGAGGCTGGAAGTAAAGGTACAGCATATCTTTAAACCTTTTATTTCTAAAAAGAAAAAATGTGCAAACAGTTTATTAGGCTTCATCCTTTTACTAATATACACATAGTGTGGCTTTGATATGTACAAAAAAATAGTTAAAGGGGAATGAATGATTTTGCATTTTGCTGTCGTTTCTGGAGCTGAAGATGAACAAAAACATATTTTAGGAAAATAAAGGAAACCCGATATGAAACATGAGCCGCCTTCCTCAATGTGCTCTGAACAACAACAAACAAGGAAGAACATTAAAATGAAAGGGTGCAGATTTGACCTGATGTCCTGCCTCCTGTGTGATCCCCCCTCCCCTCATGCCACTCCAGATTATCTTCAGAGTGCGATGCCAGCTGAGAATCTCCTGCTGTAAGTCACTTCTGACCTGATTCTCAAAATATTCACCAGTGTGAAACGGTTTTCACGTCTGTCGGGTCGGAAACTGTGACTGAACAAACACACGCATCACTGCGCTCACTTGCAGCAGGAACTCTGTTTGTGTTTGTCATCTTGGATGCGATATACATTTCCTGCTTTATGCTACGTAAGTAGCCACACTCACAGTGGAGGGCGGCATGTTTGTGCTTTAGCAAATCAAATTAAAGTCGATGAATTCTTCTGACAGCAGCGATCACATTTGTTTTTGTTTTGTTTTTTCGTTCCCTCATTAGCATTAATGGTGAAACAAAAGAAAAACCTTTTTGATTCACCTCCAAAGCTCAGACATTTAACTTTAGGAGTCGGTGCTAATTTACACAGAACAAGTACAAAGACTCTATGGAGGCAAATAATGTCTCAGACCGTCATCCTGTCTACATTCTAATTATTCCCAGTCTGTTCTGAATGGACCAGAGGAAACGCCAAGCTGCTGACTTTCCTATTATGTAACCGTCCCCCCTCAATATAACGGCTGCAGTGAAGGTGAAAAGATGTACATTTATGTAACGTTTTTCTCATGTTAAAAGTGACAGGACTTTACATGGAAACAAAAGAAACAGGCAGAAATCAACCGCTGCTGGTCGTGAAAACTCACCCTCGAACGACTGGAAGATGATGGGCTCCAGGAGGTCCTGGTACTCCTTCACCTGTGCCTTATTTCCTCTGAACACACCTTAAAGAGACAGAGACACGGTTCGGCCTGGAGGCTGAGGGTACCAGCTCTGGGCTGAGCTCTCTGTCTCTCTCTGCCTGTAGCTATGAGACAGATTGTAATCCCAGAGCTGAGTGTTTGTACCACTGTTTTGTGACTGAGTTGGTCCTCACAACATGAACAATATGTTCATGCACACTCCCATTGTGTCGGTGTCATTGTTTCAAGAAGACAAACACCCAGTTTCCATAATGTGGATTTGTTGGTGTTTTTTTGAGTTAGGACAAGACAGAAAGTTTTAACTTATACTGAGATGTTGAACGGTTTTGTGCAGATATGTGAATCTGTTGAGTTTCTGAGTTAAACTCTTGCTCCAGCCATGGACTACGATGGATTTGACTAGACCGTAAAGAAGCAACCCTCTGTACTTTAACTATAACAGCTTTGTAGAGCGGTGGTGTCCACACATTTTGCCACATGGGTTGCAAAAACTTGATTTTTAACCCTTTGACTGTCACCTTGGAAACACTTCGATGTTATCTGACGGGTCATGAGACAGTTGAGGGGTTTTAATAAAAAAAACTAAAAAAAACAACTAATTTGATTGTTTTTCACTTGTCTTTATATTTGTATGCTCAGCAACAAACTAAACAAGGATTATTATGAAAGAAATAAATTGGTCTAGTTTTCCTAGAAAATAGGTTTGTAATTCCTGCAAGATTTGAAATACACACACTTTCAACTTTTATTCATTGTTTGTTTTTTTTAACATCTTTGTTGAAATTATCACTAAGACATAACAGTCTGAGATGGATAATCTGTGAATAAAGAAAAACAAATTGCCTTTCTACCTTCTCCCAGTGCTAACTAACAACAACCAATCACGCCCACAGACTTCGGACACCCCTGGTGTAGAGCCTTAATGCGACATGGATACAGACTCTCTGTGTTGGAAAAGTAAACGCCTTTATTACCTCTTTTATCATGTTAAACATATGTTTTAAGAATCAATTAAAGCTTTTTTTTTTTAAATGTCTCTTCAAAATAAACCAAAATGTCATTTTCTTTCAAAAACACCACACGCAGGTTTTTCTCTCTCGTCCCATTGAGGCATCATAGCAGCAGCGGCGAAGAGAGCGAGGCTTACCGTCAATCATCATGTAGATGAAAAACATGGGAAACTCGCATTCGATTCCATCAAAGAGCTGCAGAAACACACAGAGAGAAGGAATTAGACTGCTTTCTTGTTTTACAAAGCATCCAGCTTGAACTGAAAGCAGAAAAGCTTCTTGATATGAAACGGCAGGGAGCAAAGAAACACACAGAACACATTCTTTAATGCTCTCCAAGATTTCTTCTTCTCTGTATTATTGTCATTTTAGGCAGATCGGTTGATGGAAAAGTGAAGATTTAATTCGCCACTTCAACAACAGCAATATACCTACATTATATACAGCGTTATATACATTTGTTACTGTCCTGGAGTTTGATTGCTCCCTCAATGTGATGGTATGAAGAGGATAAAGAAGGCTGTTGTGTTATATGGACGTTTTATGGTGGAAAACACATGCAGCATTGTGATGACGGACAATGAATCGGGGATGCAGGTCAATAATAACCCACATTCCAAAGTCAAAAGATCTTAAAACAAAAGAAGGAAACACAAAAACAATTCCACACCTTTGGAAACGTGGAGCTATAAATAAAAAGCTTGATAAATGACCAATCGCATACTTTTAATTAAGGCTTTTGATTTAATTAAACTCAGGCACTCCAGGGGCAACCCGCGCACTGATTTGCTGCCATCTTAATGCAACAAAGCCTTGGAGGGAGAGCATGAGGCAGCGGAACGACGCTGTAGCATAAACCACGACTCTACGGCTAGTCGGCCAGGCATTCTGGTGCCGGCACGCCCAAAAAAAGAAAAAAAATTATTCTGGTAATGACATGACACCTAAAACTTCTTTAAATAAAACTCCAACTATGATAAGATCATAAACAATAATCGCAGTGGTGATTATTTAGTTAGTACAGACTGCAGACAGGTGTGTTCACACGTACATTTCTTGTAACCGTCATTTGTTCTGATTATCTCTGCACGCCTGCCTCTGTCAATCTATCCACACCGATGGAAGATAACAGAGATTAGATCTTAATGCAGAAACAAACGCCTAATGGAGCCGACACACGCCGACGCCGTCACCACCACTCCACGGATACCTCTGTCTGAGCGTGCGTCTTTAAACGCTCTGTGTCTTCATGCTGCCATTATGCAGATCTGCCGCACCTCAAACTGCTTTTGCAGCGACAGAGGGAGGAGAAACGAGGAGAAAATGACAGACAGGAAAATGCATGACAACACACAGAAGCAGGGGAGGCTGGTTAGCGGCGGCGGTGGGGGCAAGGCAGCCGCTCAACGAGGCCCGTGCTTTTTCGCCCTTTCAGGCTGTAAACACGCAGCGTTCCCTGGTGTTTTGTGCTTGAGCAGCCTGACTGATTGGTAAAACTGTCTGTCACCGAGGCAGCTGCTGCTCTCAGTGAGCGGACAGGAAGCGCAGGCGTCTGCCCCCGCCGTGGATTCTCTCTAAACGCCAACAACAACAGCTTCAATCGATGTCCTCTGCAGGGACACCTGGTTTACCTGCGACCCCTCGCCCTCCAGACCGTCTTCACTCCCACGGCCTGCTATACCATGTCACCGTCTTCTTACTGTAGACGCCTACAGGGTCAGGAAATCTAATCCACAGCAACCCCTCCGCCTCCTAGGAGGACAGCTAGTATTTGTATTAGAAAGTCACTCTGCAGTAATATTTCCAGACCTTCCACTAAAAAAAAAAAAAATACAAAGTTTCTGACCCAAATCAAGCCATGTAAATATAAAAGTATAGACACCACTACTCTAGATGAAGAGGAAACCGCAGCTTGTGTGTGTGCATATGGAACATTTTGTGTGTTTTCTCGTCTGAACGAAGGTGTGAAGGAGCCTGAAGAACTGTTGGATAATTCGGAGCCTCAGAGTCTTTTTATCCTATTAACTGCAGGATTAAATGCAGCTAATTGCAAAGTGGTTCAGACTCAGCGCCTCACGAGGGCCCATTCCGACAAATCAAGGGAGCGCCTTCATCGTCTGTGTGATTTTTTATTTTATTTTATTTTTTTTGTTAGTGGGGTTGTGTTGCGGTTCGGCTTGCAGTCAAGAGCCACCAAAAAAGGTGAAGTCTGTTTTCAGAGCTCCCAACGGTTTCAGAAACTTACGTGTACACACAGTTAGTTTGTTAGCTAAGACTCAGAGGAGACTTGTGCTATAAATTCAGATGATCAAATTTGGCTGACAGTGAAAACCAACATGGTTTGCCAGAATCCTACATATATATTTTATAACATAAAACAACAACAATTCCTAAATCTTCTCTCTGTAAACACCTTCTAATGTCCTGTCTGACCGATGCAGTGAGCTTGAAGAGAAACCCTCTTCTTAGCTCATCAGATCAGTGACAGAAACAGGAAGGAGTTTATAAAAGTCACCAAGGCCATGCAAATTTTAGGATTATTCTTCTCAGTATATTTGAAAATGGAAAAAATAAAATAACATTTTCTCAAACACAATATTTTAACTAAAATAACCCTTTTATGTTGCAGAGATTTTTTTTGCGTTGGTTTCCAGTATCTCTGAAGATCTGAGTTTAATCAATGATCTCTAAAACCAATACTAACACTTTAACTAGGCCCAGTTTGATTTGCTTTTAGAGGAGGTCTGCAGGATGACCTCTAAGTTCAAACTGACAGGTTTAAAGGTCACTAAACTGAAACTTGTGACCATTACATTGACAACACATCCTGTTTTATGAAGACTGAATGTAAATTTTAGACATTTTATGTGTTTTTTCAGACTTATAAGCTAATTTCTAAGTTTGAGTTGTTTTTCCATTCTCTTACCATTTTCAGATGAGATACTTTGAGATACTCAAAGCTGGAATAGCAGTGTGTTTCTGCTTCTTGTAAGGCTGCAGGTTTCCACCAGGGGGCGTGGCTGGGGCTCCAGCACACCTGCTCCATACACCAGCAGGAGCTTAAGAGCAGCTGGCTGTGTCAGCTCATGTGGTGCCTCTAACCCTCTGAGTAATTCCTCGTTGTTGACTCAACTCTGACCTCGTGCCTGTTCCTACGGTTACCGCCCGAGTTCCCTCCTGGATCTGATCCTCTAGAATTTATTCAACCTCTTGAATCCTCCGCTGTCAACTCCCCACTTCTCTATCTGGATTCAAACAATCCAATTCAACCAGTAAGATCGTTTCCTGACTCTCACCTTGAGACATTCGTCCTACTGCTCTGTTAAACCCCCCTGGACCAGAAAGGACCAGAAATCTTTGCAGCTTCCTGTACTTTAATAAACCTGCCAGACTTCAGAACCGTTTCCTGAGAGTTCTCGTATGTGGGTCAGAAGTTTACCATAAAACATGACAGGGGTTGTCTATGTAAAATCCACACCTGTTAAATAGGGGTGTAACTATACATTGATATATATATATAAATTAAATATTTCACGATATGACTCACAATGTTAATTTATATCATCAAGTTTAGGACGTCCTTTATTTTGACAAGTTGAACTTTTATTTCAGTGCCTGTAGGAATTGAGAGAGAAAATTATTTTAAATGTTTTTGTGAGTTGAACTAAATGTAACTGACTGTGTTAGACAGGCAGAATGTATCGTAGATTTGTGAATTATATTGAATCATAATCATATGGCACACTTTGTGACATTAAATATTTGTCATTTAAACTAATCAATATATCGTGATAAAGCAGGTGATTTACTCCCGTACCACTAAATAGTGAGGTACACACTGGCACATATTGATCTGTTTTTAAAATCCACTTAAAAAATAAACTGGAAAAGTTTATAACTTAGGAAATATGGAAAAATGACAAATCCATACACGCTGCCTTCCATTAACCATAAAATTGCACAAATTGGAATTATAAAAATAAATGCGCTTGATGGAAACAAAATGTTTTGCACTAGGCTGAAGAGATTTTTCTAAATTTGTATATTTTGGAAACACAATACCAACTGCAGGGTCCACTGGGTTTCAGATTACCAGTCCAGAACTCTTTGAACGACCATTTAACACGAACAGGAATCCCACCTGGAGTCCTAACGCTCACCTTCATCTCAGCAGGTTTGTAGTAGCGGCGCTCCTTGTCTTCGTTCGCCGTGCGGTAGCCGTCGCGCAGGAAACGCTTGAAGCCATATTTGCCTCGCAGCTTCCGGACGATCTTGTCAAGCGTCTGGCTGTAGAGAGCGTCGTCATCGACCGCAAAGGCCGGGTAGCTGATGGTCGGGAGCAAGGCGGCGTCAGTGTTCTGTGTGGGGAGACGAAACACAGCAAATCGCTGACAGAGTCTCAACTTAACACAGCACCATAAGTAGCGATGCGACTGATTATTTTAGTTATCGATGACTCCATCTATTATTTTGACAAGTAATTTGATTATGTAACCTCTTGAGCTTATTTTGTAAAACAGATTCAAAATGCAAATACGTAAGTCGATTCCTTTTTCGAATAAGAAAACTTTTTTTTGTGTGTGTAATAAAATAACTAACATTCCTTTAGTGAATGCTTGATCGTTTGCAGCAAGGGATCCATCAGCAGCTAAAAACATCAAAATGTGCAAAGCTTATTAGTTCACACAAACACATCACAGAGCTGATCTGTTGATTATTGTTGGATTATCAGATTATTAACTGGATATGACAAAGGTCCTTAATAGGAGATTTTGAGATTTTCCGTTATTTATTTTTACAGAATTTGAACCAGGTGAAACTAAAACTATGCTACTTGATTTAAAACAACACAATAATAATATTAATAATATTAATTTAAAAAATTAACATAATATTTGTTGTCAAGTTTTGGCTTTTGCGCTGACGATATTGGTCTTTTATAAGTCAATATAGTCCAGTTAACATTAATCTATTATTAATTTAACTGATTGTTTCGATAGTTGATTTAATACAATTTATCTAAATGTTTCAGCTCTCATTACAAGCCCGCACCAATAAAGGCTAAAAGTATTTCTGTATAATTTTCCTCCAAATGGAGCCGTATCTGACTGAACTGGAACAGAACCACTCATTAGGTATAAACAATGCTATTCCAATTAAGAAGCCAATATGACGAGACAACAGGGAAAAAAGAGCAACCAGAAATCTTTTCACTTCATCAATCAGAGGCGAGTTTCCAAACATAAAGCTCCTGCCTTTTCTTAATGAAAAGGCTCGGCTGCCTGGACAATAAGTTTCCTCAGAGCTGCGGTGATTTCATTCAACAGCCGGCCAAACGAGTGCGTCTCCCTCCAGGTCTGTTTGATGCTCCTTTGTATTGGATTCTCTCTCAATTTGCGCTGATCTTTGCAGGAACAAAGGCTGGGGCAAAGGCATTTAGCCCCGGCCCTTTTATCTGACATCTCATTACAACTCCAGTGTGCATATTGACAAGGCAAACCGCTTGGCTACAGTCGCTCGACAAAAGAGCAGAGCAGAACCTCGTACGGGCGACCGAACATTGAAATTGGATCTTTTGACGCACAACAAGCAGCAGCGATATGGTATTAGTATCTTTATCTTGACATAATCCTGCACTGTTGCAACCCCGACACTTCGTCCTCCCCCTTAATGTCAGCCTAACATGGCTGAAACGGCCCTCTGATCCTCTAATTACACTCATTTGACTCCTCAAATACTGGCGGGTGGCTTTGCTGCCCGACACATTCAGCACGCACTCTCTCTCACACACGCACCAATACGTACAGATGTGATCACTTAAGTGACTGTAAGAGGTGGAGTGAAAGAAAGGAAACAATTTTACGCCTACTTTGTCTTCCTGATTCCGTTTCATTTCTTCCCTCCCACATTTGCTGTGAGGCCGCCTCTCACTTTCACCAAACCTTTCTGAACGCCGAACAATCAGCAGCACAGGTGGCGCAATGATCGACTACAAGGGAGAAACACGGCTCTAAATTGAAATTTAGAGTTGACACGGGGGTGTGGGTTCGTCTGATGTGTGCGATTAGCCTTTGACGTGTGGGGGGGTGTGCGTGTGTGTGTGTGTGGCAGGCTACAGTTTGGGAGGGAATTAGAACAAAACTCCTGGTAGGCGAAAACGTTGGGACGGCCGTCTTAAAATGAGAAAATGCAGATATGGCTTTTCACAGAAAATCACTCCGCAATGTTGCTAAAACTGTTACATGAAAGAAGTTCAATGAGAGCATCAAAACTTAATACATTTGAAAACAGGATTACATGGAGGTAACACATGCAGTTTAGTGATACAAATCACGCATCATGTGACTGGTGTCCTACAAAATGAAATAACAAATTGGTATGTTTTTCCAAACATACCAATGTAATGGTATGTTAAAAAAAATTAAATATAATGTCCCTTTTATCACAATCACAATAGCATCCCAGAATATTGCGATGGAACTTTAAATTTAAATTCACCCCACCACTACATGCAGAGTCATTCTGTTTTACCCTGACAAGACTGAGACATGGGGAGAATCGGGCATTAGCACGGCAGCAGATGTGGTGTAAAAATGTACATTCATCAAAATAAATTATCCTCAGTATTAATGGAAAAGCTATTCAGCAATGCACCAAAGCAATCTGTTTGGTGTAACTTTTTGTTTCTGCGTGAGTGAACCGACTTTTCGTGTTTTTTTTTCCCCTTGCAAACACACAATGATGTTTTCCTGTTTTTACCACCTGCAGAAGGAGGGAAAAGAAGGTCGAGTTAAATCCTAAAATAACCCTCCTGTAGTCAGCACTCAGTCTTCCTGCTGCTAATGCTAAATTAATTATCGTTCAGCAGGATGTTTTTGGAGGCGTCAGCACAGAGTCTGCTTTGTCTGTTTAGCTCGCAACCAACTAGTCGCAAGTGTCTGCGTGGCTGTTATAATATTAATTATACGAGGCAAGTTATAATGATTGTTTGCATTTTGTCAAAAAGCATAAGAAGAAGTGAGATTGGAGCTGGTTGGAAACGACATGGTGAGAGATGAACCGGAGGAAGAAAGCAGGCAGCTGGATTTGTTCATGTAAATATAAAGCAGTTAACAGACATTTTTGTCAACAGTAGAAACATTACCCTCTACATAGTGTTGGTGTTTCACAGGCAAATATAGGTGCCTTTACTAAAGGGCGGGGTTTATGCAAAATTGACATTTTTTTAGTTTTATCTCATGTCACGTAATTTCTGTATCAAAAACATACCTGGAGTTTTGCTTTAATTTGTTCATATATGTTTGAGAAATCCTTTAATCCCCTTTGGCAGCCATTAGGCTACAGCTTAACACCGTCATACAAAGCGCTGCATATTTCTCTGAAGCTCCACCCACAAGCTTCAGCCCCCAGTCGACCTCCCACCTCACAGGGAACCCCTCTCCACTCCAGCTCCTACAGACTAGCGGCAGCAGCAATTAGCAAACACCTGGAGGAACCGCGCGTCTGCTGAGCTCTTCATACGAACAACGACTCCCCTAAAAACAGCTGTAAAGGGTGTTATGGAAAGGCATTGCTGTGATGAAGGGGGAGTGTCCCGAAGGGTACGAGGTTCTTAAAGAGACGGAGGCCCAATTTTACGGCTTTGACACAAACTTACATTTCTTTTGCTATGACTCCAATAGCATTGATTAAGAAGAAACAAAAATCTGACTTTTTGAATATTTTAAAATATTGTTCACCAAACTGTGATGATGCTAACTGAGGGCTATGTGTTGTGATTACTGTGTACAAATTTATCAGATTGTTGCACTCCTATTTACATTACATTAAGTGTTATTGTTGCGATGAATGAGCTGAACAACAATCAGACCTTCAAATCTTCACAAGAAAATCTGGGGTGCAGTACTATGAAATTTGAGCTGATGTTGATATCTGTTGTCAATATTGCTTTTATGCCCAATAACTAATATTTACTTATATTGCATATACATTACATTCATTTTTATGTTGTTTTGACACCATAAAAACATAGGTGTAGGGCTAAACTTCCCACAATCCTGTGCTGCATCACTACTGCAGACACATAAAAAAAACGTAGACGTGACAACTAGTTGAAAATAAACATCTGATAATAAAAACATTGGTTAATATTATCAGAGCCAGTTTTACTCATCAGACCGATCCAAATATCTTAAATATCCACAAACATGGACCGATACTGACAGTATTGCTGATTTATCGTGCATCAGTTCACAATCTAAATGTTGTGATTTTCTTGCTAATCTGTGAAAATCAAGACATTTCTAAAGATCCCGAGAGAGAATGATGAAGATCTCGAACTTTCTCCGTGGAACCTGAGAGAAGGGCTGATCCAGGAAGCATAAAACTGTGATGGGAGATATAATCCTCATATCCATTAAACGAGTGAAGGTCTGAGTGGTTCTCGGCTGTGATTGGTGGACTGACTCACATGTGAGCGAGACTCTCTGGGCAGCAGGGAGGACAGGGTCTGTCGGTTCCTGTTGTGGGCGTCCAGATCCACAAATATCACAGACCACGAGCAGCCCTGCAGCGGGGGCAAGAAACAAACAAACAAACAAAAAAATTAAAAAAAAAAACAGCACAGTTACTTAGGGACTGTTCATGCTTCACAGGTAAAGTGGCAGCTAATAGTTTTCCAGTCTGAATGCGCACAAACATTCACTCTTGGCAAGTCATCCATCATTTATCTGAGAAAAGAAAGAAAAAATAAATTAATTAATAAATAAAACCACTTGGCTTCAAAGCCCTCAACTTCTCACCTCATGCCTCCACACATCAAAAACACGGCGTTTTCCCCGCAAAGTCAGGAGGATATTTCTGGCTTGCATACTTGTTTGAAGTTGAACGTGGGAGTGTTTGAACAGCAGGACTGATAGTTATTTTATCACTTCAAAAATCCTCACAGGGAGAAGAAGTGAAACAACCACGTCGGCTGTTCATACACTGCACTTAAATATCTTTAGGAAACGGAGGAGAGGAGGGGAGGAGGAGAGGGGAGTAAAGCTGTTGAGGTTGTGTGGGTTTTTTTTGGGGTTTTTAAGTGATCAAACCTTTCCGGCTCCAGTCCGCTTCATCAGCTGTGCTCACATAAAAGCAACCGAGTCACCCCTGCAACCTGCTAAGCAGTTTTTAATGCAAGTCTTATGCATAATGTATGAATATTGCTAGAATCTGTGTTTCTTCCCCCAAACAGGTCTGGGCTTTTAGTCAAATCAGCAATCTCTCCTTTGGCAATCTGCAGAGTGCCGAGTGCTGCTGGACAGAAACGGAGGCAGCTGAGCGACACGCCGGTGAAAAATAAAATCGGCGTAAAGCTGAACAGAATTATATACATCTGTAGAAGTATCAATGAACACATTCAGATCTGAACAGGCAGCTTAATATACATGACTGGGACTAGAGAGGCAGCAGAGTCTAAACCAGCATGCACTTCCATCAATTTTCATGAATATTTAGTGTTATACAAGATTCTAATATACTTTTTTTTCTCTTTTCTTCGAGGACTCAGGGCCTCCAAATGTGGGTCACGCTATCCCCTACGCCACTACAGCACGCCCCCATACAAGGTTCTAATATTATGTTTTTTAAGAAATCAATCTAATCTTTCAGTGAGTTTTATAGAACTAACTTCCTTTTTTTTTTTGCTTTATTTGACTGAAGTTTGTAAGATATGAAAAACTATTTAAGCATAATGTCACCGGAAACTAAGAAAAGAATGGGAAATGAAAAAAAAAAAAAAAAAAAACAAGCTAGTGAATCAAAACAAACAGAAAAACAGTGGGAAACGACATGAGGGCCTTATTAGTTTGTCTGCACAAATGTGAACGGTTTGTTTTCAGAGCACAAATATGTCAGATTGTGATACGAGAAAAAACCTCAATCGGTCTGCAGGATAAACATAACACGTGGTTGATAAACGCCACATTCAAAAAGCTTTTGTTAAGATTTATATGCAAATAAGAAAACAACATGCCAGCTTAATTTCAATCCAAAAAGTTTTTACGTGGAGTCTTTTGTTTCCGTAAGTTTCAGAGCAAAGGCTGAGGCATTAAAAAACACACATGCCTCAATGGGATTTAAAAATCTCATTTCCCCTAAATTTCAGAGACTGTAATGAGGTTGAACTTCTGACCACAGAACAAAATGAACAGAAACCCTGATCTGTAAAATACATTAAATATTTTACAGTTTTTCCCCAACATTGCCGTAAAATTAAGAAAAGTATAAAGTGTCGTACTACTGATTAAATTGCCCGCTCTTTATTGATTAATCAAAATTAAATGGAATTGAAAAAACTTGGCTTATTGCATCAAATATGATAAAATGGTGGTTAATCATAGTAATTGATTAAACTTTGTGGTTGGGCGCTCTGCATCCAGTGGCCCGCCGTGCTTTTGAGTTAAAAAATGTTTAAGATTGACAGGAAATATGAAAATATCACTTGATAATTATGTGTTATTGAAAGATTCATATCTAAATACCAACTAAAAAGTCTTTAAAAAAGGTAAACATTTAAGAAAAACTTAAATAAATAAGCGATGCTAAGCCTGGTGGCCTGCTAGGCTTATAGTACATCTGCAGAGCTTCTAATTAAACAGATAAATGCTTTTAATTGTCAATAATATAAACTATTATAACCTGGATCAGTTTTTGTAAATTGTGGACAAAATTGTTTATCATTTTTGTAACAGAAAGTGCTATGTAATGTCGATATAAAAACTGTAAAAAGCCACACAGAAAATGAAGGTAAACAGTAAATATAATAAGATTTGAAAGATCTTAATGGACAATCCAATATAAAACATGCTGGCACTGCTGATATGGAAGACAAATAAGAAGAAGGGGTGTTTACATGGATTCAAGGAGCAGTAAATGTGCCTTCAAAGCTGACAATATTAGTTTTATCTCTCCAGTTCAGTTTGTCTGGAGCAGAAAAGCTGCTGGTCGGAGGCGGGGGTGGTCAGTGGAGGAAAACTATAAACTCCCTGGACCTGGAAGCAGAGTGTCCATTGAGCCGGCATAAAAGCTAAATGCGATACACGAGCACACGGTCTGGAGTCAGCGATAAGTGCGATAGCACAGTGTGGTTTGTAATAAATGTTCCGCTTTGAGGCGCTGGGGGAGTTTGGTTTGGTTTTGGACAGCTGAGAGTCAGCTGGGAAATCAAGATTGATAAGGGTCATTAATAAGAAAGAGGAAAGCTGGTGCACAAGCATTCCCACGTAGGAGTAGCAGACTTGAAGAAACACACACTCACTCACACCTACAGATGCTCTGCGCAGCCTGGATCATAAAGCTGACACGTCAGTAAATCCATTCAACAAGCTCAGCTTGAAAACAGAACCCATTTCGAGAAGAGAGTTGCTGATAAGGCTTTGCCTGCTTTCTGGTTTCTTGTAAGGTGCAACCTGCCAATTCCAAGTCTGTTTAAATCTCGTTTTTTTCCTTTATTTTAAAGAATGTAACTCCAACCAAAAGCTTTGAAAGGAGCAGAACTCTGGACACATGGAGTTCAGTCCAACATTACCAACAGTTACGCACTAAAGCAAACGTCTGACAATTAAAGGATTTATACAAACTCAAGACACAGTTCAGTAAAGTATGCACCATCTGTTGAAAGCAATAAATGATGTGACTTCTTGATTTTGATACATTTAACCAATTTTATATTACATTAGACTGACACTGTCATAAACATGTAGGAGTCTTTATGAATGTTTATGACTGTTGTCATTCAGTAAATAATGACCCTTTTATTCCAAAGTTGTACTAAAAGTTGCATCTAAAGTCTATTAAAATTTCCAGCTTTACATTATTTGGTAAAAAAAATAACATTTTTAATGCAAAGTTGTTCTAAAACCTCCATTAAAAATGTCATTGTTGCATTAAAAGTGTCATTATTTGCTGAATGACACTTCATGAGTGTCATTCATAAAGACTCCTTCATGTTTATGACAGTATTATGCCAGTCTTATGCACACCCCTCCAACTAAAGTGTTACTGTGTTGATTGAATCACTTATTTATTTTATTTCACACAATTAAAAATAGTCAAATGCAGACCAAGAAAACAAAACAAAGTGCCCAAAAACCACTAGGTAGAGGTAGAAAACTACATCTTTTTAATAATGTATAACAATAATTTATAACTACAAGAATGTATTGTTTACTTATTTGACACAATTCAGTTTACATTAACTGCTAGTGAAACACGTCATAGCTCAGCTGCACACCTCCATCCCGCCTGTTTATAACCGAGTCTGGACTTTAGATGATATAGTTTATGTTGTAAAGTTTATTTTATTTATCTGGCCCCAAATCCACAGAGAATTCATGGACCTCATAATTTCCACCTGAAAAATCTATACACTTAGTATTGTATCAGTTTTTCCCAATTACACCTTTTAGTACATTCCACATATCTTTGTTATCTTTATTATTTTTTTCCCCTAATAATTTCGTATAATAATAATCCTTCTCATGATATTTTTGTATTTTATGCGTATAAGTTTTCTCTACCTGGATTGTTCTTTTTCTGACAGGCATTTAGCAGCCATTGACCTGTCAGTCGTCAGTCAGAACCAATCAAGGCAAAATTGACCGATTCTGTTTTCTGGCTGATGGATCGGCCCAAAAACCTTCTCTTTTTCGCAGCAGTTCAGAAAGGAGGAAAAAACAAACGGGAGCTTTGCAGTAAAACCTGCAGCGACGCATAATGATCTTAAGATCTCTCTAAACTTCTGAGGGATTTAATGGCCAGATGAGCTAATCCTGGGTGCCGTCCAATTGTTGACAAGAACGAGAGGAAAAAAAAAAATCTTTACTTCTAATCCATTGACAGGTCTAATGAATGACTCTGTTTTTCTGTCTTACAAAGCATGAAAAAAAAAGGGAAAAAAAGTGCACTAATGGATTTAGCGAAAGAGCGGGCGGGGGAGCCAAACCGGGATCAACTGCGGTCATCGATCACAGCGTGTGCAAACGCAAAGTATCTGCTGAAACGAACCTACTCAGTCGGGAAAAAAAATATGTGCATGATGAGGTGAAGTTCAAATACCTGATTTCCAAACAGGTTGAATCCATTGATGGCCTCCAGAGCCGCTTTAGCGAGACCCACGGAGCTGGAATGAGAAGAAACAGCGAATATTAACCACATTATAACCACACTGAAGGTTTTTAGCTGACACAATAACCTTCATATTACAGTATTTAAGACTAAAATATTGTTTCTGTCTGTGAATTATCCCATCCGCTTTCATAAAACTGCCAAACTCAAATCGAGATCTTACAGATCTGGCGGGACTTAATAAAGCTGGTGTAAATAATGCCTCTCTTCAGAAAAAAAAATAATAAAGAAAACTAAAAATCATAAATAAAGATGCTGGAGTGGATTTCACAGTGACTGACCGCTGTGATTGCAATGCAGATAAAAAGCAAATCTGTTTCACTGCTGCATCTCCCTTTCTACCCAGTGGAGATTGGCACCAGAAAGAAAATTAGATGGGAGACCTGGAGGAAAAGTGAAGACGACTTCTGATGTCGCTGCAGATGCTTCACCCAAGCAGCGGAAGTAAAACATTACAGGTGGGTTAAATGCAAAGTCAAAACTTTCTTTAAAGAAAGAAAGTTTAAAAATCCTCTTCAAATAGTTTTTCAGGATCATTTAAAGTGGCCATCACTGCTGTGCAAACCATCAAAGGGTGTTTTCACACCTGGTAGTCCGGTAGACATGGTTTGACTGGGAATCAAAATTGCATTTTCACTGCATTGTGTCAAACAAATCAAATACCTCAGAGCAACCTGTTCACTCCACCGTCTGTGGTGGCGCTGCACCAACGGCTGAAGGAAGCAACACAAAAGCCTCTGAAGAAGACACTGAGCACATCTTCCTCCTTCACAAAATGTGAATAAAATTGAAGTGGTGTCAGACTTTAGGGGTTGTAGGATTTCTCTTGCAAGTGACAGATGCACTCTTGTTTTGGTTGCATTCACCCAGAATGCCCTGCTGTATCTTCCACTTCCTGCTTTTGGCGCAGTCTCCGGTCCGCTCGGCATTCAGAAATGGATTGGAACCGCGCCAGAGTTCCCCTCAACTGAACCGAAACCTTGGTGTTCAGGTGGACCGTAATTCGTGTTTTTGATCCGCACCAGAGCCTTGTTACACATTCACGCCTCCCAAAACAAACCCGACTTTCAACACAAAAACCTGGAGTTGATTTAACACCACCACGAAACAATACCTCCTTCTGCTCAGATTAGCTCCACATTGTTTTACTACAGCAAAACAAAACCTCAAGTCCTTTTGAATTCTGCTTCCAGCGAACCGAAATGCTGACACGAGCTCATCTACTCAAAACAAAAAAACAAAAAACTAAATATGCTTCATTTTGGCAAGGGCAAGCCACCAACTTTCCCAGCAAGAACTTTCTTGGCTTCTTACAAGTTGGTGGAAGTTTTACTGGGGAACAGAGCCGCCTGCTGCAGCTGTCAGAACATAAGTTAAAAGCTGAGCCATCATGTTCACAGAGCAACACAAATATAATCGGCTCAGAAACGGCTCACGTTTAAAGAAATAAAGCCAGTCACGACGTCTTCAAACACCTCAAAAAGAAGTTCTCATATCATAGCCGCTATACCGGTTTGCAGTGCGAAAACACAGATAAAAGCAGAATCAGGGTTTATTAGAAAACTGAAAAGAAATTAGAAAGTGCCTTGAGAAACAGTTTCCATGTGCATAACAAAGCCACGAAAAGCAAAGCCCTGACAGTTACTTTCCTCTGGCACTGAAGGAACAGGCAGATGCTGAACAGAGTGCGTCAGATTACATCTGACTCATTAAAACCTGAAACAATGCTGGTGGGATTAGACATGCTTCTTTCAGTCAAACTTATCTTCAATCTTAAATCTATTTAATAGATCGGACGTGATGATAAAATTTTCTCCAGAGGCAAAAGTTAGTCAATTGTTATGTACAAATAAATCCTCTCCCCAACGCAAACAGGCTTTCCAGTTCATTTCTATTTAACCCACAAGCAGAGCGAAAAGGACTTCTCGGTTACGCAGATCGAGTTTACATAAAACTGCTTTAAAACAAGTTAGCCTCATTGTTTCCCATTTACGCACAGCATATAAACTGCTTTCACACGACTACATGGAGGAACTCGCTCGCTAATTGTGAAAATCAAAAGCGTAGCAACAAGAAGCACAAGACACATTGAATTAGTTATCTCCCCCGCAGGATATCTTGGCAAGCTGCTGCCAATAGTGTTGGATTGTCAGAGGGGAAGAAGAAGAAAAAACATGCATCCAGGAGATAAGCCATGGCAGAAATTGAGGATCTTTATCAAGGCGCTGATAGAGGAGAGGGAGGCCAGCTCGACCTTGGATGATAAGTTAGTTAGACGCAGGTAACAAAAGCTCCCTGCAGCGGGTCAGAACAGAGCTGCTGCTGCTGCTCAGATATGTGGGCTTAACGACCAGCGTTGGGATTGTTGAACTCTTACTGTGCAGGTTTTCATGATGGAGATTACTTGCCTATTTCTGATTGCTGCTTTGTTGCCCATTACAACAAATAGGCACATGAAGATCTGCGTTAGGGCTTCTCGCATTCTTAAAGCTGCAGTACGTCGCTTTTATAAAAGAATATTTTTTTTACGCATTTGTTGGAACTGTCGCTATGTTGTGACAGTATGAGACAGTCTATGAAAATTAATAAATAAAGTAAATAAATAAATAAATAAAGATCCTCTGTTGACCAGTCAGAACCAGGAGGCGGGTCTTAGTGCTGTCAATGACTCTGTGTGGCGTGGTTTCTGCTTCCTCTCTCCATTCCCGCGCTGCACACAGCACAGCCTGTCATAAATGCTAACGATAGGCAGGCGGATAAACAGTTTTCCTGTAATGGTAAGTTGTTTTTCCACCATTAGCACATTTACATAAGGTTGATTGACAGCGCTAAGCCCCTCCTCTCTGTATTTATTATTGCGCATTAACATGAACCTTCCAATGGGAAATTAGCTGCCTGGCTAATATCTCATGCATTTACATGTAAATGTTCATGAATACATTTATTAAAAGTGTCCCATTTTTATAAAAGAAGCTTGCAAAGTGGATTTGAAGGAAAGGACGCTCGTTTCGTGTGGCATCTTCACAGCCAGTTTCAGCTTAAAACCTGGGATGCCGTTTCTACAAATGCTGGGAAACTTGATGGCAACATAGACACACTGCATGAAATCTGCATGAGGGATGGAGAACAGGTTTAAAACACTTCAGAAGTCATTTCAGACTCAGCTCCATTCCTCATCATGGCTGTAAACCGTCATGTTGAGAAGCAGCAGCAGCTTTTGTTTTGACATCAGGCTGCGGCGCATGAAGGGAGCTGGATCCAACACAGATGAGGGGGGGCGGGACTAAAGTTCAGGAATCACTTAGAGTACTTATGTTTAGTTTGGTACTTAGAAAAAAAAAAATTATATATATATATATATATATATATATATATATATATAACTTAAGTTTGGATTTTTATTTTGAATTGAAAAGCATTTACATCGACTGACTCAAAATAAAAGTATAATCAGGATTTTCCAGATTTATTGGAGCAAACATTGGGTAATAATAAGGGTTTTTTTCCCCAGAGTGGTGAATTACAGCAAGTGCAGTACACTGCTATTTGTAAAAGCACAACAATGTGTGATTTTACAGCTTTTTGGTAGAGGTGAGCAATACTGCATATCTTAAAATCGATTCGATACCAAGTAAATACAGGTCCAGTATGACCAATACTGATACTGATATTGATTATTTAAGTTTGACATATTATCAAACTTCTGAGCTTAGGTGTTTCCGTGGTCTTTTCATTTAAAAATATTTTGTTAAAATCAGGTACGGTATTTAGATTTATAGGTGTCTACAAGATGCATTATTAACATCAACATGATAAACAGAAAACAAACATACTTGTGCATTTTCCCCTTAAAGTACAAAAACATTGTAATTTCAGAACGAATCCAAGCAAAATCTTTTTGAGATAAAGTTGAGAAATGACAATAAATTCAATAATCTAAAACTTAAGTTTTGATCAGATCCTGATACCAACGTGATATTGATATTATCAATAATTTGGATCGCTCTGCCCTCCTCTACTTTTACAGACTTTCATAGATTGAGGCCTGCAGACTGATACCTACACAAACAGATCCAACACACAGATACACGCTGCATCCATTTTGTTTTCATCCCTTTGCGTTTAGTAGGTCTGTGATTATTTGTGATGATTATTTTATTCTAATAAATTCCAGAGAAACCCAATTTTGTGTTGGCAAATAATAGTTTGACCGGCACAATAAGAAAAATTATAACAGACCTTTGGTTTAGAAAACAGATATTTGTCCTTGAAGTTTTCACGTTAGAGGATTTTTATTTATTTATTTTTTTTATTCCAGAACGTCTTCACGTGCCTTTTGTTCAAGACTGACTGACCTGGAATGCAGCTCTGTGCTGCCGTTATTGTACTTGCTGCCTCGCTCCCACATGCCGTAGTCGGGCACCCTGTAGGCTCTCTCCACACAGAACACCAGATTCTGGATGAAGGAAACCTGAGAGGCAAAAACAAAAACATCAAAACATCAAAAACAGAAAGGCTTGGGACACAGGGAGCAAACACAGCTCATAATCACACACACACTGAGTGAGCCGGAGCTGGTGGTGGTAAACATGTTCCCAAATGGAAAAAAAAAAAAAAAAAAAAGAAGCAATCGCAGCAAATGATTTATGCTGCACCCACACATTGATACAAACACACAGGACACAGAGACACAACAATACACGATTATACAATACAGAATGACCTTCTTTATTGATCTGGGATGAAGGATGTAAGGCTGATTACCAAGGTTACCGGAGAGCAGGAGAAAACTGATTTCTCATCAGCACTCAAGGTGAAACTCTCCCTGCAGCTTCAGACAAGGTTTTAACTAACTCAAAGTGTGGCATTAATATACGTGAAGACACATACAAAAAAACAAAACAAAACAAAAAAACACGGAGCTGACCCCGTCAGCAATATTCACTTGTTGCAATATTTGAATTCATTAAAGTAGGATTTAGAACTCGAAAAGATGCACCGATCAGGCTTTTACTTTTGAAAACAAGTTCCAATATTTGAAATCCAGATTAGTCTGGATATTTATCCTGCAGATCAACAATCGGAAACATTGCCTGATTTTTGATCTCTTGCCAATTTATTGGTGATTTATTGGCTAAACTACAACTGAATGTAGCCTCCGACTTTTCTTGCACGCCTCATGGAAAGACACTGCTACGACCTGTGAGATGTCAGAACCTTGACGTCTAGATGCAAGACGTTGGGTGGGGGGAGCTGAAAGACTTTCTGGTCTTGCATCATTAAAAAGACCTGAACGTGGCTGTGCTTTCAAGTGTACATGAGTGACGGGAGGTTTAATCTGAAATGGCACAGTGAGAAAAAGAAGGACAGAATGAGTAAAAGAGAAAGATGGAGGGGGAAAAAAAGAGCCTGCGCAGGTTTTAAATAGGCCAGTTTGAGAAGGAGGCCAGGCAGGAAGAAGGAGAAAGGTGTTTGCTGTGTCTTTTATTTGGGGTTTTATGACTTGAATGATTAACGAGAGGAACTCTTTAGTATCTTAATGGTATCTTAATGAATGTTACTGCCCACTGGCCAAACAAGCCAGTGGGCATCTTGCTGATGCCAGATTACTAATCCTGCTTCTGTTTTGGGACGGCGTTTGTGAACACGTGATACATGTGGAAAGCCAAGTACTTTTTACTTTTACCCAAACATTCGCAACCGACAAATCACAACCAGAAATTTTCATCAATTTACACAAGAAAGATCAACTCAAAAGTAAGGTTTTTAATATCGAAAATGTGGAGTGGATTTAATCCCCCACTCAGACTCCATTATAATCAATAATAATAGAAGCAATTTTACACTGTTATGTAACCTAGGCCTTCTAGGTAATTTCTATATAATCGAAATATATAGAATATATCGAATAAATATTTATCAATTGAAAAATAGATTTTCAATTGGATTTAGACTTGGACTTTGACTGGACCATCCCAACACATGAATATACCTTCATCTTATCTAATCCACTGTATCTCTGGATGTATGATTAGTGTCAATGGATGCATGTCCCTTTAATTGTCAATCTTTTAAAATGTCACAAAATTAAAAAAAAAAAATGTAAATATTAATTAGGTATGTTTTCATCAACTGTTTTAGGGGGAATCAAAGCATGATTATGTAAGATGTTGATGTTACACACAGCGGTAATTAAAATCATGTTGCATCATATTATAATGTTTATCCCTCATCAAAATCAGACATGGAGTGTTTCTTTGATTCATTTGTGAAGGTTTAAGATATACTTTATTCTCCCATGGCAACCACTCAGCTGTGCAAAACACATGGGTGGACGTAGCTCCGCCTTCATGAACACAGCTCCTCTTCAGAGCCGTAGTTAACCTCTGAGCTTCTGCCTCACAGTGCAGCCCATCACTCAGCTCCTTCAGACTACCCAGCAGCAATTAGCAAACACCTGATGGAACTGCACATCTGCTGAGCTTCTTCTACAGGTAAAAACATTGTTAAAGGGTTAATAGAGGAGCCATGTTGTGATGACTTCCCAAAGGAGAAGCTTTCTAAAGAGCAGGAGTTTTTAAAGAGACAGAGGCCCAGTTTAGTGAAGTACCATTATGAAGTCAAATTTCTTTGCGTGATATGTATGCAGCATTTTTATAACAACTGAAGTTAAGATAGTTTATTGATTGTGCTGTAAAATGTGCCTGGAAAACACAATAATGATTCCTTTATGATGTAAAAATGCGAAACTTTCTCCCTGACCTGTCTGCTGTCTTGACCTTCATGATGTAGTTTGTTTGCTAAGGTTTTCTAACAAAACTCAGCGGCCTTCACAGATTAAAGACATGTGCGCTTCATTTAATGATTAGGTGATTTTTGAATCACCTAATTCCACCGAATTTATTAAAGAGTACCAGAGGCAGACAGAACGCAAATACACATCACATAATGCGTTATCATGCGTTGGGTCAATCCAGTTGAACACCAGACTTGTGAAGTACAAAAAAAGCAAAGAAGGCACAAAAAAAAAAAAAAAAGGCAATTTTGATCCATGCAAGGCAATGAGTTGCAGCATCATGACAATGACAATGATATAAGGTTGAAAGTGAATCTTTCCTTCAAGAGACGTGCGCAGCCTTTCTTGCAAACGCAAGAAAATAAAAAATAAAAAAACACTGCATTGCAGCTTCCAGGCTCGGCCTAGAGGAAGCCCACAGACTTCACAAGCAGTGACAGCTTACAACAGGCTAATAAATACGGCGCTAATGTGATTAGTCTGAATGAAATACATTTCAAACAGCTTTCAGTGGGAGCAGCAATCACAAAAGCTCCTGCTCAGTGCATCTGATGTTTGCTAATACGGGCTTTGGGGCGCCGGCCGCTTCGGTTTGAATTATGCAATTTGGTAAGCGCTGTTTAACCAGGCAGAAAAAGCTGCTGCGCAGCCACGACTGCCCTCATAAACATAAAACATTGCATTGTTAATTTGTTTTGTCAGTGGTAAGAAATGGAGAAAAACGGGAGGTTACCAAGGTGATATGCGCGTATGCGTTTGGCTGTCTAAACAAAGTGCAGGCAGCATGCATTAATTGCTCAGCGGAATAATATTTGACCACATTTCTGCTTTCTTCAGATGAGCTCAATTTAGTAAACAAATGGGTTTCTCTACCAGGGGCACAAATTTCACTGCTCTGTAGCAGTAAGTAAAGCTGTGAATGAGCCGGCTGTTAAGCAAACTGAATTAATGATGTTCTTGTTGCTCCTAGAGGCCACACAGTAAAAAAAAAATAAATAAATAAATAAAAAGGGACGCTGTGGAAGCCTAACAAGCAACTACATCTATTTTTGTTTTATTAAGAGCTGAAGATATATATAAAAAACAACCATGCTGGACAGATAAATCAATGTACAAGGAGACGCAGACTTTCGGTAATAAAGGCACGAATCACTCAAATAAAATGTGATCGGGTCATTTCCCAGGAGGACATTTAGACTTCCATACGGAGATCATCTAAATGTTTTTTTCCTGGTGAAGTTAACTAAGCGTTTGAGAGAGACTATAAATGCAGAAAGAGAGATATTGGCCCCTCCGATTCTGCTTTTTGTCAGATCTATGGTATCTGCTGAGAACTTAGTACAAATAAGCCCAAATTTGGAGGCTTACAGTTCCTATCAGATACTTTTAAAGGGGCAGTAATATGTGTTATCCAGGCACATTGTGCTGTAAAATAGCACCATCAAGAAACTATGTTAACTGCAATTGCTAAAACAATGCCATATACATATATCAAATATGACATAAAATACGTTTTATTGAAACAATAATGTTGTTTCAACAACATTATATACGTTTTATAAAATGTATATAAAAATGTATTTATATAAAATACGTTTTATTGAAACAATAATGTTATAATAATACAGACCTTTGGGCACTTAAATAACTTAAATGGCCCAACTTCAATGCCTTGACGTTGGGTCTCTGTCTCTTTAAAAACTCCTGCTCTTCCTGAAACTCCGCCTTCAGGAAGTCATCACAACAAGGCTCCTCTATTAACCTTTTAACAAGCAGCTCCTATAATAGGCTCAGCAGATGTGCAGTTCCACCAGGTGTTTGCTAATTTCTCTGGCTAGTCTCAAGGAGCCAGGTGGGAGAGACACAGGGGGAGCACTGCTCCCCCTGTGACTCTGTTTTTCATGAGGGAATAACATTATGACAGAAAGTAAAGCCCAACAAAGGTCGCTTTTACATAATATTGCCCCTTTAAAATCTCAGTGGGATGTAATATTTTGTACAGACGTAGAAAACTTTTTTTTTTTTAATATTGAGAAAGATTTGATTTCCAGAGGGAAATTAAAACTAATTGAAGCTCACATAATAAAAGTTGGAAGTGATTCTTTGTAAAGAAATGAAAGCAGGACTCTTGAATGGACCTCTACTATTAGAACATCACTTGTGTGACTTGAGATTGGCACAAATGGCTAAAGACGGTCACGATGTTTACATTTTTAAACCTTAGTTTTGTTCCACGGTGCCTTTTCTTTATGGCTTTAAACTAAAACTACTTTGGCTGTCTACTTTTCTAAGGCTGATGATACAACATTGACTTACAGTCGCCTTAATTTTTGACAGCTCTCTTTATTTAATTTGCTTGATAAGTGGAATTTAATTTCATACAGTAATTGATAGACGGTTGCAACCTCTTCATGTGTAATAATTAGCAAACGTTCTAAAACATCTGTTGTGTTTCATCGCTCTGCTATTACAAATGTAGAAATAATTTGATCTATAATTACCCATTTTACTTGACTGGTGTCTTGTCTCACAATGTGAATATATAACGTTTGAATAGTTTAGATTAGTGCGTCATGACTTGTAAAGCCTTGTTAGGTGTCCATTTATGTAATAAAATTTTCAGATTCATAATGAAGAACATTTTCAAATTCCATTAAAATTCATACATAAATGTAAACATGTCTTTTTAAGTAAATCGAGCAGTTCACTGGATGGAAAACAACCCTAAAGGAAGAAATTTATTACTTAACCACATGCTTATAAAATGTTTGGACCAGCTTCTAATTGCTTCCAAAATGGAACAAGTATAAAATGTCTATGTTTTTTTATTTTATTTTATTTTATTTAATTTTTTTGTGTGTGTTTTCTGGTGTCTTGTTTACCTCATCGGTGTTGTAAATGATCTGGAGACCGGAGCAGATCATCTCCACCAGGTACAGCAGGAACAGAGAAACCGCATCGATCTGCAGCGACGACAGAAAAGGTTGGGAATGAAGTACCATTAGAGAAATGACTGTCATTTCCACGCTGCATGCTACTCTCAAAATCCGAAAGCTTAGCCAAAAACCATTGCATACTGCAAAAAAAAAAAAAAAAAAGACATGTCTTTAATGTTATCTAGAAGAAGTGACACCGAGACATCATCAACAATAAAGTGGAGGAAAAAACAACAGCAAAGCACTTAATGTGAAGAGAAAATCCTTCACTTCTATACGCTCTTGTTGATTTTTCAATGTCTTTGTCGCAGCATGGCAACTTCGCAGCCTTATTTTGATTTTCAATTTCTGGCTCTCTCACCTGTATTGGACTCGCTTCACTGGAAGTACAGGCTCCATCCAAACGCAGCGCACCAAATTGACCTCTTTCAATACCATTGACAGCGGAATAAACTGTCTGAGCGCCAGTTTAAAGCACAATCACCTCTCATGGAGAGAGAGAGAGAAAGGCTGCAGGACTAATACTTTATAATGTGTCATTTATTTGCTAATTTATTCACACCATTTCATCTTTAACAAGGTTTACGCATCCTAACTTATGATATGAAAGTGAACTTCCTCCCGCCCCCATATCGCCATTAATCTAAATATTCAGATTGTAGTAAAAATAAGACAAGCCGTCTCATTTCTACAGTTGGCTGTTTGGCGACTCACCTGCAGGTGGTGATAGTCGCCGTAGGCGTAAACCTCGTCGCCGGTGTCCACGTTGAAGACGGAGTGGAGACACTTGGAGGGGCTGGGGTCATTTTTAAACTCCTCCACCTGAGAGAGAGAGACGAACACAGGCGGAGATGGGTGAGATAAGTCGGGCAGGTGAGGGTGAAGATGGTGCAGAGGAAGATGAAGGCAGAGATTTCTTTCGTTGCTTTTGATTTCAACACAGTAACAAGTTTGAAAAGGTGAGGAAGAAAGCGTCCACAGGAAGATAGAGAAGGTAAATATATGGTGCCTTACAAAAGCATTCTGGGTCATTTCCTCATTCTCAAACTTTCCTCATTTCTTCACATTACAACCAAAAAATGTGCTGGATTTTGTTTGTCACAGACAGACAAGTACATTTAAAAGTGGAAATAAATTGATAGTTTTCAATTTATCTTAGTACAATAGCCATCAAGAGGTGTTGTATTCGCCTAATTTTTAACCTCCTAACTAAAATCAGCAGCAATCAGCTGCTTTGAGAAGAAATCAAATTCTTTTGTTTTTTATGGATTTTTAGTTCCAGTGGCTTTTGATTGTAAGTTGACAGGAAGGTGGGTTGTGATAGAATAGGAAGATGTGCAGCAAAGGTCATCGTGTCGGGATTTGGACTCCTCCGTACACGGGTCACACACTTTACCCCATAAAAATAGTTTACATTTCTGTGATTTAATGTCAGTGAAAATCCATATTTTCCTGTAATTAGAGAACTTTAGAGAACAAAGAGCAACATGAAGACAAAGGAACAGCAATAAAAGCAGGTTTAGGTTATAAAACTAAATGTAAAAGTTCTGAATATGTCACACAACTCTGTTCAGTCATCTGAAAATGCAAAGAGTTTAGAACAACCATAAAAGTAAACTGCAAACCTTGAAGGAACCATGGTAACTGTGGAGGATCAAAAAGGTTACATATGTGGGAAAACAATCACCAGATATCACCCTGAACACACCGTTCCCAAAGCAACGCATGGTGGTAGCAGAATCATGTTCTGGGAGGGTGATTGGAGACACAACCAGAAAAAGAGACAGGGCAAAGAAAAAATCCAGTAAAATGTCGCAAAAGGTGGTTCCACTAAGTGCTGACTCAGGGGGACTGAACACCAATGCACACCCTTCAGAAAACTGAGTACTTTGTGTTGAAATCTCATTGGAATACATTACAGCAAGTGATTTTGATGTGATCAAATGTAAAATGAATACTTCTGCAAAGCCCAGTGCCGTCCTGGAACCTGTCACCGCTTGTTGCTGGCGCTTTAAGTCTTAAATCACATCCGGCGTTGCAGCAGAAGCAGCTCTAACTGTGCCAGTGACACATATTGAGCATAATCTTTTACTTCAGAGTCAACATGCTCGTCCCATGAGGAACGACCGTAAACGGATGCTGTGTGGGGCGGACTGCGTCCTGCTCTGTGGCAGATAAGGGTCACATTCAGGTCACCCAAACTGTGACATGGTTTGCACTCCATGGTTTCTTGGCTGCGTTGTTTTGTTCGGTGGTTTGTTGGTGGCTTTGTGTGTGTTTGCTGCATCGACTCACCTCCATGCTAAATCACAGCTGTGCTGCCAGTCCTGTCATGCAGTTATAAATAATTGGCCTTTTGTCCCATTTTTCCCTCATTTGTTTCCCTTTTCTCCCTCCTCTCTTTCTCTCTCTCTCTCTGCCATCTCAGTCCTGAAGCTCCTTGGTTTTTTTCTCTCCTCAAGTCTTCCTTTTCAGCTTTCTATCATGCACACTGCTCTTTTCATTCATCATCCTTTTGCTCTTTGTACCTTTATCTTTTCTTTTGCAGACACACCATCTTTTGTTTGGCGCTCTACCATTTCACACCCTTTTCTGCCTTCGTGTTGCTACATGGTTGGGTCGTAGTCGAGACCCTCTGCTCTATTCCTGGAACTGCTCCACTTCTTGCCGTCCCACAGTAATACGGAAATAAACATAAGTGTGCATAGAGAGTCCAATGAGTTCTGCTGCACATATTTCCATAAAAGATGCTTTTTCTTTCTTTAGTGGACCACCTGAATCTCACTCCAATGAAGCCAAAATGTCAACTGGCTCCACTCTTGAAAAATTTGTTGCAATTGCTACAAAGCACAATCAAAAGTTGAGTGCAGCTCCCAGTGATTCTTTCTGATACCCCGCTGTAAGGGGAATGATCTGGAACAAGTGATGTTAACGGGATTTAAAGGTACAGTAGCACAGTTTGTAGCCCTGTTGCCTGGCAGCCAGAAGGTTCAAGAACTGAATCCAGGGTTCCTCCTAGGTTCTTTCTGGGTACTCCAGGTTCTTCCCATCCTCTAAAAACATGATTGTTGGATAACTTGATTTGCCAGATTTGCCATTAGGTGTGAGTGTGTGGTTGTCGCGTAGGGATGAACCGACATAAACATTTGAGCCAATACTGACAGCTGATGGCAGATAATTACCAATAATATGTAAATATTTTACAACCCTACTTTGACGTTTTGAGAAAAATGACCCCATTGTTTTACTTATCGGATCAATTCAGATATGTTTAATAATGACTAATATCGCCCAGTGCCGATGTTGGTGCCGGTATATTGTGTATCCCTAATTATATGGCTGGTGTATTATTTGTGCTGCCCTGGCAACCTGTCTGGAGTGTACCCAGTTTATTCATTTTAATTTGGTAATCTAAGAGTACAACAGCTATTTCTTGTGAATCATACTAAAATTTAATGTTTCATGTGATTGTAAAGAAACATCCTAAAGACGGTCCTTTATGCAGACATGGGCCTGTGTCACATCTTCAATAAAACCTCCGTGTGGTTCTTAAGTGCTGGAGACGGGGCCGTGACGAACGGCGCTTTGTGTAATTAACTGTGTAAACGCAGCTTTGTAATTAAGACACAGGAAAGCTCTTCTCTGAATTAGGTCGTGAAGGTCGAGATGAGATGAAGCAGAGCGGCTTTCTCAGAGCACACACAAACACGTAGCAAGAGAACACACACTCTGAAAAGACGCTGCTCAACAAGACCAGCGACAACATCCAGCCAGAAGATCCACTTGGCCCTACTTGGGCGGCATAAGGCAAAGCGCGCTCATTAGGTTTACTGCAGACGTGGCATGAAATTTTCCCGTTCGGAGCAAAAGTCCGAGGTAATTAAAGGATAGTGTGTTATTAAACCCTGAGGACTGAAATATCCATCCGCTTCCTGTTGTCATTTGCAGAAATATGAACAAAGGGAGCAAGATGCCTCCGCTGCTTTAAAGAGGCGCTATGCGTGGAAATGCACTTCTGTTCTGATGGGGAACTGTGCATGACTGCAGGATTTCCTGAGGAAAACGTGCAATTTAAGAGCAGACACTGGAACAAACTCACCTTATCTGCCTGCCTCATGTAGCAGTAGAGGATCCCTCTCATGCACTTGATGGCAGAATGCTCCAACTCATGCGTGCGGCCCAGATCATCATCGATGCGCCTGCACAGTGAGGGAAGAGAAGAGAACTTTAACAGCGCTGTTCGCACGGGACATGAATGAAACAACGAAACTGCTGGTCTCTCTAACAAAACAGGAATGATGATACATTCACAAAAACAGACCGATGAGAGGATTAATTGGCATTTATGGAAGATGGAAGTCAAATAGTTAATTATAGCATCTGACCACGTTCTACTGACAGCACCGCCACGTGTTTCACCTGAAGCACAGGGCATATAAGCTCTTGATTTGTTACAGTTCAGCGCTGGATTCTCTGTATTAACACAGCTAGTTCCATGCGCTGTTCTTTTTTAAAAATTTTTTTATAAAAATTCTCTAATGCCTCTCACCAGTTGCTGTTCCACCACTAAACTTGGCAGATTGCTGTCATCCCTCGGTGAGGGAGCGGAGCGCCGTGGCTACAGGCCGGGACCGTGTGTGCATACTGACGGAAAAAAACAAAACAAAAAAAACGCAGACCAACATAACATCTGGGATTCGGAGTCGAAGTTCAGGTATTATTTCAACTTTTGAGATGCTGAACACCTGCTCCCGGTTGTTTCAAAACAAACTCCTGACTGCCAAAACACATCATAGCAAATGTCTAAAAGTAAAAGTAGTAGGATTAAAAGAATTATTCCAGCTGCACAGCATCCAAAATGACAGGGAATGATTGATTTAAAAAAAATAAAATAAAATAAACAATGTTTTATCCAAAAACAAAAGTCTACAAAGAACAAGCACGACAGAGCTACTCCAACATGATGTCAGCATGAGTAGCATAATTCTATATCAGTATTTAGTGATGGAATAAATAGAAACAAGCTACTCTTGGTAAGATTTCTGCTCATCTCTTGAGTATTTAGAAACGTTTTCATGCTATGGGAAAAGAGGGAGGAGGCCTGTCACAACAAATTGTCAGAAATTATTGCGATTAACGATAATATCGTTGTTCTGACATCATTTTCAAGTAATTTAACAGTAATCTCATAACAATCCAAGAACACATTCTCACAGATAAAAAGCTTTCTTTTCTAACGAACATTAAACACTGGAACAAAAATACACTTCAAATATCCTAAATAAATAAACAAAAATGGAAACTGAAGTCTCAGTAAACAGAGCTAGGCTTCCATAAAGAAGTCAAGTTGAGACAAAAGCACCAAACTGAAGACTTTTGTCATCCAGACTTTGGTAGTAAGAGATACAGACATGAGGAAAAACGACCATGTAAATGGAAATTATAGATTTATTATGCGATTAGTCAATTTATTGCTTTTTGCATCAGGCTTAAGAGGAAATATGTAAGGCCTGTTTGGACAAACACACTGAACCTTTACTCACCACTTGCCATTTTATGACTACTTAAAAAATTAAGGGAAAGCTTCGACGGTAACATAACTGCAACAGCTACGCCAGCAGTACATATATAAAACATTAGCATAAAGGTCAAAGGAAGAGCTGAAATCATGTGCGCTTAGAGCAGGGGTTGTAGAAATTCCAGCCACTCATCAGATCCCTGAGTGTCTCACACTCGCTTAGACACACATGCGGCAGCTGACTCTGAAGTAAGTAATGGCACAAGCCAAGCCTGTCAGATGAGAATCATCTTAATTAAATCCCAGTGACAATTCTAATAGGAGGCAGCCATGACTGATGACTGGGATGTGCCGCTGGTCACATCACTGGAGTACACTCTATTTTTACCCCTCTCTTTCACTCCGTCTTCCCCCACAATCTAATTTCCTCGCTCGCTTTTCCCTTCCCATCCCTTGTTTTCCCTGGCTACGCTTCTTATCTCCTCCCACACGCTTTCTGCTGACCTTACCCCTCCCTGACATTCCTCCCGTTTTCCAGCCTGTTCCTCAACTTCAAGCCATTTTAGTGCCACCATCATCACATCTTCCTTTCTCCATAATTTTCTGTCTTTTCTGTCTATTTTGTTTGTTCATTCACACTTCAGGGAAATGCTCTTTTCTCAAGACAGCAACCACTGATGAATGAATCAAATAAAGGAAGCTGAAAGAGAAAGGATTTTTTTTTAGCACTTGAGTGAGATGCTAACATAGCACTCTTGTTTTAAAATCTGAAGACAGATTAGCCGTTTCTTTCTAAAAGATTTTTTTGTACATATTGTGTTTTGTAAACAGGCTTGAATCATTTTATGCTTCAACCATAAATTTCAAGTTTTGTTTTTATAACCTGACATGGATTTTAAGCTGCGTCACAATTTTTTTATTTTTATTTTTTGCTGTTTGTTCTGTAATATTCTCAAACAAACCTCCAGGGCCTCCAGAGAACAGCTCAGTCCTAAATTATTCATACTCCTGGCAGATTTAGCCTGAAAGTAATCTTTGAATTTTTCCAACATGACTCAGAGGTTTTATTAACGTTTTGTTGTGGCCTGACGCGAATCGGACAGTGAAGTTAAAAAATGTAGGCGGTGGCCTACAGCTGTCGTTATCAACAATTTTGAACGGATATACGAGTTGCAACATACGAGTTTATTGATTTTGTTATTCAATAAAGTATTTTTGAATAACAAAAAATCTAAATAAGCTAAAAATGTCGAACATGTTTAGTGTTTAAAGTTCAAAGGGTATGACTATTTTTGCAAAGCACTCTAGGTTGTTCTTTAGGTTGTTATCCAGGGACTGACATATTGAGGAGATTACACTCAGTATTTTAGTATTACATGAAGGTTTTGGTTCAATTAAACACAAAATAAAACCATAAACTATTGGAGTCAAGAGAGGCTTTGCTCAAAAAACAGCAGCCAGGAAAATGAGACACACAATCACCTGAGTGCGTGTGTGTGCGTGTGTGTGCGTGGTGACAGATATTCCACAATTACATGCGGTCCAGGTCTCTGCCAAGTAATCATGCAGTATTACCATAATTACGAAGCACCTCATTAATTAGCTAAATTAGTCATGAAAACAGCCCCAAAATAAGCACAAGATTTCAAATATATCATCAGCCATAAACAGTGACAGAAACAGGAGGCTTTTCAAATCATAAAACAGCCTCATTGTTTAAGTACAGATTCAAATGATGAAACATAAACCCGTGTCGGAGGTTGACTAACCGGTACGCCATAGCGAGGGCCCAGGCACAAGCAGCGCAGTACAGAGAGTCCCGGACCTTCGCCTCCTTTAAGTCGGAGAACGTCTTGACGGGGAAGAGCCCAGTGGTGGGGCTCTGGTAGTTCAGGATGGTTGTTTTTACTGGATAAAGACGGAAGAGAGAAAGAGAGGAGCAAAATGGTTCTTAGTAAAACTCCAGTGATGACTGCAGCCTCAGGCGCCCGTCTACTCCATGTCTTATGTTGTTTGTCTATTTTGTTGTTTTGGTTCTTTGGGTGGGCAACACGGAAACTAATTTTCAGTACACCCCACTTTGTACGTCAATAAAAGTTGATTCTAAGGATTCTGGTCCTGAAAACTGAAGCTCAGCCAGTTTAATGTGAAGTTGTAGTTGTTTTCGAATGGGAAAGAAAACATAAAAATGTGTGATGCAAAAAACAATGTATGCAAATATACAAGGAGAAATAACAGAGATATAGGACAGATTGAAGTTCTTAATCCATAAGATAAAACCTGTAGACATTTCGTTTCATTCTACACAGTTCTCTGCTTTGAGAGGAAAAAAAAAAAAAAAAAACGTCTTCAGATGCAGATTAAATTTTAGTTGTTGAGGGAGTCAATACTTTAAATAAAAAGGTCTATGTCTGTGGCCCTCACATTTTGCACAAAAGCATGCAGAACAGAAAAGAAAAAAAAGAGTAGCAAAAGGGCTGTGATAAAAGAGAAATACTTGGATACATCATGTATAATGATGGTCCTTGCAAAAAGGACAAACCTGCAAAAGAAACTGCAGACGAAATGTCAGCAGGCTATTTGGGATTAAACTGTTTTAATCTATTTCATTCCCGTTTTGTTTCTTTTGGACTGAAAAATGTTATGAAAATAGAGATTTGAACGAGACAGATGCCCTTTTTGGCCCTTTATTCCAAGAACTGTGTTCAGTCTAGTTTTGGTAAACCAGTATTCATTTCTTTCTGTACCACTTAAAATGTAAAAGATGATCAGGCTCCTTGAGCAGCACTACAGCAGCTTTCTTTCTTCTTATGAATCTAATTGAATACAGGGGTCCATTAAACCCCATTAAGTTACAATTAGAATAAATAAAAGTGATAATCATTTTTTTTCTTTTTTTTTGACTACAGAAAGTCAAAGCTGACTTTTCATTCAAACTCTGGCTTCTTTCTGTTCTTGCGGGTTTCACAACAGAAGCAACTTGAACCAAAACGCTAAAAGTTGGATTTAGCATTTAATCGTTTCCTTCAGGACATGTGTACTCTTCTCATTTCATGTTGGAGCTTCTCAGATGTTCAGACGGTGCCGGTTTGCTGGCTCCACGCTGAGAGCAACGAAACAAAGCAGTCGTTACACAGCCACTGTTAACAGTTTAGTTTTTGCCTCAATAACTTTGTTCCTTTTTCTCTACTTATGCATCAACGTCAAACAGGAAATGAAGAAACTTCCTCCCTTTCAGCCCCTCATGTTGACCTTAACCTGAAAATCCTTTGCAGTTTATATTACTAATGTAGAAAGAAAAGAGCCATAAACTTTACATCCACATTGATTTTACAATGAATCTTCCTGAAAGCATCTGAAGTGCAAACCTCCCAACTATAAATACAAATATAAATCTGTCTTGCCCTCTGGTGAATATTTCTTGTGTCTGATTGTGTCTGGTTGCATAGTAGTGACTAAACAGATGGTGAACAAGTATCAGGTAATGCAGGCAGATGGCAAACCCTGTAATTATGTGTAAGTTTAGCAGGTGTTGGACGGCAAAAAGCAGACTCGTTTAGATTTACAAAATTGACCATTTCTGGAAACAGGGTTAATCTATTTCGAAAACAATAACATCCCCGACGTGATTATGTCTCCTTTCTGCCTCATTTCGCTTTCGGTGTACCCGTTAAATGTGCTGTCGTGTTAAAAAATCAGCTGCGGGTTTAAGTGATCCCATGACTCTTTTTACAATGATCTGGGATCTGTTTGCAATTTTGTGAAAAAGCAATTTTGCACCCCTGACTGAATATTTCTGTATTTCGATTCAGCAAATTTGATCTTTTTTGGGGGGCAAAGATAACCTGTGTTCATACAAAAAAAAAAAATTCATTCATAAATGTAAAACCCAATAAAACCAACTTATTACAGTGTGAAAAAGAACAACAAAAAAAAGTCAAACCTAAAGGCAAAACTCACAGCAAATTATGGATTGAAATCCTTAGAAAGTACAGTTTTCACTGGCAAAGATAATTTTTTTTTAAATCAAAATAAAAGGCTTTAGAGTGACTGAGTCAAAATTCACTTAAATTTGATTAAGAGGCTCTGATATGATTTTAAATATGATGTTCATGCTCAAATTTCCTCCAAGCAGGTGAAATTGATAACATTTATCAAAGGAGGATGAGCAAAATTGATGAAACTGTGGATTGTGGTTATTGCTAACAGCTAAGGATGGCGCAACCTTTCCTCTCCATAAATAAGAGCTTCGTGCTGCAAGGCAAAATATTAAAACTGAACTTCTACATTGTTAGGAATAAAATCAAGAAGGTGATGCATGAATTTGTATACAGCTTCCTAGGGGATGGTGAAATTTTATATCCTTAATAAAATAAATTTATTGTTATGGTTTTAAAGTGACAAAATGTGAATTAAAGCTTACAATGTACAAGCACTCTCAGCAAGGCAGCAATATGTATGCTGGATCTGAGCAAAACAGCCTGTTGGTATTCATTTTAATCCCCACAGTTCCACCTTAAGCTGGTAAAAGATCCCAGCATCAACAAATTGTTCTAGTGAGGCCTGAGAGAGAGGAACGCTCCACAGCAGATAATGGCCAGAGTCGTTTCTTTGGGCAGACAAAAACAGGTCTAAAACAGCTTTATTAGGAGAATCCACCAACAGAAGAAGACAGTGCATGAATAAGACTTTAAAAAAAAACAAATGTTGACTGAGGACAGGACAGAGGTTTAAAGCATAAACACATCATAATCCTCTGAAGTATCTCACAGTGACACAGAGAGACATGAAGGCAGAGGTCTTCTCAATGATGACTAATGTGTTCAGAGAGACGGCTCCATTTTTCCTCCTAACATTATTCCGCTGCTAATGAAAGGCCCATCCACTATGGATCGCACTTTGATTCAGGACGAAAGAGAGAAAGAAAAAAAAAAAAAGAGTCAAGAGTGACTGTGAAAGAGACAGAGGAGGACAGACACTATGATGAGGATGTGTGCGAGTGTGTGTGAGCACGTCAAGTGGAGACAGAAAGGATGTACGAGTGTGTGTGAGAATAAACAGTGGAAGTAGTGTGTACTAGAAGGAAATGAAGGGTTGGAGCGGTGAGTGGGTGAAGTGGTGAAGTGGGGGTGGCTGTCGCGTTGGCAGAGATAAAGTGATTAATGGGATGAATTAGACGGTTTAATAATAAACCTCTCAAAAAGTCCACCTCCTGGTAAAGTACTAATGAAGTACCTGGAACACACAAACATAAAGATCTGTGCTGCAACCAGCTGCTATTACAGTTAAAAATGTTCAGACTACACAGAGAAAGTTTTAAAAATTAAATTAAATTAAATCTGTAATGGTATTTTTATTTAATATTTGTAAAATCATGTTCAATTCAATTTCTTTTTTTTATTTGATAGAATATTGCTGCAGCTCATGCCATCAAAATGTCTCCAAAGAGTCGTCGTAGAAGGAGATGCTGTGGGCAGGAAGGCTCTCCAGTAGCAGTCAGTCTTACAACAAAACCGTAGGGGCCTCTGACTGAAGACACCGTTGCTGTATGACAGCATCATGACTCTCATGACATGCTAACAACTGCATTTAGCAGAAACATGTCCAGGCTGACACACATTGTTAGCAAGCAGTGCTGATCCACCTCATTTGCTTTTGTTTCTTTGAATTTCTGTCCGTATATTTGGAAAGCAGGGAGACATGGGAGTAGGAGATCACAGAGTATTATTTGAGCTTTTGAGATTCTAATCAGCTACATCAAGGTAAAACAAAATAAAAGCACAATACCCTGTTGCAATGGTTACACATCGTGGGAAGTGGTCAAAAGTAAAAAAAAAAAAAATTTTAAAGTAGAGCACAAATTCTGCCGGGTGCATAGCATCTAAAACAAGAGCAAATAATTGTCCAAATGTGAAACGTCTCAACCTAAAAGTGATGAACAGACGTTTAGAAAAAGAATGAATTAGAAGTGGCTTTACAGAGTTACTCTTCACGGTGCAACCATAAGCGAGCTATTAGCGAGAACACATAGTCAATATATCTGAACAGAGTAAATTATTTTAGGCTTACAGTGTTAGTCTTGATAAAGTGCTTTGCCAAAGATTTCACCCAGTTCTTAGAGTTTTCTTTAAAAAAAAAAAAATAATAAAAAAAAAAATAAAGATTTCCATTTTTCATGTAAGGTGGGAGGTGATTTATTTCTGCTTTGGAGAGATTTAACACTATATTCTGGATTAAAAAGTAAAATAATGAGCATAAACAATGAGGGGCTGAATGTTGTTTGGTCTCGGGGCTAGAAGTTTCTCGGCATGCAAATCATCTGTTGTTGGGAGTTTTCTGTGTCGCCATCCATCAAGCTAATGTTCCACTAAATCAGCAGTTAATGTCTCAGGCACACACAGGCTGCTCTTTTACAATGGGCCATTTCACTGCTCCACCAGGCTGAAGAAATGATAATGAGAAAAAAAAATAACAGAAGAAGAAGAAGAAGCAACATGATACCTTTTCAGAGATATCATGAGAAAATAGAAACACAGCCTGCTGTGATCATCATTTATATTAATGTTGAGGCCGGTGGAGTATTTTCAATTGCTCGAATTGGTGGTTTTTGTCAACAAAAGCAAAACAAAATAAAACCTTTATTAGCCGACTTTCTGCTAGCTGGCAGTGTACAGCAACAGGGAGGGGAGGGGAGAATGGTTCTACGGTAAGAAAAAAGCAGCAGAAAAAGAAAATCCTGTCTTTTAGGCAACTTTATCTGGCAACTCACAGGAAAGAAATGACAAAAATTTGTTGTGGTACTGAGAACATAACTTTTCAAATTTTATCTAAAATGTAGATAAAAAAGGCAAAAATATTTTACCTTCTAACAAAAAACCTATTTTTATTTCCTCAATTTATTTATTCATAAAATAAGAAAATTAAACAATTTTGTTCATTTGCATTTGGTTTTTTGTTCCTATTTGGTTTAGATTTAAATTCTGTACTCCACTACCTTTTCCCAGTCAGACTGCTGGTTTGCTTAATAGAGTAATTAAGGGACAAATTAACCATATGCACTGGGGCAATACAGTCATTCCTGTATTGGGGATTTAAAGGCTACTTTCTATTTGTGTGACCGGATTTCCCTACAGCCCACACACTGCAGCATTAATGAAAAACATTTACAACTCCAGTGTGTTTTTAAGGATAAGAAGTGCCCCAAAAGTGACTTTTTGTCTCTTTTACAGAAGGTGAAGGGGACATGGAGCTTGTGCTCTGTTTTCTCTACACCAGGGTTCTAAGCCAGCGCCCTGTTGTTTTATGGAGACACATTGTCCCTCCATAAGGCCCCTCTGATCCATGCAAGGTGAGATGGTTAGTAGAGCCGTAGGATGAGATATACTAAACTCACATAACATTAGACAGCTGGAGTGATCAGGTTTTATGAGGAAAGTTATTTTTAACATACTTGTTAGAACTGTCGCCATGTCCTGACAATACAATATATAACAGATAATCTGTTCGGCTCAGTCAGAAACAACCAATCAGAGCATCGTAGCACTGTCAATCAGCCTTGTGTATGCACCCTCTTTCTCTCTGCTATGCTGCAGCCTCTCCCTGTCAATGCTAATGCTAGTTAGCATGGCTACCATTGATGGAAGATTATGGTTTCCTGTAATGGTCAGGTGTTTCTCTACATGAGGTCGATTGGCAGTTCTGAGACCCTCCTCCTGACTCTGATTGGTTATTTTTTCCCGGGAGAGGTTGATTTTTTTCGACCCAGTAGCTCTGGGAAAAGATACAGGAATTGATCTTTTCGCATATTATCTGTTTTGTCTAATACTCTCACAACATGGTGACAGTTTTCATAAATATGTGAAAAAGTGACATGACCCAGCTTTGAGTAAGTTAACATCCATTGCAACATGCTGTAATGAATGTTAATTAAAAAGTGTTCAAAGTTTGACGTCTGACATTCAACATAATTTATTTATTTATTTTTTTTTATCAAATGAGCTGCACAAGTAGGGGTAGCCGTGTTTTTTTTAAGATAAACTCTTTCTTTCAAAAAAATGCCAGAGACAAAGCTCCATATTTTTTGTAAATAAATCCAGGACAAAGGCTGGACGTGACAGAAAGCGTGTAAAATGTGGTGAAAACTGTGAACGTGTAGCTTCTACAACTCTATTTAAATATCACGCAAATGAAACCAATAAAGAAAAAAAAAAAAAAAAAACCTTTTACTTTCATTTTCTGATCAGTGCGAGCCCCACAGCTGCAGCAGCCTACCTCCTGCCACCAGCGTTATCATGGAGCAGACCGAGTCGGTCGAGTGGAGCCATATTGGCACATAAATTAGAAACCAGAGAAGTAGCAAAGGGAGGAGGAAAAAAAATGAATGATGAACCGTAAGAGATGGAGGGAAAGCTTCCCTTGCTATTCTCTTCTTGATAAGAGAAATATAGTGCTTAATCATAGCAGCAGCAGCAGCAGCTTACTCCCACTGCTTTTTCGACTGAGCTGAAGGCAACACGGCACACCTGACGAACAAAAAAAAAAAACAACAAAAAAAAGTATGGAGAAAATCTAACTGGTTTGATTTGTCATTGTCATCCAGCCTCAACCCTCTCCACCTCTTTTTCTTGCAGAAACCGAGCGAAAGCAGGTATATTGGCGAAGGGGCCTGCGCACCGGCGATAACAATGTTGGCTTTGTTCCCTGCTGGTAGGAGGAGGACGACGGCTTCCGGCCGCCACCCAACACAACAATTAAACAAGCTCGCTTGTTAAGGTGCCGTTCCACAATCTGGCAGAGGCTTCTTTACTTATTTTTTTATTTTAAGAATCTATGAGGTTTCGACAAAACCGCTGCTCTAGGCAGTGCTGCGCTCACTGATAGCAACAAATTGGTTTTAACTGAGAGCTACACCTGTTGTTCACTCAGCTCCCTGCATTGTCTTCTCTCATTTTCTAAATGAATGCGAGCTAATGAAAACACGCAAGCCTTGCGCTGACTGACCTTACTGAATGCATAAACTGAGGAAGACATGTACACCGACACACGCACACACACGCACACACACACGTTGCCTCCATCAGAGCTGACCAATGGGCTGTGTCATATCTGCAACAGGAGTGTTCATGGGTAAAATTGGTCATTCCAGCCCTGAAGAGACGTTTTCTTCACAGGATGCATTAACAACCTGGACGCGGTTCACATGGGGAAAACTTTGATTCTGCTAAGTTTAAACTGTACAGTGATCCAGAAAGACGTGGCCTGAGCTGGAGGTCACTCACGTCTTACAACAGGTCTGGGAATGTAGTTGAATAAACTTTTCAGTCTTGCCATGTTTGCTAGCATTTGGAAAGGCACTTGAAAGGAAGAGGGTTTCTGTGTCGCATCTTTCCAATTAAAAGGATTCACCTCCTTGGAAGATTTGCCCTCTTTTTGTGGGAAAAAAGTGAAATCATGTTGATCATGATTGATTTATAAAAGCAATAATCTATGAATTATCTTCATAGATTAAGTAATATTAGCTCACGCCTGTCATATTTGGGTTGCAGAGAGCTGTTTTACAGTATAATTTTCTCCTATGCCACCATAACCAGAGTTAGATAAAGTAGTTTATATGTGTTTATTTGGGGGTATGGATTGTATTTAACTGGCAGCTAAAGCAAAACAAAAACTCTGTTGCACTTATATTCAATGACAAAAAAGATTGTCTTTATTTTTTGTCTCCATTATACAGTCAATGTAGCTGTATTTACAATTTAACACTCTCATACTTCACATTACACATTCAGTATTAAAAAAAAATATGCTATTCTCACATTTGTCACTTTATTCTGTCACTTTTGCTCTCAGACAGTACCAGATACTTGATTTTCCTCATGACTGCTCTCTTCTGATCTTTCTACCTGATTTGCCAGAGCTAAGATTCTTGCCGGTACCCCCTACCCCCCACCCCACCCCCCACATGCACTCTGCTCATCTGGGTTCGCAATAATCTCAGCCCATCTCTCAACCACTCCACAAGCGCTCACTACAATCTCCAGGGTCCCGCTCCAATTTTGAATGCGAGCTAATGAAAACACGCAAGCCTTGCTCTGACCGACAAGACAAGTCAAGAGAAAACATTTCTTGTTTTCTCTTGACTAACAATTTATTTGAGGTTGTCGACCCTGCAAAAGGATAATATCCAACGGAAAGTTGCTAAGGATTAAACAAATGCATACCAAGGTAGAAAAGTAGCGCTGACTTCTAAGTCGTGTCACTCCAAATTCTGCAAATATGTGCTCTAAAGATTTCCAAGCAAGACTGGTTGAGCTGCACCAAGAGAAATTAGTGCTTCCTAGAGAGACTAATGAAAACTCCCCATTAGCTTGTCACTGTACTGTATCTACAGGGCACAGGCAGAGCTCTTCTTTAAATTAACTCTTTGAAAAATAGTGGTAACTGATGCACTTAGCAAAGAGCAATGGATACAATTCAGGCGATTCAATACATAGAGTAACTTAAAATCAAGTGGAGAAGCAGTATTTTCCTGTCTCTGCTTTTTAGTGCGTGTTAGTGGTAATCACACACATTGAGACTAATGGGTGAGATTACAAATACAGTCACATAATTTACTGGTTCTGATTTTGACTAAATATTCTAGGGGCTAAAGCACATCTGAAAAGGGGGGAAAAAAATTAGGTGCAGATTATTTGATAACATATGATTTCAGTTTTAAAAGATCATCTCTATTTATGCATCACTACATGAGTCCCCAACCTTGTAAGATTTTTTAATAAACTAAAATGAATAAATAAATAAATAAAAAAACACAGTACAGATTATCAGGATGTTGCCATAATCTTTTGTAGCATTTATTGTCATTACAATACAATTCAGTATTGTGAAGCAGGCTTGTTCAGGAAGGAATGTCATTTTTTAAAATTAAACTACAGTTACATTAGATGATACTTCCGAACCTATTGATATGTATTTATGCTCACAAAGAATAAAAATATAAACAAAATAGTACAAATAACAATCCTGGCAGTCAGAGATCAATCAAAATTACTATAACTACAAGATCATTTTTGCAAAAACGATAAATGATACAATAAATGCCAGTCCTATCAGATTGATGGGTTTATTGACTGAAAGTGACAGGAGTTTTCTTTGGTTTCTATGTATTTAAGAACAAGTAAAAAGTGATATTCCGGTATCACAGATCAGAGCCGAACATGGAAAACTTTTAACTTCTGGTTGACTACGCTATAAATTTATAACATCTAGATCAGGGGTCCCCAAAGTGGGTCGGCATCCTGCATGTTTTAGTTCTCTTCTTGGTGGTAGTGACAACCTTTTCAGAATGTCAGTGTTCTTCTTAGGCGTCTAATGCGCCATCATCATTTGATCCTCTGATGTTAAATAAGGGAGAGAACTAAAGCATGCACGATGCCGGCCCTCGAGGACCCACTTTGGGGACCCCTGGTCTATAGAGAAGTCTCATTTTCCTCATAGAGTAAAATTCAAGTGTGTTTTCTGCATGTTTTTAAATCCGTAAAAACATACCTGTGTTCCTTTTACGGGTAAAAGGAACACAAACAAACACCTTTTCTCCTTCACAGTTATTCTAGTTTACACACGTACAAGCTGATGAATGACAAAATGCAGCTTTAGCTCACCAGATTTCAATCTACCTAGTTATAAATTATTCATGTTCAACACAAACAGATTGAGAATACCAACATCAATGCACAAAGCGAAGCAACATCAGTTGAGGCTTCACCATCAGAATGGGGGGAAACGTTTGACGTTTCCCCCCATTCAATGCTGACAACTATGAAAAGCCCAGATTATGGCTGGCGCTGGTAGTAACACCAGCGCTGGCCCTCAGGGACAACAGGTTTTGTAATACCAGAAACTAATAACCACATGAACCCAAGGTTAACATGGTCCAACACTGAATACTAAATGGAGCTCTAGCAGCAGGGATGAAGTGCTGCGCTCGGCCTGTTCCCTCTGCCGCTCTCTGCATCGACTTCCATTGATTTTGCTCAGAAATAAAAAGCAGGGGGAATGGAGTTTGACATCTTGAGGCAAAACGAATAGAAAAAAAAGGGGCTGCAAAGTATAAAGCAGCTGAGAGTGCAGCGCTGTAGAACAGCAGTACCTCCCCACACTCACACACACGCGCACACCCCCTCACACTCTCAGATCTATACACATGCAGATCTGATCGCCTTTATCTGTGCACTCAAAACGTTCAGTTTTGTAGGGACACATTATCACACTTATTGACTTGTTAAACAAATTTGTAAAAAAGTAAGATTAAAAAGCAGAATTTTGTTAAGACATGAGTGCGTAGTTTTTAAACTAAATCAAAACTTTTATTAATATTAACAAGTGCTTGCATCCCACCATCATCTGTTGCTGACAACCATTGTGCTGTCACCGGCACAGATTTTGCTGAGATACAGACGCTTCAATGCGTCTGAGGCAACATCCGGTCATTTCAGTCATGCCTCTAAATAAGCTACACTTCCGACGTTTCAACGATTTGTCAGTTGCTCTGTCACTGGTTCTGTTTTATGCCTGTTTCCACTGGGAAAATCAGATGACAGTCATTTTTCTCTGATTGGAAAATAAATCTATACTTATGGTGTAAAACGAGATTCTTTTGGACAAACACTGATGCTATACAGCAACTGTCACTGCATTTCCATTTACCACATAATTGCATTATTGGTTTACTGGAAACAAACCAATTTTGAAAAAAAACAAAAACAAACAAAAGAACAAACTCTTGCTTGATTAAGAAAAAGTTTTGCTCCTAGGATGAGTTTTTTTTTTTTTTCCATATTAAAATTAGTTTACTTCAACCGAATGTTGCCTCTGGCACAAATCACCAAGAAATAGACGACAAGAAGTAGTTGTAAGGATCACGGCAAGTTTTTTAATGACTTATTGCGTGAACAAACTTAATCACATGATTTTAATTGTGTTTCTTATTTAATGGAAACACTGCAATTGCGATACTGCGGTGTTTTTTGACATTTGCAAAATACAGAAACTTTTGCACACGATAGAAATGCTAGTGTCTTCAGTTAGAGGCTTCTTCAGAGCCACTGTAAAGCAAACTGCTACAGGAGACCCTTCCTGTCCACAGCAATCAGCTCCGTGAAGAAAATTTTATAAATTGAGTTACACTTAATCTCCCATTGAGTTTAATAAAGTACTTCTGAATTTAATTAAACAACTCAAATGTATCACCCAATTTGAAACGTTATTATTTTCTCTTATTCACATCTCCACCAAACAAATACTTGTGATCACAATATTTTAAACTAAATCGACTTATGTGTTGATCTTCTTCACTTTATACTGCAAAGTGAATTTGTGTACATCCAAAAGAAAAATTTGAGCGAGCACGAAGAATCAAGGACAATATATGTAGCCGTGTGGCAGGGAGAGTGTGTGCGTGTTGAGTGAGTGTGGGGAGGTACTGCTGTTCTACAGCGCTGCACTCTCAGCTGCTGGTAATTCAGCAATCAGTGCTAATGTGTATTTATCTCTCCTGCAGTGGTGCTGCAGCCTCCTTCACTGATTACATATCCTAGAATTATCACCTGCACCGGGGCTCTGCCAGCCATCCATCATCAAGTTTGCGTCCTTCTCGAGTTCTTCAGAACTTTTAGGGGGTTTATAAAACTACTAATCAGAGAACCTTTCACAGATGCATGCATCTTGTATTCTTTTATTCATGCTTTTTATACCCTGACCATACATGGCATGTGGTGGTATTTTTGATCAATATTTCTTTATGTAACTAGTCGGTGCTCACAGTCTACGTCTGATGAGGTGTTTCTGCGTCTTAAAAATGGCATTCAGGCTTGTTTAGATAGAATCTGTTTATGTGGCATCAAAAAGTTGAGAGAAATATGTCTGTGGGAGCTAAATCAACTTCCTGATTAATGGGGACAAATTTGCCAGAACTACAAAACAAAATGGACAACTTCTAAGTATGATTGTTTACTGGAGTTGTGGACTTTGTTGAACTTTTAAAAGACTGGATCTGATTTTACCCAACTGCTAACAGTTAGACATGACGTATGTAAAGCACTTGTTTGATGAAGCTTGCAGGAAATTGCGCGCACTTTAAACAACCTGCTTGGGAGTAGGACTTCTTTGTCAACAATAAAATGTCTTAAACCTTCCTCTTGCTCTGAATAATTGCTCGATATTTGGAAACAAGGCTAGCAGGGACTGAATGGCTTTGTTCACTTCCTCTACTCCCATTACCAAACCACAACCAAAGGGAGGCTACAATTCTGAAACGGTGCAGAAAATCGTAATTGCTTAAGAAGGCAATGGTTGGCTCAGTCAAAGTAGTCTAAATTAATGCATATTTTAGGCAAAGAAGATATTTATTGAGTCAAAAGTGGTCAACTAAATTTCAGGGCCACTTACTTTTCCATGGGGAGTGAATGAACTTACCTGCATTGTAGTAACGGTCCAGCTTCTCCCATAGAGGCTCATCCTCCCGCTGGAGATAGGACAGCTTTAAAGGTTCATAGATGGAACCTATAGAGGACATATTTATTACACAAAAAGCATCCCATACAGTAGCACATTTCCTTTTCTTACTTCAATTGATGCTTCATTTGTCAATGTGTGTTGGAAAAGGAAATTAACAACATGGGGTCTTGTTGTGCATGTCTAACCGAATGGACTCCTATAAATTTGACTATTTCCAGTTAATGCAAACAAACAAGCAACAGAGAATAGAAGCAAGACAAGATGTGTTATCAGCAAATTCTTTTTTTTTCCCACTGCAACACACTGCATCACAAAGGGCCCAGATCAAACCATAATAGGCTCACCGAGAACGAGGAATTCGAATAGTAATGTAGCACTCAACCAGGCGTTACAGAGTGAGCCGACAGAGCAGGCAGTGGAGGGAACCCCCCTCTGCTAGGCCTTCTCTATTTTTCCACACACTTTTCTCTTTGTTAAATTTGCATTTTAATAGATTTGACCTTGGGTCAATACCACAGGTAGCCCACTGAAAAATTCACATTCTTGCTTAAATTAGCATAATTTCCATCAGCTTAAAAACTGCAAGGAACAAAACCAATCTCTTTTTTTCCTCCCCCTTTCTGAGATAACCCTTTAAACCGGTGTGGTGGAAAATAACATTATTTCTTACATAACAGAAAACGTGAGCTGACCACGTTCAGCTAGTTTTAAACAACCCCATGGCTAACTTCACTAATGAAAACCACTTGAAGCCACTTTGTCATAACTGCATATTTAGGTCGCCGTCCCTTCAGGGTTCCCAAATGATTGGAGGGGAGGAGCAGAATACTACAGCCCCATAATGTTTCCAAAACCACACGATCGCTAAAATAAAGTGAGCCGAATATAATTTCATTATATTCAAGAGTATCAAGTGCCAAAATCAAAGTTTAAGGCTTATGTTCTGTTATAATCTGAAAACATTTGTATCCTGATTATATAAAACCCTCTTATGTTTATGTATTTATTCAGAATTTTCTGTGAAATTAGTATTCCTTCTTTCTTGTTTGGGAAAAGGAAGGTTTCTCAACCAACTCAACATTAGAATCCAATATGGCTGCCACAACTTTAAAAAGGGAACGGCGTGGCACAGAACGTTAATAGACACTAATCAGCACCACACCCACACCAGAACGACGAGACAGACTAGACATCTGGACTTCAGGTGTAGACAGCTTCATCAGAGGCCTTTATGTGAGCCGTTTAACAGAAAATAATGTGGGTGCATTTTGTGAAGTTTGATGCCACCATTAAATGCAGAAATGGCTGATGCAGCGATTTAATAAAGATACATAGCTACAGAAATGCAAACGATTCTCATAGAGTGCAACAACTTTTAAGTTGTATGTGCTGCTAAGCATTTGCATTGCTAATAGCATTAACCTGGTCACTGGTAACAGCAACTTTTGAACTAACTGGTCTTCTAAACTGATACTTGAGCACTGATACTGATTTCAGAGGTAAATAGAACATGGTATACAACATATAGGCCACCAGCACCTCTAGCTTCCTAAAATATCCTGTAAATAACTACTCTGCAGCACTTTTCTTTGAAGTAGTTTTCAACTAGAGACCTATGTGACTGAACTTACCTTTATAGATGTTAGGGTTTATTAGATCTACCTCATAGTTCATCTTCATATTTATCTTGTAAACATGTGACATGTAAACTTCTACTAAACCCAGCTCAGTTACGACTGTTTTGTTGAAGGCTATCCTCTGTTCCAAATAAGTGAAAAACAAAACAAACTACTATCATCTGTTTATTTATTTTTTTTGCTGTATAAAAGAGCCCTCACTATTATATGACTGTGTGTGTGTACTTTAAGCTCTCTACTGAACATCTGGACATATTGCGTAGTTTAAACCATTAGTTTACATACACTGAATAAAAGACACTTGTTTTGACTCTGAAATTAAATCTGACCAAACTTCTTATTTCTTGGAATTACTAAAATTATTTCTATTTGCTAAACCAAAATCTGTTCATCCCCGGGATCATAGAACCCATCTCGTTCCTGAGCGTTTTGATGACTGGACACTCCCATAATGTCTGTACTTGTCTATAAATGCTTGATCAGATAAATGAGTCACCTTCAAGTATGTGGAAATTGTTCCCAAAGATGAACCAGACTTGTGCAGCTGCCATAATGGGCCAAGAGATCTCTTCCTGGTATCTTGGTTGGTTTCTATTGACTTTCCCCCTCATGTCAAACAAAAAAGCAGTGTGTATCAGGTGTGTCGTTTAACGCATCAGAGGTTTCCAAAGCCACATCATCATCATCTGGGTTTTTTGTCATCGTTTTAAAAGTTTTAGTAATCATTCTTTATGTCAACTTCTGCTTCTGAAGACATAAATAAATAAATCTTTAACATATTTCTGTCATGAGGTGTGGCTTCATGGTAGAACCAAAATGCAGACATGAGGTGGGGACATGGATCATATCAAGTGTTTAATAAGAAAATAACAAGTACAAAAATCACAGGAGCAAAGTCAAAACTCAAATAATAAATCTGACAAAATCACCTAACCAGGGGTACACAGGGAAGCATGGAGTTGAAGTGAGGATCTGACGAGTTGTGGGTGAGACTGAGGAGCTTAAATACTGGGGGAGTTGCGAGTATGGCCAATGGACTGGGCTGATGAGTTAATGGATAACAGTAGTTGGAGCAGGGATCAGGCCGAGGGGAGGCCAAAATGTGGCACAGGGAGCTGGGGAGATAATCAGGGGAACACAAAAGAGTGAGGGAGGAAACACAAGGGAGCTGTAAATAATTCTAATATTAAAGCAACACTAAGACTAAAGAAAACATGGTAAAGAAAGAAACAGAGACATGAAGGGCAACTATGAAAGAACCAAAACAGAAGCAAGGCTGATCTAAAAAATATAAACTAAGGATCACAGAAACTAGAATAGCCCAAAGGACTAACAAAGAAATAAACCTAACTAGAATCACCAAGGATGGACATACATAAACTCTAACATAGAAGAATAACTCAAACTAGAGTAACAAGATAACTAGGAACACTACGATGGGGCTGAAATAAAGAAACATAACAAAGAGAAAAATCTAACAAGATATCAGTAACAACAAATAATAAGACAACAAAGAGTGAACTAAAACAATGATAAGAAGATGAACAGCAAAACCAAACCCAAAAACCCACTCTTGACCATTTTCTCTCTCATTATTGAGACATGTAGCAAATAGAAATAATTTTGGTAATTCAAACCAACCTAAAATAAGAAATGTTTGGTCTGATTTAACTTTATGCAATGAGGGAAAAAAAATATAGGTGTTTGTCTTTTTATTCCACATATATGAACTTTAGGTTTCTACTGCATTTCTCTAGCATTTCTGTTCAACACAGTTCTTAATAAATTGCTAACCATCAAGAATTAAGATTTAAATTTGATTAAATTAGGAGAACAAGCTGCTGTGGGCATATTGCATAATGACGTGGAAAAATTTACCCAGTAAGTTTTCCCATGAAACAAGCAAGACACGGAAAACCTTCCAAGGATCTAAAAGATTTCTGAATGCATTTCCTGTCCGCTCTGGCTTTGTGCATAACTCTGACCCATATTCACTCCTGCTACTTACCGAGTCTGTGAACTTCTCGATGGGGCTGGGCAACCGCAGCCATTGAGACAGCCATGCTCAAAAGGTGAAATTAAGGCCAACCGTCTCTCTTTTTCTCTCTCTCAGCTAAATCAGAAATCTACAGCAATTCACAGGAAGCAGTTAGTAGCACAGCGTTAGAATTGACACATGCGCCGATCAACAATGAATTACATTTAGAGGCAATGATAATGAACAACATGCAGATAATCACAGGACATATTAACAATGACTTGCAAAATTATTCATACCCAATGCTTATTTATTTATATATATATTTTTTTGTTCTTTCTTTTCAGATTTTATCACACAAAACATAAACTTCAGTGTATTTTAGTGGAATTTTATGTGGCCGACCAACACAGTATCAACTGTTTCTTAATTTTTCCCCCCCAAAATTAGAAGTTTGAACAGTACGGTGTACAGCCTTATTTGCTTTGATAGTCCTGAAGAAAATTCAGAGCGTTAAACTTATTTAAGAAGTTTACATTTTTTTGTATCTCAGCATAAACACAGCTGTTCCATTAAGATTTGGGGGTTTATTTGAGAACAGTGATGAACAAACAGGATCATTAAGACCAAGCAAAATACCTCAGACTGGGGCATAGACTGGGCAACGACCCACAGTGAACCCCTAGTCCTAAATCCTTTCTGACTGCATTTGGAGATTCTTATTTTGCAAAGATGTATCACCACAAAATTTAGTCTCTGAATGTGCAAAGCTGGTGGAGACATAACTCAAAAGACTAGGCTGCAGCTAATGCTTAATTTTACTTAAAAAAAAAAAAGAAAAGAAAGAAATCCTGGGGACTGTCTATAAAAAGCACAAATAACTCTTCAGGTTTTTTTGTAAAAAAAAAAAAAAAAAAAAAAGAAACTATCTCCTCTACTAGTTTGTTCTGGTCTTTTGCCTAAAATCCCAGGGAAATACACTGAAATGTTTGGTTGTAACATGAAGACAGGGCTTTGAATACTTTTACAGAAGTCATTTGGTGAACTACATAAAACACAATCTACTCTACAATGATGATGTAATTATGAAAGTAGACAATAACTGTAATTAAATCACTTATTGAAGCTGTTGAATTACAGCAGTGGTTCTCAATTCCGGTCCTCACGCCCCCCTGCCCTACATGTTTTAGGTGTTTCCCTTATGTCACACACCTGGATTGAATATGTGGGTGATTAACAGGCTTCTGTAGCACTTGATGGTCATGCAATCATTTGAATCAGCTGTTCTGGAATAGAGGTACATCTAAAACATGCAGAGCAGGGGGGGCCTGAGGACTGGAATTGAGAAACACTGAATTACAGTAATTTTGAGATGCTTTCTATAAGCTGGACCAGTTTTAGTAAATTACCCAAATATATGAGAAGGATGCAGGAAAAGATCTAAATAGTTAAAAGCTAAACAGGTCACCTTTTTGTAATGTAACTCTTAAGACTTTTGTCCCAAGAAGAGACAAAACTGATTTTTTACTCTCACGTTGTTTCTCGCAGACTCTTTAAAACGAATCAACCTTTATCATGCAAGAGGCCCGGCAGGTTTGTGTACAATGACTCCATCACGCCAAGGCAGCGCAGGAGCAGAGAGGGGTCCCAGCGAACCGAGACCCTCCGTAAAGCTCCTAAAATAGCGCCGAAGCTTGGCTCACGGAAACCCCTGACCTTTCCTGCTTGTACCATCACCTCGGATTTGAACAGGTTGAGAGTACAAACAGACCAGAGTCAGGCCCGAGGTGGCCAGACTTTCACAAACGAGCTGCAGCACAGCAGACACCGCCGGGGCGCGCCTTACAACGTGAAATGAGTAAATGAGTCAGACCTGATCGCTTCGATCGGGCTTTAAATTCCAAGAGTTTCCATCCGACATCTGCCAGACTCGCCATGTTTACTCTCAGTCAAGTCCGCCAGGACTTAACGGCGTTTCTGCTTTGTGCCCTTCAAAATAAAACCTTTATGGCTGTGATTCACAGTCAGGATGGGAATAAATTACATTTTAGTGAGTATGGAGGAAATGTTACACATTAAGTATTTTGTGGTATAAAAAAATTATTAGGTTTGGTTTTAAATGTTAAGCTTTGAGAATAAAATGCATTTATTTTGAAGAGCAACAGCAACATTTTCCTAGCTACCGTTGTCCAGCTTCAAACACCTGTCATCTGTCAGGCAACTAGTTTGCACGACATTGACGTAAATAATATAGTCATTTTTATATTAAAAAAAAATAACAAAAAAGGCGTACTTTTTGATTTTGCGAAAAATAACTTATGATAAAAATAATAATACAAACAATATATACAGGCCTTCTGAAGAATACTTATTGTATTCAGAAGATCGTTGCGTTCCTCCCAGCCGTAAAGCGGTGTGCCGTATTCTGGTTGGTGAATGTTGTGGAGCTGCACTTGTACCAGGATGCGGATGTTTACCCTAAATGCCTTTTTAATAGCGTTTTTGTTACTTTTATCGGAACAACGAGGCATCTTTGCTCTTCAAGATGTAACTGTGGAGCTGTTCGGGACCAACAAGTATGGGACGGTGGCGGCGTTTGGTGACTTCAACTCGGACAAACAGACTGACATCTTTGTCATCAGAGAGCGTATGTAATGCTGCTGTCATTAGCGCACAGCTGGTCAGATGAATATGAATATACTTTTATAGTAATACAGATAAATTGTCGGCCGATGTGTTTTTTTTGTTTTTGTTTTTTTTTCCATGAGTATTAATTTTCGAGGGGAAAAACGTTTCTGTAACTCCGTCGCTTGTCAAATGTAAACTTCCTTATTTAGTCAGTTTAAAAAATTACTACAAACTATATACTTTTTTTTTTACAGCCGTAAATGCGCAGGTGGAATTTAGTGAATAAATTTTGGCCTCGTTAAGCTATTGCAGTGATTCAGGAAGTAGACATAGTTAATTAAGCACACCTGTGGTGTTATCTGCTGTCACGAGACAAAAGTATGCGGTCAAAGCTAGCTTGTTTATTGTTTTTAATGTGGGAGAGAGAAAAAAAGGAAGAGACATAAATTATTCAAGCTCACTCTAAGTAAAGCCAGTTAAATACAGAGCTTTGTCTGGTAATGACAATATAAACTCTAAATGCTTTCTCTAAGTAAATAAGTGGGGGGAACAGCCTTTTTTCAAATAGAAATGAACAATTATTATGAACGAAATTGGATATTATGTTTTATCTTTTTAATCATGTAAATCACTTTGAACTTCCTTCTTGCGAAAATGTGCAATACAAGTAGGCTTTTATTGGTAATTTTTCAAGACGCTAGCACAGAAAAAGATGCAAACTATTGTTGTTTTGGTCCATTAAAGCTTTGATAATCAAAGCTGAGGCTCTCTGGACCTAACTCAGCAACAGAACCTTTGATTTGGTTCTGAATAAAACACAGTAAACAGCAGAGAACTTAAAAATTTTCTTGGAACATTTCTAGATTATTGTTTGTGAGGGGGGGGAAAGAACAGCAAATATAAATAGCAAAAACTTCAACTCGTGTTTACTTATAAACAGTTATTGATTACTACATTTTGCTACACCATAGATGCCAGTCATGCAAGTTTTCCCCTCATATAGCACAAATAATAAGAAAAATTGATGGGAGTGTAAATGACAATTTAAAATAACTAGCATTGCAATGATTATGTTTGATTTAAAGTAGGTTTTATCCACTTTTTTAGTAGTTGAAATCTGGATAACTTTACTTCTTATCACATACTTTTGAATATTCTTCAATGACAGGCTGCTTGTCCATACCAGGGGTTTGTTGTGATGAGTAACAGCTCTGTTTTAATTCTGTGTTATCTTCCAACTTTCGCAGAATCTGAGGTAGTGATTTTCTTGGCTGACTCCAAGTCTCCTTACTTCAAGCCCAAAGTTAACATCACCAAGGAGATGTTGCCAGAGTAAATATTCTCAGAAATAACATATTTTTGGTTAGCTTTTGATAAGTAACTGTGTAAGTGGTACATTCGGTGTTTATGACTGCTGTATGCATGCAGTTTGCTTTAGTGATGAGGCAAATTTGGCCACTGGCTATCATCTCAGTAGCCCTCTTTCCTTTTCCAGGGACACAAAAATTACCAGTGTTGTTCCTGGAGATTATGACGGAGACTCTCAGATGGATGTCCTTCTGACAACTCTGGACAAATCTTCAAAAACATCCGTTTTAATTTTCTGGGGAAACAACCACACATTAGGTAAATATTAACAATAAATGATAGCTTGGATTGAATTCTCTCTTCTTTGTGTTTCTTTTCTAGTTTCTTTCTTTTTTTCACAAAATGTATGTTATAAATACAGTAGTGTGAAAGTGTTTTTCTGCCTTATGCTTTTCTTCAGCTTTTGCTTTTTCCTTTACTCATAGTTTGATTTTTCACATCATAAAATGTGTTAATTTTGGAAAAATATTATCTAAATAATATTAAAAAGACAGTTTTCAAAGTATTGTCATTTTTAACAAGGGGAAAGAAACTAAGAAAGTCCTCTACTATGTGAAAAAAGTTGCTAATTTTCCTGTAGTGAGCAGGAATCACGGGTTTCCGATAAATGGCAATGAATCTTTAACATCACGACTCAGCATGAGGAGCGTTTCTAAGGTCATATTACCAAGATTATATTGAAGTCCAGACTTTTTCTAGGCCACTCCAAAACCTAATTTTGCTGGGGTTTTTAGTCATTTGCTAATGTGCTGTGGCTCATTCTCCTGCTGCATAACCAAAGTGGAATTGGGATAATATGGCTGGACTTTCCTCCTGAAGGATGATCTGGTAGAAAGCAAAATTTGCGTTTCCGTCTGTTATGGTAAATCGTCCAAATCTTGTGGAAGCAAAGCGGCCTCTAACCCTCACTCTACCAGCACTGAGTTTGACTGTCAGTGTGATGATCTGTTTCTGAGATGCTTTTCCAGTTTTAGGTCAGACTTAACACAACTCACACGTTCCATAAAAGTTCATCTTTTGTTTCGTCAAAAGAAACAAAATATGAACTTCGCCCGGTCTCTTATTATTAAACAATGATCCTTGACATGAACTGGCTAGCTTGAGGTCTGCAGAGCGTTAGATGTTGTTTTAGACTTTCTGGGTGGATAGTTGATGTGCAGTTGGTTCAAGTTTGATTGAACAACCTCTCCTATGAAGGTTCACCACTGCTGGAGGTTTTTCTCTGGTTGTGAATTTTGGTTTGATGGTCTCCCAAAGTTTAAAAATGGCTTTGTAACCTTCAGTAACTCTGTTTTTATACTACTTTTTCTTTTAGATGATGTGATGCTTTTGGAGACCTTTCAGGTGTTGGGGAGCTTTCCAGAAAAAATACTTTAATCAGAGTTAATTTATGATTTAAGATGGGGCAATAACTTGTTTCTAGGTTTGGATGCCTTTTTGTTCACCTTGTTGAATGAAATCATAATTTGAAACCTTGTTTTATTTTTTATTCCACTCAGGTTATTGTTGCCTAACGGTAACATTTGAGGTCTGATAGAAAAGCAGAAGATGTAATTAAGGGCGTAAACACTTGTCCACCTCCTCACTTAATATATTTAGGTGAAATATATTGTGAGCGATTGCATGTTTTTGTAGAACTGGAGCCACTGATAGAAGCTGTTCTTATCATGCTTTTCCCATAAGTTTTATGGCAGATTTTTTCTAGTATCCAATAAATGACTCTGCACTGTAAATAGTTGAAGATTTTATGTATGTTTCCAAATCTCTCAAATACAGACATTTTGTTTCAGTTGTGTTGTTTATACAGTAAGTGTAAACAGCTTGTGTTTCCATAGTGTTGAGACAAAGCAGTGTTTTGATTATCTTCATTTTTGCTTTAATGTAGTCATTCTTCAGCGTGAAAATAAATCACATCTTTAAGCAGAACTGGATTCTCTACAGCCCTGATCAAAGCATTGAGAGAAGAAAAACGAGTCTCTTGTCTGCTGTTCATATTTTATGCTGCTGGATCATAATCGGGTTAAAAGTTGAGCTCCAAATGCAAAAAAAAAAATTCAAAGGCAAAACAAACAACTTAGTTAATTTATTGAAAATCTAATTTAAACTGGAACACGTGCTTGTTATGTAGTCAGCAATTTGATAATTTAAAAATCAACTTTAAAAAAAAAGCCTAAAATGAAATGAAACCTAAAAGTGTGAAAATTCTTGACTGGTGACAATGTAGAGCAGGGCTGTCAAACCCATTTTCATTTTGGCCCATATTGAGATCAAGAATGTATTTAAATGGCCAGCTGTGGTAGATAGTATTGATAAAACTACTTATTAGCAATCTTTTAAAATGTGAATAAACAGCTGTCTTTGCTGTGAAAATTAAAAATATCTTGAAGTTTAAAAATATCAAACATCTTTTGACATTCATGTGATTTGGGAGAATACAGGGTGTCCACACATCCTTACAAAATCTTAAATTCATGTGTTTAAGGCATTAAGTTCTCTTAAATTAATTAAAAAATATAAAGTTTGCCATAAATATGCTTATATTTCATTATGGTCACTAAGTAGGTTTTAATGACTATAAGGAAAGAAAATTTTCAGGATTTTCTGTCAGGCAAATATTTGCGTCACACTTGGACATCTTTTTTGCCTTCAGTACTTGAGGTGGTCATTAAAAAGCTGCTAATATACCCTTGCTAGCTAGTTAGCTTTTTAAAATGTTTTTTATAGGTAAGTGTAAATGTATCACCAGTTGACAGGATGACATTTGTTTGCGCTGCCGGCTTGATTCTCTTGCCAACCCATAAGAGCCAGCAGGATCCCCCAATGGTCCCCTATATTAACAGATTTTTTGGTCTTAAATTTCATTCAAGCGGACATTTAAAAGGTCTTAAAAAGTCGTAACTTTGACTTGCTGAAACCTGCAGGTGCCTTGGCTGTGATTTAATTAATAAAATAATTTTTAAGCACACGGTTATCTCAAATGTTTTATTTCTAGAGACTACGTGGCCACATATAAACATCTGGCAGGCCGGATCTGATGCATGTGATGTAGAGAAACCAGTTTAGAGCAAACAGAAATGTTTTCAGGGATGATTGCCTTCCGTCAAGAGCTCTGCCTCTTGCAACGTGTCAACATATCCCACTCTGCTTGATGCCTTTGCACAACCAGAAGCTTCCTTCCTCTGTTGAATAAATGGATTTTCCTTCACTCTGCTGTGTAGAAAGCAGAAAATTCTTGTCATGCCAGTGACATTGGAAACTTTCAGAAGAGTCTGTAATAATTTACGCTTTAGAAAATCAGAATTTCTTTCACCTTTTTGTGTCCCGTGCCTGGCAAAGTCCAAAGGGGCAAATTTTTAGAGTGGGAGGAAACATATTTTGTTCTTTAAGATGCCATCTTATGGATTTTGGGCCACAGTCGGCATTAGTAAGGGTTTTAACTTAGATTTGAGATTTGCCTGTGTCTTCCTGGAAACCCCGTTGGATCTGCTGGATCAGTTCAGGATCTTTTATTCACCTTGCAAGAGATCTTAGTTGTGCAGCTCAGCAGTCCTCTGGAAAATCTTTTTTTCTTCGCTATCTGGGTCATGAGAGAGAATATTTGACAAAATGTCTGCACATATGCTGCCTTTTAGTACCATAGATTAGAATGATTTAAGTTTAAATGCAGTTTTCAATCATTTGTCTGTTGCCTTTCTCCTGCTTAAGTCTTATTTTACCAGTCAGACTCTGCTGCCTTTTTGTTCACCTTTGTAACTCATGACCTGCCTTCCTTGTTCTTTTTCTGCAGAAACCTCTAAGTTATATTCCATAAATTTTACCTTTACAGATCAGCCTCTTGTTATGGAGTAAGTATTAGTTTCAAGGTTTTTCAGAAACATTATGCTGGGAATATTTTAAATACTAATTGCAAACTAATGTCCCTAATGGGTTTTTCTTTCCCACAGTTTCAATGGCGACATGATTCCAGATGTCTTTGGGATGACCACGCTTCCCCAAATTGTAGTCTGTTATCTTACCGAAAGGTGAAAGTAATACCTTTCAAAATGCACATTTCTTGGCTTTGTCATTAACTGCTACTCATTAATTTATTCAGAATAATTTAGAATCATGATTTTTGTCCCCCCCTACTTTAGGATTCAAGAGTGCAGGAATGATTTTAATAAATCAATCAAAATGCGCACTCCTCACTCTAATGCTTTCATTGACCTCAACAAGGACTTCACTGCTGGTGAGTAACAGATCATTTATCAAGTTTCTGATAAGAAAAAGATGAAAAATGTGTTTTGTTTGACAGCTCAAACCAACTACTTTGTTTGTCAGCTAGAGAAGCTGAATGACTGGTAATGGAAACATACAAAGCTGCACTTTTCCTCACCCGATCAGTGTTTGGGTACTTATCATGTTTATTACCACTAAAACAGTGTCTATAAAAGCATCTGATTCTGTTTTCGTATTCCTGAAGCAGCCCTGATCACCACACAGCTGTAACTGGAGCATTTCAGTAATAAAAACTGACAGCTCCAAAATTACACCAAGACTGACTACAGGCAGAAACCTTAATACATCTGCCTGTGAGTGTTGTTTTCTATTAGACTAGTGATATTAGTGCTTGTTGTCACTGAGATTAGTACAGTCAAACTGGAGTTTTTGTTCTCAGATGAGCTTAGAATTGATTCTTAGACAACTTACATAACTAAAGAAATAAAAACACAAATTGTTTATCAGATTTTGCGAAGGAGTTCAACATGTGAATGTCAATTTATTACATAGATTTTAACATGTAAAAAATTTTTTGATTAAAACCTGTTTTTTACCTCATACAAGGTTCAGAAGGGAGCCACTGTGGTGTTACAAACAGGTTTTTCAAAGGTTTTAGTTCGTTTCACACAGTGAAAGTGAACCGCAGCAGCTGAAAATGTGACAAATGTTGCAACTTTGGTCCTCAATCAAACCGAGTCTACCAGACTAAACACTCTTACACCCTTCATCCTCGGAAAAACTGTTCAGGTTCTATCTGGTTGCATGTGGATTGCCTTTGAACAGCCCGTTTCAAGTCCTGCCACAAATTCTCTGCAGGATCAAGCCCTGGGCTTTGACTAGGTCACTCCAGAACATCCACCTTGATGTCTTCAAACCCTTTCTATGCAGCTTTAGTTTGGCTTTTTGTGTTAACGTGACAGATGTTCTCCAAAGCAGATGGAAACTGCATTCGTTTCACCTTCTCCATTTGCTTAGAAACATCACCAAAGCATGACTCTGCCACTTCCGTGCTTCACTCTGGGAATGTTGTGTTGGTGGCGATGTACATTTGCTTTTGACCGTTTTTTATTTTGTAGAAATCCGTTTTCACTTTGACATTAAGGGGATTTTTATCCTTTTTTATTTTTAGTCAAAAAAGCCAAATTTTGATGATCTTGATTGATTTGCAAAAAGTGGTAAAACATCCGAGGGGTGGAATAGTTTTTAAAGCCAACGTACAATTTGTATCTTTATGTACCAATCAGTAGAGCAGGGGGATCTTTGTGGTAAATCTATAACTTTTTATGAGCAGTCAGCCCTTCTTACGTTGCATTGGACAAATGTGTAGTGGAGACATGTGAAAATTAATTGGAGAAATCTGAAGAAAAAAAAAGAAACTGCACATCTGGTGGGTGTTTACTCCTGACTGCTGCTGCTTGTGAGGGGTGGCTTACAGAATGCAGGAAGAAAAAAAAGTGAGAGAGAAAAATAGGCAGGAAGCGATGGAGCGATGAAGCTCAGCTGGAAAGGAGAGATGGTTTGAAAGAAGAGGATGGCTATAAAGATAAAAGAGGGATGTGAGGGGTGTGGGGGCATGAGCTTTTAGAAAGGCTCAGTTCACTGTTTGTGGAGACCACCTGCTCCTCTTAGCGCTACCGGCTGGAGCGTCACAGAATGGAGCAGGGAGAGCTTCAGTCTCTAAGATGGGCAGGTTTGTTCTTGTCAGCTGGTTCTCCCTCCATTGAATGATGAGAGTGTTTGCTAAAAAAAAAAAAACCCTGACAGTTAAGTTTTAGATGTAGATTTCAGTAGCAAGAATATAGTCCCCAGATTATATGTTGAAAACAAATTCATATCATTCTTTTCAGATTCTTATCTGCACCAACCTTTTGCTATGTTTCCTGTTTTTCTTTTTACATCTCTAGCCTTTTTACTTTTTTAGTCTATCAAAGGAAATACAAACACTGAAATAAATACTCTGACAAAAGCTGGAAAGGCTCAATAGATAGTAACATGCTGCACCCAGAGGTACTGTCTTACAGCGGCTTTGTGTTTTACCTGCTGGGTATTAAGTGTTGTAACTTCATTTTTTGATTGACGTATCATTTTGCACAAAAACGTGGTTACCTATCAGGATTCCTTACAAAGAAGCTGTAGGCTGAAGGATTGAATTCATTTCTCCTATTATGCTTGAAGCCACATACTAGTAGTTAGTTTTTTAAAAAGTTAAAGTGAAAACAGCCCACAACCTCTCTTAAAAGAAGAGCTCTCACATGAGAAGAAGCATCTGGGTCATGAAGTTTCTGTATTGACAGCGTTTTTTTTTCTTTTTTTTTTTTTGTGTAAATCTGCTAGGATAAAAGGAGTTGGCGGCCTAAAATGTAGACATCTTTATAAATTAATCTGCATGGATATGTTAATTACCAGCGAGTCAAAGCCGACACAGAAAGCATCCCACAGAAACCAAACAGATTGATAAATTGATATTTGTTGTTTTAAAGCTTTTCAATTGCTTTGACATTTTACCAGTGCAAATCTTTATCTTGTGATTTTATTCAGTGTTTCTAGGGGGAAACGGACGGCCAAACAGAGAACCAACACACTCTGGTCTTTTACTGGTGCCACTTAAGAACAGGAAGGGCGGTTTCACTGCAGTGTCAGGACTCCAATCCTGGTCTGCTCAGTGCCGTAACTGTAAACAGTTTCATCATGGTATATTGGCTGACCCCACTATATCAGCAGTTCCAGCTAAGGAAGGAAAAAAAAAAAAAACTGGAATTGTTTCCTGGCTAATGTCATGGCCTCATTTAGCCTGCTTATTGGTCTCTCAGGCCAAGCAGCGTGGCGGTGACAGTGACATATAGCATTCGGCCCATAATCTTTTCATAGTGTAATTTTTTGGCAGCTATTACCTCTAACAGCAGTATATTGATATCAGATTAGTGTTTTATCCCTTTCTTTTACTGCCAGTTAATTTGTGTTTGTCAAACATATCAAGAAGCTTTAGACCTTGATAAACCTCGTTGATTGTCTTGTTTTTCGACAAACACTTCTTGAAACACTTGAAAACCAAATGGGTGTAATAACACTTTGCAACTGCCTGATGGACAACTTAAATAACAGATTCCAGAACAATATCTATCTTGTTGAGCTCATCTGTCTAATTATTCAATAATTTAGCAGGAAAAAAGGATTGTTTGAATTGAGAACGTTGCTGTCTTTGTCGATTATATGCGATTAATTACAGACCCTGCATTTAACATGATTCAAAATTTGAATTGAGTCCCACCACTAGATTAAAACCATGATATACATTAAAACTGGTAACTGGCCTTCTCCTGTTATATTCAGGAAGCATCCCCCTATTTAGGTCTGTCATTTGAAGAGTATTATTATGGCTCCAGGCATCACATCACATGTCTGAAGAAAATCTGTGGAGCCGGAGTCTACCAGCAGCTTGATTAGAAACTTTGTTGAGAGAAAATGTTGTAATTGCACAGTACTTATAGATGGTATTTTGTGAGAAAGGCATGCACAAAGACAACAATACTGGCATAAGGATTCATTGCTAGGCAACAGGGATGGTAATTCTCTGCAGCATTCAATTAAACTACCTCTGTGTTGAAGTGGCTTGTTGATTGTCTGACTAATATCACAGGGGTGGTGGGAGAAGAGAACAGATTTGCCACCTAACAAGAAATTTTAGTTTTGCTTATCATCACATGTAAGGAATTGCATGAGTTTTAAACTTACCAGTAACCACAGTGGTAATGTCTGAAATATACTGCTTAGCTATTTCTGGTAAAATGTCTAAATATATTTCTCAGCCCCCTCAGTAATCCCAGGGAAACGCTGTGTATCCTCATTTTGCAACTTTATGCTATCTAAAGAAGTTAAAAACTAGTAGGCTTATCCCTCATTCAGATTTCAACACTCACTTTAATTTCTAAATATTCTCCCTCCAAGGAATGATCCCCTTTCAGATCACAGGTCTGCAATAAACATGGTCCCACAAACCAACCATTATGAATGATTTTTTGTTTCCATTATATTATGCAAGTTTATTTTAGATTGGAAATCCTGTGTGCTTTCACAACAGGCAGTTGAGATTGCTGAACCAAGGATAGTGACTTGCTACTCACAGCGTTCACCTGAGCAATATGTGTGAGGGGAATTTGCTAAATGGTTGAAATTTTTCACTCCACTGTGTTAAATATATGTGAGGTTGTGTTATTTTCTTTAAAAAGAATCTTTAGGCACTTGGGGAATCAATTTGATTAGGATTCAGAGGACTAAAATGGGATAAGTGGATTGAATATATTACACTGACACATAGACTCCTAAGTATAGATCTATCACTGCATTTGTAACTAAAACTAGATCCTTCTTAGGAGAAGATGCTAGCTGCCCCCCATCAGAAAATGCTTTGCTGTAGAAGTCTAACTTTACAGATTGCTTTGCCTTTTCTGAATTGTGGAGAATCTTAAGCGTTGCTAGCTTGGTCGGCTTTCAGTGTTGTTTTACTTTAACCTTCACGTCAAAGCCTGTTAAAACATTTGTCTGTTTTTTTGTTTTTTTTTGTTGTTGTTTTTTTTCCTTCCATTTTTAAAGATTTTCTTTCAATTTCACACATCCTGCATGCCACCTGTATCCTGCAAACAGGTATTTTTTTCTTTTTGTATTCTTATAATATTTACCATAAACTGTCAAGAGGCCACAATTTCAGAGTTTTGCCTTTTTTATGTTCGAAATGAACATCAAGATATTTGAACACTGTTATTTGCTAACTGAGTCAGAATTGTCCCAACTCACATCTCAAATGATTGGACTCCCTTTTTAAAGATCTAATCCTTATCATATTACAAATAATACTACTACTGGTATTTGAAAATGAAGGGAAGCAATTATTTTTTTCTACTGCTAAAATAGTAGAATATATTCATTATAATGTCATAGTCTCCTATGGTGTTCCACAAGGTTCAGAGCTTGGTCCAGTTCTGAACATCCTGTAAATGATCTCGTTGAGTGATGTCATTAGGAAACGCCACGTAAATTTCACTGATAACTGATGCAATCAAGATTTATTCATGCATTATACCAGGTGACTCCTACCACTTCCTTAGCTTATGGGCAAGGAAATGGAGTTTCCCCTGAACTCCAACTAATCTGAGGTTGTCTGCCCATAAAGGCTCCAGGACTAAACAGCCATCCATATTCTTACACTGGTGAGAATGTGGCTGCAATATGTGGCAGGCTGAAATATCTCAAAAGCTGGGCATTAAAACTGTGCATTAACGTTTTACAGCTTGGCTGGATTATTGATTTTCTTTTATCATAATTACAAAGTTAGTTGCATTTTATTTACAATTTTGTTGTTTCAGAGATATTTTCTTGAATAATGCACTGTATGCAAGGTCATTGTAGTTTTACCAAAATGAGTGAACCATCATGGCTTTGTACTGTTATAATGGACACTGCTTTTGATGGCGATAGCCAGCAATACTTAAGGTGCTCAGACTTGTGAATCCACACCACATTCCTGTCTATGAAATGAGCTGATATGAGTTTGCTACCATAGCTTCTTTTTACGCAGACGTGTTCAGCATATAGGAAGTGTCATGAGCAAAATAGGCTAGCAAATGTTTGCGTGCCTGTCTGTGCGTGTGTTTTGGACATAATCCTCCCTATAGCTACTGCACCTACGTTGTTCCCTGTAATGGTTTTAGAAGATTAGCTCTTCTGGGAATAGCATCGCTCCATTCTGTGCTTGTGTGTTTTCCATGTTTGTGAATGAGCCGTTTTGATGGATCGGGGTGGAAGACACAATGTGGAGTAGGGCAACATATTGGCTTAGAGACGGATTTATTCTGCAGAGCTCAACACTTTGTTCCTGGCCTCGATTCAGTATTTTATCAGTTTCTGTGTGTGTGGTGGGTGTGCATATCAAAACCAGCATCAGGGTGTCGGGGACAGTTTAATAATGGTGTTGCTCAAGCTTGTGTGGGATTAGTTGGGCTGTTATAGCTATTGAAGCTTACATAATTATGTTTGCATTGATTTATATCTGTGTATAGGGGTGTAATGTGGAGTGTATCTGTTTGACAACATTCATTCTTTATCATTGTGCCACAGTAACAAGTAGGGATGATCTGAATTAGCAGTTCTGAGTTTTTAGCTCTGGCCTGCTCCTTCTAACACACAAATGCTTGTAATGAAATTATTTTATAGATTTATAGCTTTTATGAACTGGAGAAAGAATCTTTTGTTTTTTGACCTGCTGATCAGTGTTTATCATGAGGAATATGCATCATTGATCTGTGTTTTAAGTGCAACCTTCTGAAACTTTCTCAAGACTGGAAAGAGGACAAAGCTGGTGACTTTGTTCTTGCATCCATTTTGTTAAAATGCCAACCTTTACAGCAAATGTAAACAATCCACCTTTAGCCTGTTACAGTACGTAAAGTTCTAAATAATTTTGGTTTTGATAATTATTTTTTTTAGTTGTGTCGGACCACAGTTGTTTGTACTTTTGCAACATAGCAAGAAGGACCAGACAGAATTATAGCTGCTCAGTTTGCAGTTTGCAAAGTCCAAATCTCACCTATGGCTTTTTTAAGTGAAGTTTTCCTTTAGGCCAAAAATTATGCATATTTGACTAACTGGCCACTCTAAATTTGAGCACAAACCGTCATGGCTGAGTGTATTGTGCTTCTTTGTTGCCTTGTGTCTTATGATCTGTTCAGGATGTACCCTTTATTTTACAGATTGGTTGCAGATGATAGACATCTGTACTTCACGATCCTGCAAGTAAGACAAGTTTAGAAAAAGGATGAATATTTTTTATTTTCCTTTTATAACTTTCATCCTTCTATTAATATTTTAAATAAAACATTTTTTTTAACCAGTTCCCTAAAATTTATTAAGCAATAAGGCCGAGCTGTCTAGCCAGCCAACTTATAAGTGGCAAAGCTTAGAATGCTGTACTTAGAAAGTATTAGTTGTTCAATAGTTATTTAAAACAACAACAAAAAAAATAGCACACTTGTTGTAATTTCTAGGGTTTTAACATCTAAATCATGGAAATTATTTATATTACTAAATCAAAGTGAAAAGGTTGACTGGTTCAATGAAAACAATCCAGTAATGTTGTCACTGTAATAATCTTGTGCTCCTGTCTAAAAAATGATCTGTTCTTTTGGATTTTGTTCTTTTTCTAATTCACATCACAGGGCCGTGGGGGTCACAATCATGATTGAAAGCCTAGTCATCTAAAGACGTTACTCTTGGTGTGACAGGTGTCTTCTCGAGGGTCAGTCTGCAAACTGAACAGCTATAACTCTGTCTGGGCAAGGAGAAACGTACACAAAACTGCGTGTGGGTGTGTGTGTGTGCGGTAAATAGTTTGAGTAATGCGTTTTGGGTGAACGGATGATTTTTGGTAATTTTTCTAAAGTAATCTTGCTTCTGAGAATGATCCACATTGTGTCACTTTTTAACCATGAATCTCCTTCTGTTCTACTGAGGATTCATTAATTAGATAAAAACACATTTGTGGAAAATAGTGAAGAGAAAGGATGCATATTCTTTTTTCCACCTAAAGATCTGACAAGTATACAATGGATTTATTTTCAGTTTCCCTTAGTTTATATTTTGTAGAGACTCAGATTTTTATTTGTTTTTGTCAAAATAGTTCAGTTAGACTGAGTTGAGAGCTTGTGTAACTATACATTTTTCAACTTTTGCCACTGATTATTAATTAGTTTTATCTCAGGACTTTGACTGAACCATTATAACACAAGAATATGCCTGGATATAAGCCAAATCATTATGTTTGACTTTCTTCTTCGGACTCCTCCATCAGGTCAGCTTTAGAGTTTACGATTATTAGTTATCATGCCAACAGGCTCCAGCTAAGCTCTGGATCTATGCAGCTTCTCCAGAGTTACCATTGGTCTCTTTGCTTTTTCTCTGCATAATCCCTATTATCTCTTGGCAAGTTTTTTCATTGTTCTTTCAAGGAGTTTGAATACGTTTGCAAGACACTGCTTTCCTTTGGCGAGAATAACAGGCAGCAGTCATTGATTGCTAGGACTCTATTTGCATGTCTTCAGGGTAAGTTTGTCGGTGAGGGAACCCTGGTTTCAGTTGGACGTATCTGTTTCTCAGCTGACAGCTGTGACATTTCCCTCAGAATGCCAAAGGCTCCCCCCCCCGTCCAGCTGAGGGATGACCCAGTCGAGGGGTTAAAGACAGAGGGAACAAATCGATGCAGCTAAACACTGAGGTCTTGACTGATAAGCTGCAGGATGTCTTTTAGCTTAACTATGAACAAATATACACAAGATACAAGAGTCACAAGAGCACACACAGCGTGTGTGTGAAGGCAACACACACTGTGGCTTAATACATGTTATTTTGCTTCATTATTGTCAACATCATTCATCCAAGTCCATCTCAAACACAAAGTAGACATCCTTCCTGCAGACCCATAAATAAAGCAATTTGATCATTTGGCTGGATGGCCTTCCTTGAGCTCGTTTTTGAAACCACCCTGCAGGGATGAGAACCACATGTGTGTGTGTTGCTGCTGTGGCATTTACTATATCCCTTTGACAGCCAAAGCAGAATAGGAGTCACAGCTTGTTTGCTGGGTAACAGGCTAACAAATAAGCCTCTCAGGGGCAGTAGAGACATGAAGTAAAGGATTGGCTCTGTGCCTCGCGCCTTCCTATCACTTCACATCATTTTCTTTACCTTCATTTCTCTTTTCCTGCGTTTCAGTTGGGCTTTCTGTGCTGTTCCTACTCTCCTCTTGTTTTATGATAATACACATTTTGTTTGGGGGAAAAAAAAGTACAATTTTTTTTTTTTTTTTTTTTTTTTTTTTTTTTTACAAAGGCAAACATACACCTAATGGCTTGTCTTCTTGTGTCGCCGAGTGAGGCAACGACGTACATGCACAAAAACACGACACATATCAACGGCTAATACAGCAGGCGAAGTGCTGGCTGTCAGATCTTTTTTAGACACGGTGCCTGAACAAACCAGAGAGCTGCCACTGGAGCTGGAAAGTGTTTTACAGGTCCAGATGTTATCCTGATGTTCTTTGCTTTCGATTGTTCTTGTAACCTGTCTGTGTAAAATTAAAAAGTAGAAATTAGTGCTGATTTTTGAGTGGAGAAGGTATTTTGAATACAGAATTTATGTTTTGATATTGGAAATCCCCCCCCCAAAATTAGATAATTTAACTCAAAACTAAAGAAGTAGATGCTGCTACTTGAAAAATGAGAATATGTGTAGTTTTTTTTCTACCAAGTTCTAGTTTCACTTATCTAGGTAAGAGTTGTTCTAAAATAGAAGCTGGCAGACAAAGAAATGAGTTCACTCATTAAAGAGCCCCACAGTGATTCTGTTCAGATGTATAGGCTCTGCACCAAACCGCACTGCGCTATCATAGTTCTTTGGCTTCTGTCAATTTCTTTTTTTGCTCTCCTCCATCTCTGCAACTATCCAAACATCCTCAGTGTTTTACAATCACTTTAAAACTGATTTTAACTATTCAACACAATTCACTCAACTTTAAAAAAAAATAGACTTCCTTTACAATATTGACAAAGTACACACTGTTTCTTTCTTGTTTCTTAATCTGTCTGTGTGCCTTTTCTTTATCCAAATGGGATGTTGGCACAACACTCCGATCTGTCTGCACCTGCAAAGGTGTTTTATAAGATCAGGCTGCAACTGAACCTAAGACTAGCAACAAACCTGCAGACTGACTTTTGTGTGTTGGCCTGAATGCAACACTGTACATCGTAGCAGAGCTAAACCTAGACTGGATTTGCATGTATATGTTAGATAGATTTTATTATTACAGACTCAAAGTCCAAATTACATTAAAAAAAGAAAATAAATACAGTAAAGGAATAAAAAGTACAATAAAACAGGGTCATAACAATTCAGGAGGCAATCATACCAATGTCTCCAAAGTACAGATCAGTATTTTGCTGCACTATAGTTAATGTTAGTCAACAGTAGGATAATTCTATTATTTGACTTGTTTAAATGACAAATAAATTTATACATAAGCGTTCTTAAAACAGCCATCAAAGTGCTGATGCGAGCAGATACAAGCAGATGAGCGGATGCTGATGCAAGCAGATACAAACAGATGAGCGGCTGTGGAAGTTTTCATATACCTTGCCATCAATAGATAGATGCCAATATGAAGACTGGGGCCAGAAAGCCAATGAAAACATTCATTCAAATAAAGGAAATCTTCAACCTTGAAGGATTTGTCACTATGAGCAAAGGTTTTACAGTTTTATTTGATCACCGACATGAACTATACTCTCCTTTTTTGAGCATTTATTTTCAGTACAATTATCAAAGCCATAAAGAGACTGCAAACCTTTACAGCTGTTTGAAAAATAAGACGAGGAACACTGACCTTTCCTGCTGAAATTTTAAGAAGTATAGTAAAGTAGATAGTTGATGTTATCATTTGTAATAAGAATATAACAGGTGATCATCAAAAACCCCCAGTGTGGACTTGGCTCTGAGGTCATTCCAGGTTATTTGCTACATTCATTAAAAAGTGCTCTCCATTGTGAATCCAATTAGGACCAACTTTGCAAGAGAGAGAGCGAGAGAGAATCTGAATGTAAGTATCTCTCCCTGGAAGTTTGTCGTAGTCTGAATTTAGAGATTAGAGATTTTCTGTTTTCAGATCATTTGGGATAATATTCTTGTCAACACTCTGTCCAATGTCTTTATGGGAATGGATTATATTTACAAATATGTTTTTAGTCAGTATATTTACATTATTTCAGGTGAAGGTTAATGACTTTAAGAAGACAGAGAGAGAGGTTTTGGAGCCAGCCTTCAACAAGTCAATAACCTGTCTTGATTATACACAGGCACTGAATGCCAATTATCTAGAATTTGCATAGACCGATAGACCGATGTTGGTACATCTCTCAAAGAGATGTGCATCTAACTTTAAGCCCCACATGCTTGATATTGTATCCACAAAGGCTGCACGATATTAGAAAATCTTGAGGAGGCTATAATATTGATAAACTTTACCATGACGATATCGGGTGCGGTATACACCCGCTCTTTCCTCTGCTTCTAATCTATGCTTCTTATTCTGAACATTATTGTCTTGTGTCTAGTGTGAGCTTTTGTTGCCCTGTCCTTCTGAATTAAATACTGAATTTGCCTCAAAAAATCTACTTGAAAACTTGTAAAACATAGTAATCAACCATTAGTGCACTCCAAACAGTCCTTTGTCATATGAATAGAATAAATATATAATATATATATTTTATATACATTATATAATAATATATTATTATTATAATAATATACTTTAATATATATAATATAATATACAACAATAAATATACTTTATTGATGCCCAAGGGGAAATTGCTTATTTGTTGAAAGCTACTCCATCTTAGGTAATAAATAAAAAGTTGGCAAACTTTATATATATATATATATATATATATATATATATATAAAGTGACTATATATATATAAAAAAAAAAAGTGACTAGATAAAAACAAATAAATTAATACATAACAAGCAATCACATGCAATATATTAATCAATAAATAACATATAAATCAGTGCAGAAAAACATTTAATAAATTAGCTCAGACTTTGCCGTTGTAAAGCCTGATGGCAACAGGCAGAAATGGCTTTCTGTGGTGCACTTTGGCAAAATGAGTCTCTGGCTGAAGGTGCTCCTGTATGCTGCCAGCACGTCATGAAGTGGATGAGACTCATTGTCCAAGATGGCCTGCATCTCGGACAGGATCCTTCTTTCTGACACCACTGTCAGAGTCCAGCTCCACTCCAACGACATTAGGAATATAGCAACGACAAGTCTTGATGCTCTTTATTTTGCAGTCTTAGTATCAGCATTGTTACACTGTGCTGATCGTGATGGAAACCAGATTTGGTAGCTATAAAATCTAAGGAAACTTATGAGTTATTTGTTTCCTCTGACAATAAGTTATCGACCCTTTTTTGTTCTTATATTCGCAGCATTTTAAACTCATAATGTTCTATTTTCTCAGTTTCTGTTTTGTTGCCATGTTTTAGAGACCTTTTACTCTTAGAAATCAATCAGCTATAGAAAACCCACGATTGTACCCTTTAAGGGTCAACAGCAAATCTATAGAGATTGTGACATTTATTGCTTTTATGGGCCCAAAAAAGATTACGTTTCCTCACAGACTTTTCAAAGTTAAAGTTTTTCTACTCAGCCAAAGTGAACCCAGCAAACATGAGTTAATGGAAATGTTTTGCATTAAACAAAAACATAGTTTAGATTTGTCTCAAACACAAACTGTTTGTAAAAATGTAAAGCCCAACTTTGACCTTATAGACAACTGTATTGTGAAACTTTAACCTGAGTAATGGCTAAATGTGATTAAAGTCTGATGCCCTTCCTTCTGTCCTGAAGCTACACTTAACATGCCACATGCACAACTCACTTACATAAACCAAGAGAGATGGGGGGATTGGGATTGCCCTGTTTTCAGCATTATTATTGGGCAGCGAATGCAAGAGCCTTGGTATACTGGCAGGAAGGTGATGCTCAAGAACTGTCTGCAATGGGTGGCTATTGAGAGAAGTGGTGTTGCTGACAGTTCTCTTCCGGCTCTCCTTTTCGCAGCACCGATATCTCCCGCAGTTGGTGGGGTAAATAATTTGATTGTTTTAAACTCTTTGAAAATATGGAAGCAAATTAAATTGCACTGTAAGTTACCGGAGACCTCAGTTCACGCCCCAGTTTACTGTAACCATGCTTTTCCGCCATCACTATCGGATACGTCCTTTAAAAATTGGAGATTGAAAGGCCTTAATTCTCTGAAAAATTTGTACATTAACGAAAAACTTGCTTCATTTGCTATGCTGAAGAGCTGTTACTCTCTTCCGGATACGGATTTCTTCAGATACTTACAAATTAGAAACTATGTTCGAACCAATATTCCGAATTTCATATCTCTCCCGGAAGAAAATAAATTCTGCAAAATTCTGCTGGGCTCTCCAGGATCAAAAAAGTTAATCACGGGTTTTGTTAACGTATTTGCAGAGCGAATTAACTTTACCACAGACTCCCTGAGGGTTGCATGGGAGGAGGAGTTGGGTTTACAGATCGGGAGTGAGGTCTGGGAGGAGGGTCTTGGGAGGATTCAGACTTGCTCTATCAATGACACCAGTTAATTCAGTTCAAGGTGTTTCATAGACTTCACTACTCTAAAATTAAACTGCACAGAATATTCCCTTCGACATCTTCAAAATGTGATAAATGTAGGTCCGCAGATGGCTCCCTATCTTATTTGTTCTGGACATGCCCCAAGCTCTTTCATTATTGGTGTGAGATTTTCGACTTGTTTTCTAAGGTTTATGGATGCGCGTTGGTTCCTGACCCCCAGATTGCATTGTTCGGGCACTCTCTTTTTTTGAGGAACTGCAGCAACTCTATGCAAACAACGGTAGTCTATGGAATGGTAATAGCCAAAAAAATAATATTGAGACTTTGGAAAACTGACAAGGTTCCTCGGTTTAAAATGTGGCTGAACGACTTTACTGAGATTCTCCATTTGGAGAAGCTACGATATGATGTTGTGGGTTTCTCTAATAGTTTCTGTAGGATCTGGCAACTGGTTTTGGACTATCTTTCTCGATCCAAGGTTGACACCGACACTCGCTCAGTTTTTTAGTGTGCCACCTTTGCCCCTACGGACAGGTAATATCATCTTTAAGTGTAAATTGTACTCAATGCAGTGTAATCAGTTTTTTTTGGATAACTTTCCTGACTTGCAGTTACAAATTATTATTATTATTATTTATTTCTTTTTTTAAAATTTATTTATTTATTTTTTAACTTTGTTTTGTTTTTTGTTTTTGGTTATTGCACGTTTTTATTTTTATTGCTTGATGGATAAGAGTATACTGCTTACATACTGGATTTTGTTACAAAGATGGGAGTGTGTGCAAATCTGTGTGTATATGCGTATGTGTATATGTATATATGTGCTTCGTACTCTCATGTATGATTTATGTATGTTGTATTCTGAAAACCTAATAAATATATATATATATATAAAAAAAACATGCCACATGCACAACAAGCATGGTATGTTATTTCAGAAAAAGCTTACAGTCTGAGATACTTAAGTCACAACCATGATCGTGCTGTAATCAGTACTCACTGATTATTGACAGACATTTACCCTCCTGTGCTTATGTGCCATATTCGTTTGGCGACGCAGTTACCACATTTTCCTTTTTCGCAAAAACCATCACATACTTGCCTCTCAGAAAGCATCATAGCACCTTTTGAGGCTGCAAATAAAGGGAAGATGCAGTGGCAAGTGGGGAAAATGATGTCAAAGTGAGTCAAAGCAAGCAGATGGTGCACACTCATGTCTGCTGCCATATATCTTCTCAGAGTCAGAGTTCACCCTCTCTGCTGCGACTCAGAATCCTCTGAGAGTCGCCCTATCTGTTTATACAGAAGCTAATAGGACGGCCGATCTTCATCCCCGTACGGCACCTCAGCATAATGGAATACTGGGACATAATGCCGCTCCAGTCAAACACTCAACTGAGGCCTTCAAATTGCCTCCAATCCCCTTAACAAATCTACAGAGAGGCTATGAATAATTTGAGGGCCTGCTCATCTCTTCTGTCTTCTGTTCTTCTCGCTTCTCCTTCTCCTCTTCAGATTAAACCTGAGTCAGATAACTTGATTTTGCTCTCTTTTTTTAATTACAAAGTCCCAGACAATTTACCAGACTGATCTAGTTCAGCTTGAAAGGTCTTAAGCAGAAGTAACATTTGGAAGAGGTAACCTGAATGAATTACATAGTAAAATGCTGACTGAGTGGAAGCAAAAGTAGACCTGTTGTCACAGTCACAAATTTTGATAAATAGTCCCAGAAGTTATTGTGATTATGATAATATTGCCATTTTGAGGCCATTTCTGGGTAATGTGATGATAATAGTGTAATAATGCAAGAACACATTCTCAAAGGTTGGTAAACTTTAAAGTCTAATGAACATTTAAAACTGAATTTTGAAGACATTTTGAGACAATTGAGACCAAAGCACCAGACTGAAGACTTTAGTTATCCAGTTTTTGGTAGAAAAGAGAAAAACAATAAATAGTGCAAATGGAAATTACTGAGCTTGTTTTAATTTATCATGTGATTTATTCATTTGTTGCTTATTGCAATAGGCCTTAGGAAAATCATCCTTTTATTTCTCCTATGATTGCTCACTTTTAATTACCAAGTAATCAAATAATTTTCCAAGTACAAACTGCAGATATCAGATGTAGAAATTAGATCTAGAGTTTGTTGAAGGAGGTTTTGTCTTCATTTGACCTAAACAGGAGTGAAACCTTTGTGCCGCACGAAGCCGTTTTCCCAACAGCGTGTGCCTCAGTTTATCTCGCGGAGCTGTTTGTTTTAGAAATACTTGAGCTGTGTCAGTCGGGGCTTTTAAAACCCTGCTATTAGGAACAGACACACTTGCAATTATTCCGTTAGCGTGGAAGGACTGGCTGATTGTCGATGATTGGCTGGATCACAACCTGATGACAAAAGAACTCGCAGATCCACACGCAGACATTTAAATAATGTGCTGAAATCAGCCCCACCGTGCCGGGGTGGGCGTTTGTGTGTTTGTGCGGGTGCCTCGTCGCGAACACGTTCATGTGGGTGTGAAGGCAGGAATTTTCAATTGCCGTTGTGATGGAGGGACAATTTTAGCACCGTCACAAAAGCTGAAGTCAGCGTGTGAGCCTGGGCAATAATAAAGTGATTATAGATTACGTTCTGCATTGAAAGAGTCGCCTTTTGCTTCTAGTGAGCTGCCTTTTTAAGGTCCAGAGCTACCTTGAACCATGTGTTGCTTTCTGTAGGTGTCTCTCCCAGTCTTCTTTGTGGGTTTTTAATACTTTTTTTGTGTGTCGTCAGACGTCACAGGTAGCATATCTTCCATTTCCCGGCAACATGACATTTTACTTACAGCTCTGAGTCCCTGCAGCGGTTATGCAAGCCCAGCTTCCCACACACAAACACATTTATATACTTCAATTATATATGCATCCTTCCAGAGTGGTGGAGGATGACAGCTCCATTAGCTTGTGCTTTAAATGCTTGTATTTACTCAATCTGCAAAGAGCCAAGTCAGTACTGCTGAACTGGTTCAGGACTTAATTTTTGGAAACTTTGCCTTTTTTGTCCCAAATAACCAAAAAATTAATTTAATTTATAGATAATTTGGGACAGTTGAGTTTGCAAGATTTTAAGAATCACAGGAGAAGGGAAAATATTGATTCCAAAGCAAAGTGGAGTGATAAGTTTCAAATTCTTAAACACAAGGCAATAAGATTTTAGACATTTTAAATATCCAAAATAACTAAACAGAACAACAGAACAGCAGCTAAAATTAATTACAAAGTGTTAACAGTGTAGGCAAAAAAAAGGGGGCTATAGTTGAGAGCAAAGCACCAGACTGAAGACTTTAGTCATCTACTTTTTGTTAGAGAGAAACAATAAATCCTGCAAATTGAAATTATTAAAAACATTTTAATTTATGATGAGATTACTTGATTTATTGCTGTTCACATAAAACCCTACCATTAGGTTATTATTCCTTTTTCTCAGATAATATTTTGACCTGTCAAAATATGATTGACTTTCATTCTTTTTTGTTCCATTTATTGACTTACAGAGCAAAGAGTGAAAATAATATTCAAACATATTGCTCTGAGTCCAATATTAGACCTGCACATATATCAGGCCATCTCCTTGTCTTGCTCAATTTGATTAAATTGTATTCATAGCATACCAAGTTATTTCAAAAGTAATGACATTTCATAAAACTTTACGTTGATGATATGTGAAGTCTCAATTGTGCTATGAAGAAAAACCTTCCATCAAGCCACTATTTGATCCCAAGTTGGATAAAAAGCAACAAGTTTGCCTTGATTTGAACTCCTAAAAAGAATGACTCAACCAGAGCCACTGTAGCTTTGTATGTGTTTAATTTGGCTTTTAGGAGTTTCACCACTTTACCAGGTGCTTGGTTTATTGTTTTTACAATAATCAGGCTTTCTTAATTACTAAAGACAATAACATCCCAAGCCCGATTATTGTTATTCTACAGCACATAAAATCAATATAAATTATAAAGAGAGAGTAATTGGATTCTTTATTTTTTTTAATCAGTAAATTAAGGTAATTGCTCTTTAGTGGAAGTCCATTTGAATATTGAACCCGACAAACAATACAGGTCCAATTTACCAAGACACTCATGCTAATTCAGAAACGGTTTGTGAAATTAAACCATGTTAGAATATGCTAAAATAATGAGAATATTTCAAGGAGGTCTCTGTCTTTCTGTCCTCATTTATATGATTCTTAATTTGAAAAAGTAAAACCGTGTTACCTTGAACAGTAGTGGCACCACTTAGGTTTTATATTAAAGGGGCAGTATTACGTATCCAGGCACAATGTGCCATTTTATAGCACAATCAAGTCACTAAATGAACTTTGGTGGTTATAAAAAAAAATCCTGTATATATAATGACTCAAAATAAATTTTCCTTCCCGATTTAACATCTTGAATTTGGGCCTCCTTCTGTTTCTGAAACTCTGCCTTCAGGAAGTCATAATATCTCTTCTCTGTTAACCCTTTAATAACATTTCTAGCTGTAGCTCATAATGAGCACAGCAGATTCACAGTCCTACCAGGTATTTGCTAATTGCTGATGGCTTGTCTGAAGGAGCTAAGGGGCTGGAATGGCAGGTGGGGCCTGCTCTGTGAGGCGGAAGCTCAGAAACTTGGAACTTGCAGCTCCAAGGAGGAGCTTTGTCCTCGAAGGTAGAGCTAGGACCACATAGACATTTTGCACAGCTAAATGGTTGCCATGGATATTAAAGGATTTCTCAAACATGCATAAAAAAAAATTAAAGCAACACTCAATGTATGTTTTTGTCAAGGGAATAACATAACATGATGTAAAGCTCAAAAAAGTTGATTATACATAATTTGTAGTTTATGGGTTTATTATCTTGCGAAGTAATGAAGGAAGACTTGAGGAAAAAAAGTTCAAAAGGTCTTTCATTTGGGCTCAACAGCAGATTTTATTTCTGGAGATCTGTCTGTGTTCATCTCTCTTTTAACACCAATCGGCGGGGAGGCGGGGGACCTGCTCCACAGTCACAGCAATAAGAGTTTGCAAAATGAAGATCTCTGTATGCATCGCTCTGCTCCAACACGCTCCTCTCACTGAATCAGCAGACTCACGGCTAATCAGCCAATCCCGGCTGGATTCTGTCTAAGAGGCCTGATTGGCTGATTAAGTAAGCTCATCAAGATGCCACCCGTAGAGGCCACAGGACGCACACAGCAACGAGGAGAAGGACAAACACACAGCGAGCGTTTCAGTGTGAACCCTGCGCTCTTTGTGTAATGCATGCATGAATTGGTTACTTGCTTTGTTTATGTAAAATGTTCTGAGTTCATGCTCACAACTTGTTTGAAGTTTAGAATTCTGGGTTTTAATGGTTGTCAAAAAAAGAGGCATTTCGTTTGAGGTAATAATAAAATCCTAGATCTGAAAACATTCACTAGTAAATCATCAAAGTTGGTTGTTGGGATGCCGAGGTTTTAGGATGTATTTCAGAATAATACCCAACTCTAAGACGATTTAGATGTGTCTGTTGGTTAGGAAACGCTCTAATCAGACTCTGGGACGGATGTTGATTGAATTCTGAGGTATTTTTGGCCCCAAGTAATAAATTAAAAGTCCACTGATTAAGTTCTTTGTCTCTGTGAGGACGGAGGTAAGTCACAAATCTTGTGGAATATTTAGTCGTATTTTCAAGTTTCTTTGTATAAGACATTTCAGCAACAAGGCAGTTTAAAGTGTTTTACACCATAAAAACATAAGAAAAACCAATTATGAAACAAGCAATAAACATTATATTTTGTGTAATGCCATCATCAAGCAAATATACGTTAAACATGTTGATCAATGTTCTAGTTATTATGAGTCAAAGGGAACTATAAACAGGTGCGTCTTTAGCATTGATTGTTTTGGCAGTTATGCCGTTTTCTGAAAGTTTGTTCCAGATTTGAGGTGGCAAGATGCTGAATGCTGCTTCTCCATGTCTGGTGCTGGTTCTGAGGATGCAGAGCAGAACCAGAAGACCTGAGAGGTCTGGAAGGTTGATACAAGAGCAGATCTTTAAAGGGGCAGTATTTTCCAGGCACATAGTGCCATTTTATAGCAGTTAAGAAGCAATTTTGCCTTCATTTGTTATCAAAATTCTATTCATATCAAATATGACTCAAACGAAATTAGACTTTTTAATTTAACACTGACAAATTGGTCCTATTTCTTTAAAAAAACTCCTGCTCTTTCTGACATGTGGCTTTCAGAAAGTCGATCTTTTTTCTTTTTTTTTTACCAGCTTTTCACTGATTCACCAGCTAATTGCTGCTGACTAGTCTGAAGGAGCTGAATTGCCTAGTCGCAAATGAGGCATTTTGCACAGCTGAATAGTTACCACAGGAAATTAAAGGATTTCTCTTCATGAGAGCATAAAGGCAACTCTCATGTATAACATGATGAAAGTAGATTTTACACAATTCTGCCCCTTTAATGCATTTTTTTGCGATGCCATTCAACGATTTATAAACTAATAGAAGTATTTTAAGGTTTATTCTTTCGTTATAGAATGATGTGGGTCTATAGTTTCACACATCGTTCCTAACCAATCCCACTGCTGCACTTTAAACTCGCTTCTGGCGACAGCATGTGCGTTGGAGGCAATCAATCGATGTAAAAAGTCTGCTGTTGCCACGTTCATTATGCAGGACCTCCACTGTTCCCCTCACTAATGCAACAACCTTTCCTACTTTCCTTGTTCCCAATCCATTATCACTCAAGATTTTCTTTTCTTCTATGCAGAGCACTGCAACACACCGAGCCCAGCTCTGCTCTGAGGCAGATCAATGGCGATATTTATTTCATGTCCAATTATTGGGGCAGAGCCACAGAACACGGCGATTAAAGTAACCGTCGTCTCGCAGAGAAGCACACAGAAAACCGCATTAACAGTGCAGCCTGCAGCTCGAAGCTTCAAGCGCAGGCAATATGAGAACAAGTGCAGGGTTATAAGATTCCAATAGCGAAAGCTACAGGCATTACCAGGGGGCGAAGACCTGAGAAAGCTCAGAGAAATCCTGTTGCTCCGAGCACCATATTTTCTCCATTATATGCATTTCTTTTTCCTTTGTTCGCCTGGTTTTTCCTCTGACTGCTCAAAGAAGCTAATCTTTAATAGATTTTTATACAAAACATACCACATACTTAAGCTTCTTTTATTCATTAACACACTACCTCTTTATAATATTTCTGTTTTCTTACATAATGGAGCTGTGCTCCTCTTGGTAAGACCAGGACGCAAAGTATGGCAGTATCTGTTCTTCTTGTGATGAATGCGTAGGTTTTGTATTGAGTAAAATAAACAGCTGTAATATTCGGTTCATACTGATGCGACATTGCTCAAATATGAAGCAGATTTTCTTTTTCTTAATTCTTTTTCTTTTTCTTTCTTAATATGAAAGTTTACCATCAATGTTTGAAATTACACAGTTCCTTTCTCTGATTGGCTGTGCTAAGTACTAGATCTTCACTTTTGTCCTCAATGATGAGAAAGTTTTCTGTCATCCATATTAAATTTAAAAGTTCATCAGCAGGTTCTGTGAGTCATCAGGTGACAATGCACTTGCCAGCAATTTCATTTATTCTTGACAAACAATCTTTAAAAATGTTTCAGTTTATACTTCTGGATGTTTTGGTGCATCTACAAGATTGTTTAGAAAAATTAAATCTAATGTGTTAGTCTATAAGCACAAACGAGTCAATGTAAAAAAAAAAAAAAAAAAAAAAGTGTACTGAATTTATTTGTGTACATTTTTGGTATAATCCCAATTATACCAAAAATCTTTCTAGACAAAGTTGATTCAACGTGATTTGTCTTTTGATCAGTCTCTGTTTCTCCTGTGCAAGTTTAACAGTGAATAAATAAAATAAATGGAATTTCCATCAGATAAATTAAGTCAGAGAAAACTGCTTTCTTTTTTTTCTTTTCAGCCTGCAGTCATTTCTGCATTTTAGTTTGTTTATATTCAGTTTGCAGAATGTGGGTGTGAAGTTCTGACTTAATAATAATAATTGGAGGGGAAAAAAACATAGTGTTTATGTGCAGGTTTTGATTGCAATTTTTCTAGATTTTCTACAGTAGCAAAGCTCTCATATGTGCTTTACCCCGGCCTTGATTACACAGTCATTTCAACAATTTTATTTGAAGAATAATGACCAAATGGAAAAATAATATCCTTTCAAATAACTTGCCTTCTATTTTCTCTCACCTTTGTTTCCTACAACAGATTTGTTCCTGACGACTGAAGGTGGGAACTTTGAGACTTGGCTAAATAAGGTAACAAATGTCGATTATATTGTTCAGATTCAAAGTTCAGCGGTTTGTTTTAAATGTTGTGTGAAGATACGAAGCTTTATTTTTAAAAAGTTCCATCCTCGACTTTTTACTTATCTGCTACTTTAGCATACACAGGTTTATCTTCAGCTCAGCCATTGCTTATGGAAACTCTTATTTAAATGTTGCAGCAACGATTCAATAATAACGTTAGTTAATGTCATGCTATGCAATGCAGACCTTCTGATAAAAATGTATCCACCTGTGCATGTTAAACACTCAGAGGAACTTGAATTGATAACACCGGACTGGACTTTATGTTCCGCAAAATACAGTGAAATTTTTCACGTTTAGAAAATCCAAAATATGTTTGCAGATACACCAACATGGTAAGATACAAAATAATACACCTTGAGCTTTGGGTAAGAACAAAACTATTATAAAATTTAACAAGCTACAATATATTCTTTCCTGTTTGTCACAGTTATTGTTATGCTGTTGGATGCTCTGAGATTGGCAAGTGGAAAATAATGACATTTATATTTAAAAGTAATCCTTATCAACCTAAAGCTTTATCTTTACACTGCACAAAAACTCTTTCGACACTTTTATCCAAATATATTTGGTGATTTAGGATATATTTAGCATCATAATACAATAGAATGAGAGTTTAGCGTAATATTTCTAAAACCGGTGTGTTGCTGTAATCTTATTTATTTTACATAATCCTTATACCCTATATGATCGAGAGTCTGATCTAAGCACATTTTATAAATTTGCATTCTCAAAATGCAAATTTTTATGCAAAATGCAAAGAATGAGAATTTAGTTTGAAGTGTACCTTTAACTTATCCTTCTAATATCTTTTACACCTGAAAGCAAATAGTACACACACTAATAGGTTAATTGGACGTGTTGTGGGAATTCCTGGATTTCCTGGATATCCTGGCACTGCCACCCAACTACTTGATATTCTAGGAGAGCAGGAAGGGAGACCGCGGCTCTTGGTTTTTGTCAGAGGGGCCTGTTTGAAATGCAGCAGGTTGATTCAGAAGCTCGACAGTACTTTATCTTATCGCAGAGAGAGGGAATATGAAAAAGAAAAGAGAGGAAAAAAGGGCATTGAAGCAGAAACAGAGCGAGGGTTTCTGCAAAGTTAGAATGTTTGGGAGGAGGAAAAAAAATTGAGCAAGAGCAAAACAGAACAAGCTTACTGCTCTGCTATAAGACCAGAAATGTGAACTGAACAGTTTTAGAGCGGTTTAAGTAAAAAAAAAAATAAAAAAAATAAGACATAAAAAAAGGGGAGTTTTCACTCAGTTCTAGAATTTCTAAGTCTCACGACAGCCTGGCAGTGTTTTTCAGATGTGTGTATTAGGGCTGTTGTAAATGAATATTTTAGTAATTGAGTAATCTATCGATTATTCTTACGATTAATCGAGTAATCGGATAAGAAAAATGATAAAATAAAATATTGGTAAATCTGGCATAACACCAGTGTTAATATCGGATATCGATATAAGTCCAGTTTTTCATATTTGAGCATCTGTAACAATTTTTTGTAGTTTAGAAAATTAACCTGTAACAATAATAGCTCACTTTCTAAGTTAACCAGAAGAAAATTTATACAAAGATCTGAAATTATATTCAATTTAATAATAAAGAGGTAAGCTCACAAATACGCTTATAAAAAATGTCTATACTCCAGCTTTTAGTTTATGTGTTCATCTCCAGTCAGTTTAATAGATGAACTCTCATGTTGCCCCAAACCTGTCGAGCTTTGGGTTTGAAAATACAGGAAATGTCTCTTGGAGTTGGGGGGCTTGGGGTGGTGGGGGGCAGGCGAATGAACGTAAGATGAGGGTAGAGGGGAGGAAGTAGACCAGGGGACAGACAAACGTAAGTCTGGGGACCAGTAGACCAGGGGATGAAAGTAAGAACGGGGGGGAGCAATACTGAATATTTACGTCACACTAAGAAACCCATCTACCAGCCATGTAGCGTCACGATGCTTTCCAACACCTGTTTGTTGAGACCGGGATGATATTAAATTTATTGTGCTGTTCATCCGTAAAGGTACACTTAAACTGTAAGCATCAGCTACTCTGCTGCCTGCTGCGTTCAGTCTATGCGCTCACCGTATAAATACTTCTGCAGTGCTCGCTCTTCCTGCCGTTCACTTTGAACCGGCATCGCCTGAAGGAGAAAGGAGAAAGGCTGCTGTACTCCAGGCCTCACGCCAGTCATTTTAAGGATGCTTATTGGTCCCCAAAAAACTACAAAGACCCGGACATTATCATCAATCAATAAAATCCCCACAGGTCAAACTTGAAAATTGGACGTTATGCTGCTAACTTTTGCATTCGTCAACAACTCAGAGGCGGAAGTCAGAGCTCTGCGTAACGCAAATAATGTCCCGGCCGGAACACGGTGCGCTAAATAATAAAATAAAAATTAACGAAGCTTCGAGACAGATACATTTTCCTCAAGGAATTTTAATAATCGAGGTACTCGAATCATTCGAGGAATGGTTCCAGCCCTAGTGTGTATGTAAATATTAATCTGCTAAGATGCTAAATTTTCTCAGAAATGTTTTAAAATTTTAATGTTTTTAAAATAACTGATATCCTAGCATATTTAAGCATTTAAGATATTAATAAAACACAGAGTTTGCATATGTTACTTAAACCCTGGATGTGTCACAATAAATGTTCTTTATAAAGACACCCAAGCATTTACCTTTAATTTATTATTTTTTGCTTGGCACAGTTTCCCTGCAGCTTATCTACATTTATATGGGCTCCTTAGGTCTTAATAGCAGCACTTTGAGCTTTTTATACATTTCAAATACTGCGTGTAATATTTAATATTGCTTATATTTAATATTTTATATTGCTCGGTCATGTAAGTTGACCGAGCAGCTTTCATTCACTGGAGACACTAAATTCTGTTCCCATATCCGAGTTTGAGCCAATCAGAATTTTTTAGGGCAGATGACATTTTCACATAATAAATGTCAGTGTGATAGCAAATCTAAATGGGACTACTTTCCACCTTAGTTCTGTCCAGGTCAGTAAATAAGTTTAATTAAATAGCACATATCTGATTTCATTTGAGTTTATTTGATTTAGTTGGATAGTTGTTCTTAATAGACCAATGGTTAAACTAAAGTAGCAGTTTATTAGTCAGTCTGGGCAAAATGTTTTTCCATTTGTTTTTATTCTGTATAAAAGAAACTATCTGAATCTTATCTCATTTATGTAAAAGGCTCAGTTCCCTTGTCCATCTACTCCAGTGTGCCAAAGGATAACTTGCTCTGCAAAATGAAGCCTTTAAAATCAAAGGACGAAGCCAAGGTTTGGGTGCTAGAAAAAGTGAGGGTACAGATTGATTTACAGATCAATGAAGCCTCTTCTTTATCCAAATAAACTCTCTTCACTTTATGAATGACTGCCATCTTATTCTCATCTTCTTCCCATTAAAAAAAGCCAAATTGCTTCCTTTCATGCAAGCTTTTTCTGTGCTGTGTTTTGTTGCTTTTCTCTAATGACCTTCCTCCTCAATGAACCAATTCATCACGCACACCAACAAGTCCTAATATCAAAACACAAAAACCTGTTCTGGTTGCATACTCCTACGCTTGGGAAAATATAGTCAAACACGGAAGACCAGGCCATTTCCCAGCAAGCCATCAGCATTAGACCGCTGTTAATCCCTTCATGTTGTTCAGCTGTATCTATCGGTCACAGGCCAGTAGACTCTCACTTGTTTTTTTGGGTTTTTTTCTGCCACCACTTTTTTTTAATTAATCGCCTCGGTTTTTCTACCGCCTTAGTCTTATTCCATCACTGCCCGTTCCACTGTTTTCTTGTGATTACACAAGAGAGGGAAGTCACAGCAGTGGAAATAAAGTAGGAGATATACAGAGAGACGTAACGGCCAGCGAGTTACCGAGTGGTGCAAAAGGTCAGGCCTGAGACATGATAGATTCAATTGGTGACACCGGAACAAACCGCGCTTTGCTGCACAAACATGTCAGCGTTCTGATTTTCAATTTTGTAATTTCACCATTTCACCAAGGGGGAATAGAAGCGCGGAAACACATAAAATATTCATTTTAAACGCAGAGTAGCGGAAGCAAGTTGCAAGACATGTTTTGGTTTATATTTCCAGAGGAAAAAACAAAAAACAAACATTCTTTCATTGTTTTCTGTTTCCTTGCCAGTGGTTAGTGTGAATTTAATTCCTTGTGACAGTAAATAGACCAAGCTGTGCAGCTAGAGTATTCTTTAGTTGTTATCACGTCAAAGAAAATAGCAAGGCAGCTTTTATATTATCCATCGCTATGTTTGAGTTGCCTTGGCATCGTTATTTCGATCTTAGAAGCAACACGAAAGGATTTGTTTCACTGTGCTTACATGAATACATGCAGCCCATCAAGGGTTACCCTAATCCAATGATAATGACATTCTTATTATATCACCTATTAGCAAATACAGTGGTTTTACCAACACTTATTTAAAAATAGAATATATTTCCTCTTTTTCAGATTTGAGCTATGTGTGTTCCTCTCTGAATGAAAGAGAAATGTATTTGGGGTAATTCAAACAGACGGCATCAGCGATTCTAGAGCGTGTAATCCCTTAATCTTCACACATCAGTTGGCCGTCCTCAAACACATTCACTTTTTTAATCATGTTCCATTGCAATTAAGGAACCAGCACCAGTCAATCACACAGATTTCATCCCTCATACTCAAGTTGACACCATAAATCCATGAGTGACCAGAAACCCTGATCTACTTGCTGCAAAATAGATTGTTTCTATGTCTGGTAAACATTAGTAAAAATGAGTAAAATTGAATGATTTTGAAGAGTTATTTCTAGTAGTTACATGTTGTTCCCACTTCTTGATATGGAAAGTTATATGAAACCTTTGTGTGTTAGGTCTGAGTGAATGGGAACCTATGCATTCTCTATTCAACTGTTACTGCAATGGACCAATAATGACATTGCCTAATGTCAAGCTACATTAGGCAGACACTCTGTCCTCACTGATGAAGATGCATTCACCTCACCATGTTAAATGCTCAAAGGAGCTTGAATCGATAACTACTTTTTGATTAATTTGACACACATTAAACATATGACTGGACATATGGTAGTGTTGTACATTAAGTAGTGCTTACACAGTCATTAACTCTTATTCTTTTGTTATGGTGGAACTCTTTGTCTAACACTCCAAGGAACATTTAAATTAACAAATAAAGTGCCACCATAATTGAACTTTGTCAGAATTCAGTGCATTCAGCATGATGCGAATGGTTAGGTCAAAAACACACTTTAGTTTCTACAAAGGCTTAAACTTAATTTCGCTTTGGAACTTGTTGTTAGCTGTGTGGCAAACTCCTTTGATAAAAGATAAAAGAAACACAGTTTTGTATAATGATGTGTTTCTAATCTATAAAGCAGGCACATTTCCACAATCAATTAATGTTTGCATGGAAAAGGTTGTATATCAAGTTTTCTGTGTACGAGGCCTCAGGTCTGGTCCTGCTGAACCGCCTGATTTGGGTTTTAGATCATGTCACTATGACATAATAAAATTGAATAAAGAAAAACTGTATTACTAAGAATTTAAAAAGAACCTATTGCTCATGACAGCCAAATAGCAAACCACATATCATGCATATCAATAAGGGATGTATGTGAGAAAAGAAACAAGCCACTTTCCCCCCAGTATCTCTGAACTGTACTTATTTACACAACTTTAAGCTATAAACTGGAAAACTTTGTGTGAAAAGCAGGACTCATGTCAATTTTAAGATAAAATTTTAGAAGTGGTGAGAACATACACATTCATATAGAGACACTGACGCATACTGTCTATGTTCTCAAGTCCGTTAAAGAGATTCCTCACTGGTACAAGTAGGCTAAGCTAGCAGTGACACAGCTTAGTAATAATAATGTTCAGGTGAACTGAAGAACTGAATAGATTATTCACTGAATAATTTGTTATTCAGTGAATAATAGATTTTGGTCAATGAAGTATTTTTTTGTATTATTATTTCTATATGCTTTTTGCCTTTGTATACACTTCCAATGGTTTCCAGTATGGAAGGTGTTTGCACTGCATTTTTGACTCATTAAGAATTTACAGTTTCATTATTTTATTCATGGTGACTTTGACTCATCATACAATGTAGGTGTTTTCATTTTCTCCAAAAACAAGCATGTCTTTATGCAGAAACACAAAACACTTTCTTTTTAGAGGATTTTTTTTTTCTTTTTGGAAAACTGATAACGTCTCTGGCTTCAAATGCAATATGTGGCCCATTAGGATTATCCTTCCTTGACGACGCTATAAGCGATGAGCAGTCATGCAAAAAACCCATTTAGATGTCAAAACATAGAAATACTAACCGACTCAAAAGAGGGAACATAAATCTAACGGGACATTTACTTTGGCAACACTAGTCATCAGTCTCCTAATCTTAATGTCTCAGGAGGGAGTTAGCACGATGAGTCCTTTCTATAATGGATGGTTGAAATACTTTGCACCACACTTTTTAAGTATGCTCAACAGCAGTCACATTTCAAAACTACACTAAAAATAAACAATTCCATAAGTAGCAGTGAACTACAGTCTAAAAAAAAACCACATAAAAATTATTTAGATGGCATTATTGATGCCTGTCACAGCACTAATATTTCATCAGATGAACATTGGCCAAGTTGTCAACATTGTATTTGGTCAGATGAATGGAATGGAGAAATAAATAATAACATTATCAACACTTAAGTCACTTGCATTTTTTTCTCACCTGATTTCAACAGATTTTTCACCAAAACGAACATTAAAAACTATCAAAAATGTAAGATTATTTGGGTTTTCTTTGCGGTGGCAGTGAATAGTGTAAGCTGCCACACAGATACATTTCTTATTCATAAAATTGTGCACCCCCTTCAATCTTTCTGTTGGTGCTGTAAATCTTTGGAAGATGATTAGATTGGCCCTTTGTGTTCCCAATTAGTTTCTCTTCCAAAGCTTAAGTAAAGTGAAAAAAAATATATGTCATAAGTCATTCTTTCTGCTGCTCTTTATCCTTTTATAGTTTCATGATTTATGGCACACCATCTGGAGATATTACATTTTTATAACTATATTTTGGCAAAAACAAATTAAGTCCAAGTTTCAGTTATTTGTAAAAATCTTGAAGGGAGGGAAAGGGCTTTTGTAGTTTATAATTCATTGGCATTTTGGAGTAACAACTTCGTACACATTGAACATCCAAAAGTGATATTTTATGGCGAACATTTCAGTTTATGATCAAATTCGTCAGATTGAGTTTGCGTCTGATAGACTGTTTGTTTGTTCATGTTTGTTCCAAGACTTCCCTCTAAATTGCCGTTGTTGGCAATTTAATCCTTGTGGCATTGTGGAATTTCTCTTAGCACAGAAAATCAATATCATGGAGGGCGCTTTGCATTATAATGTTGGTCTTCCTCTCCTTTATTGCCAGGATCTGTCCAGTGTTGTTAAACAGACGAGCATTTATTGACTATGCTTTGTCTTTTCATCACGTGAAATACAACTTCTGAATTTTATTAACTGTAGTCCGTATACTTTTATAAATATGAAGTGTTTATTATAAGTTATAGACTTTCATGGTCTTATTTTGATGGCCAGAGCAACTTACGACTTTTGCTAGGGAGGGAAAAAGAGGAGCAGCATATTTCTTAAAGAGAAAATGCTGAATTGCTTAGTTTTACAGTTAGACAATAAAGTTAGACTGGGGTTTGTTGCATTTTATTGGTTCATTTTGTACAACACATTGCATCAAGTAAAACACACACCCACACACACACACACACACACACACACATCTTCAGCCTAGACATTCCGTCCCTATGCAGTTCATCTCGATTCTCATCTCCCTTCAGCGCCCCTTCTGGGATTTCTCCCATTGAGGTTGATTTCTGAAGTTGAATTTCAACCAGGCCAATCAGCACACAAAAGGATGACTTTTGAACGGTTATTTTTGATTTTCTGTTGTCTGCCAATGGTTGTAGTTTGGCAGATGTTCAAAGACAGTAAACAAAGCCGTTTAGTTCATGTTGGCCTCGCTTCCAAATATTGAGCAATTAAAATTGGAGCAAGAGAAATGTTTAAGACATTTAATTGCATTCCAAGCTTACAGCTCTCATTAACAGCTCAGTGATTCTCTTTTCACACTGTGAGATGGTTGTCTACAGCAGTGTTTCCCAAGCCTGGTCCTCAAGGCTCACTGCCCTGCATATTTTAGGTATTTTCTTGCTTCAGTCCAGCTGATTTCAATTGATGACTAACAGGCGTTTGTTGAACTGCAATCAGTTGAATCAGGCACATTAAAGCAGGGAAACCTCTAAAACATGTAGGACGGTGTGCCTTGAGGACCAGGGATGGGAAACACTGGTCTACAGTGCCCCCAATTCCTGTAAACATAGCTTTGCTTCCTTCATGGCCCAGTTGGCACATAACATCCATCACGACCAGATGTTAACAATTGGCTAAAATCACATCCAGTCATTTAAATCTTCAACATAGTCTACACCTCCAGCAAGCACCTGCTTTTTACCTGGTTAATCTTACTATCACTATCTCTTTCATAATGTATATGCAGGTCTCTCTTAGTAAGACGTTGTCTCCATCCCTCTTCCAGTCTTTGTTTCTGTTTTTGGTGGATTTTCCCATGAATCACCTAATGTTAGTATCAGCAGGCCATATGTCCCTCAGTGCATGTGTGTGCATAAACACACTGCTTTCCCAGCTTATCTAGTATTTAGCTTATCCTTTCTTCCAGATACAGCTCAGAAAATTATGATGTTGTGAAAAAGTTAAAACTTTTTTTGTCACTCGTATCTTGCATAGATTCTTTCCACATTGAGTGGAATATTTCTGTGGTTCTGCTAAGGTGTAATGGAAGCCCAGATTGCTTGAATAGCAGCCTTTATATATGTCGTCTGCACTTTTGGGTCTGGTGTCTTTTATCTTCGTCTTGACAATACCCTATTCATCTTTTATAATTCTCTCATTTTTTGAGACTGAATTTTGAGTTTTCATTTTCTGTAAGCCTGAATCTTCAAAACTGCATAAAATACAGGCTTGAAATAGTTCACTTTATATATATATATATATATAATAAATCTATCCAATACCAGAGTTTCACTTTTCTGAAATGAGTGGCAAAACTATTAAAGTTGTTCAAGTTTGTTTTAGACGTGCCTGTACATTTAAAGCACAGTTTCTGGAACTCTCATTTGTAACATTCATTTTTTCCTAAAACCAACAGAGTGTAAATATCTTCAAGTTAATAAATTCACCGAAGCAAAAGGACAGTTTGAATGAATTGCTTGGCCACTGTCCCTTTAAAGCTGCTTTAACACAGGAAATAAACGTAGGAGTTCTCTGGCCTTTAACACTGAAAGCCGAGCTGCCGTCTGTTATTTGGACATAATAAAAACAAAGTGCAGCATGAGGCCCACAGCTATCACATGCCATGAATGTTGCACATATATACCAACGGTACAGTGTTTAAATATGTTCATAATTTTGCAATTAATATTCTCTCTGTGTCTATTGGACTCTGTAAACCCTTGAAAAGGGAATATCTCTTTAGACTCTGCTGCTTCTGCCAGCTAGCAAGTAGAAAAAAAATGTAAATACTAAAGTTCAGCCTATTTATCTGTCCAGCGCTCTTGGTATATTAAAAAAAAAAAAAAAAACTCATAAAAGCACATGTTTGGTCAGTGCGACTCTGCCAGACCCCACACAGAGTAAAAACCTCACAGGGCCCAATTGGCCCAATCTCCTAAGACTGTGGGAGGGTTAAAGGTCGTGTGAGTTTACAAAATTTGGAACAATACCAAAAAATTACTAAAGGAAAAAAAAAAAAATCCTTTTTTTTTTTAATTTTATGTTGCATATTTATTTTATAGCAGATAAAAAATTAAAGGCATACAATAAATGAAACGCATTGTGCATATTTAGTTCTCTTATTTTGAATGAAATGGTCGGAAGCTGTAAACTCACTCCTGGAAGTTTTTCTCTTTTCTCTAAAATGATTTGGATCATTTAAAAATGTTTTTGAACAGTGTGGGATCTGTTTTTACTCTTTAAGATGTGTTTTATACATTTCTTTCAAGTACAATGTTAAACTTTAGTGTTTTAATTGTTGTGTGCAAAACAAAAAGAAGTAATGTTACATTTAGAGACAAATTGGGAAAAAAGGCAGAGAAAGCTCTTGTATCTGTACAGTTTCAGCACCTGCTAGCAGATTTATGGATATGTGCCGACTCTGCCTATTCCTAATGTTAATGCACAATTGTCATACTTATCCTTTTTTCTCCTCAAATGGTCCATTAAAATGTCCCATAAGCCATTTTGAAGGAAAAAAATTACTGCTTCGGTGTGGTAATCATGATGCCTCTTCTCTGTATGGCCCTATTGATCTACTGGGTCTGTGACTGTAAAACAAAATTCAAGTAAAAGCTGATTTATTTATGGCCGTTAAACAATCGAGAGTACAATTGAGCATTTGAAAAATGTATGAGTATTTATGAAGCTGCATAATTTTATTGTTCTCTCTTCTTCCCCTGGTTTCCTCTATGTTGTTCTCCCAGGACGGGGCCTTCATCAAGGGGGAAGTCGTCTCAAGTCCAGCAAAAATCATCGGGCAGTCCTCCTTTGTCGACTTTGGTAAGAATAAAAAAATAGCTTTTTTTCTTTCCTTGGATTGAATAGTGTTGTAGGTTTAAACAAGAGAACCTTAATTATGATAATCTTGCGCTTACTCATGCTTTTTTATTTAAACCAGTCTTTCTGTATTCGTAGGAAAATCTACTTTTCAATTATTAGTGTAGCAGCATTATAGATGCCAGGTAGAAAAGTTTAACAATGTCGAATTTGGCAGGTTTGAAAACATTAAAAAAGGGCTAGTTGTTTTTCTAATGTATTATGAGCCAAAGTTAGCATGTGATCTGGGGCGTCTTTTTTTTCTTTCCTCCCTCCATTCCTATCCCACAGAATATCTATGAGCATTGTTGTCTGAGTACCAAAAATAACAAGTGGAGCATTACGATATTCATTTTTAAAGGACGCGTTTATGAATCACTATTCTAAGCTACTAATGTTATACAAAGTAAGTGTAACTGTTTTTGCAATAATGTTTTTTTTTCTTTATGATGTGGCTAATGGGGGATCCAAATAAACAAACAAATGCTCTGCTTTATATGCATAAAAAATGTATTTAGAATTTGCTTTGGGTTTATTTATTAATAGGAACAGATACCGAGATGGAGAGGAAAATTAAAAGAAAGAAAGAAAGAAAAGAGATAGGGAAGAATGTTGACAGGGAGAGAGAAATCGAAATGAGAACAAGAGGGAGACGGAGAATACAAGAAGGCAACGGTAGGAATCTGCATCTACATCTGCAGAAAGAGAGAGGAAAAAAACCCCAGATCAAAACAGAGAACCGAGAAGCGACAGCAGCAAATAACAAATGTGTATGAAAGAACAACAATGTCACTGAAAAGCACATGGTGCTTGTCAATATGGTGTGTCTAGTGGCAGCCCAAGTTGGTGTATGTCTGTGAACACCTGAGTCCATACCTGATTCAGCTCCAAAGCAAAGCTTCACAGTTAAAAATAAATAACTTTTTATTTGAAACCCTCAAATGCAAAAAATGCCTTCATTTTGTTTGTGAAAATATAAAAAATGTCATTGGACGACGAGTTCTGGCATTAGAACAACTTAGTATGACATTGTTTCAATTTAATTGACAACACATGCAACACATTATGGCACTTCACAAAGAAAACATGAATGCAGCTTGATTGTGTATCATCTAATGCTTTGATTGAAACATATTTTACATCTCTGTAAAACATTAAAACGGCTGCATTGGTGTGGTTTGAGGGATGGATAGCAGTAGTCATGATGCAAAGCAGCCACTTGCATCATGTTTTTAAAATCTCTGCTTGTGCGGTTTACAAGAACACATTACAATCCAAATGATTAAAGAGACGCATCCTGGGAAAGTAGCTTTTGACAAAGAAAAAAATGTGTCTGGATGTGGTCAAGTTGTGCAATCTTAGAAGGAAATCTTAGTTATGTGGAACAAAACAGAATAAGTAAATATGTATCCCTGGTCAGGTTGCCTTGGGGTCACAAATGTGTTTGCAGCTTCTGTGTGACAGATTCATTTTTTTCTCTCTCCTTCCAGGCTTTTTAAGCTTCTGCATTTGAAGCTGCCTAGCATCAAAGGATCCTAAATAAGACCTGATGGTCTCCCTAGCTTTGACAGTTTCACTGCAGCCCTCTCATCACATAGCATCCATTCTTCACACGCACACAAAAACCACACACTCTCACTCTTTACCCACAAGGCTTATCTCACACACACAGTTTCAGGCACAGAGTTCCACACAAGACAAGCCCACAATCCCATATGGAGCCAGATTTTTGTGAGGATCTTATCCCTTTAAACAATCTTGGCCAGTGAGATTCATTGTTAGGCTCAGCTTTACGTTTCTCCTCAGCAAATCTCCACTGGTTCACTAATCTCCCTAAAGTGGCCCTTGGTCATCCATCAGAGCGACCACACTGAGGACAGGAGAACAACGCTGGCTACTTAAGCTCGTCTCCAATGTGAAAAACTATTAAAGAAAAGTAAAACAATAAAGTTAGAGAGACCAAAACAATATTAGGCAGGTGGTCGTAATGTTCTGCCATTTTAGTTTTAAACCTTCTTTCAGTTCACATCTGTTTCAACTGGTTGGGGTTTTTTAAGATTTTGCTAATTGAAAATTTTTTCTTCTTTTTGGGGGGGTCACGGGGTCAGCGTTAAAATCGGTTTAATCCTTCTTGCTTTTGTTTTCCCCACAGTAACAAAAACGACTTCCCCATAGTCAGCATACATCCAGCTGATTCTGCAGCATTGCTATTGTCTGAGACGGTGTCAGACCTTGTTCGCATTAATTCAGTCGTAACAGCAGGGGGCACCTAAATATCCGCGGGCCAAATATCCCAGCATCCCAGCATATCAACTCATGTACGGCCTGGGTTTTTTCGGATTATAAATCTGCTGCTTCATGCTGACTGAGCATTTCTAGTTCTTATATCTGGAAAAAAATAGCAAAGTCAGCAAGAGAAAGAGCCTTTTTTTTTTTTTTAGTTTTGAACTATGGAAATACTGTGCAATACAGCTGAATAAATAGGTAATGTATCGTCTGTGGTACTCTGACAATTAGTTGCTAAATATGTGGTAAACCCTCTTAAATATTCTAATAAACTTAATTAGTTTATTGATATTTCACTCATCTATCTGTCTGCACTGTTTGTTTAAAGTGCTGTCAATGGTTGAACGCTGTTTATTCAATATTAATTTAGTTCTTTGTGCTGCACATAAGCACACAGCCAAACACACAGTAACAGTTTTACGCCAATAAACACATCTCCGCTGCCAAGATTAATCTTTTAATCTCACTGCAGCTCGGGGTGCCCATCAAATATTTAGTGAACAAACTTGCCCTTCCCAAATTGCTGATGATCTATGAGCCTGAGGGGAAATGTCCTGTATGCTGTGTCTGAATATGTACATGTTCATATTGTCTCTGGAATATTTTCAGTATTTTTGTTGTTTTTATTTTTAGTTTCACTAAAGTTTTTTTCTATTTTCTTTCTATTCTTTCTTCAGTGTTTTATTCTTCAAATGTTTTTGTCAACAGCTGAGGGTGAGATTACATCACATGCACATATCTTGCATGTGATGTAATCATAAAACAAACCAGTTTTAAATTTGATTTATAAAATGAATTTCCTGCAGTCACTTTTTACAATTATTTTGAGTTATATCTAACACCAGCGAACCTGATCTGTGTAAACAACTGAATGCGTGATTGTGGATTAATTTAGATAACTTCAGATACGCTGCAGCAAATAATACATATAAATACATTTAACTCACAGAGATTAACAGCTACATTATTTCGTCAAACATATAACATTGTCAGATCTGGTGTTTTCTTACAGAGATGCACCAATTAGAACTTTTATGTTAATTTCAAATCTCCATTTATAAAAGAAAAAAAAATATGACCATTCAATGCAATTACTTTCTGATGTCTTTAATCGATTAAATGAATTTTATTGTTTATTTTCAGAGCTATCAGTTTTAATTTCAGAGCTTTTAATTTTAAATGAGAGCCTGGCTGCTCCAGGGCCTAATTTATTAGGTTTTCTCGCCTTTGAGGACTTTGGAATCTTAAAGCCTCATTATTTTTACCTTGGATTTTGATTTAAGTCAAGCTTGCCTAACACAACAATATTAATTTTCTTTTGCCATCTTTTGATAAAGTTTATTTTACTTTCTCTTCAATCACTTGACCATAGTTCTGTGTTTCTTTTTCTAAAATAGTCATTAGTCAACCATCACTATCAGCGTTCGTGCCTTTTTCTGCTGTGTGTACCAGTTCATACTTGTAGCAGAGGCCACTAATAACGGTAAATGTTACTGCTGTCATCAGAACATTTTAAAAACAAATGCAAAAGCACAATTTTGCATTTTAAATGTAAAATTTTTAAAAAGCATTCACTATTTTCACATTCGTAATAGTTACAAACCTCAAAAGGCAAAAAATGTTTTATTTGGCTTTCTTTTATCTACTTGAAGTTTTGCGCTCTCTCGCTCTCATGCAGCTTGATTAAACCACTTGATAGATGAAAACAATTGATCCCATTTTAATGTTTCCATATCTCCTCTGACTTCATTTTAGAACTTGCTGCTGAAAATAGCAAAGTCTGAATCTTCTTCACTAACATTTTCCACATCAAAGCGTATCTGTTGATCAGAAAAAGTTTGAACCTTTAAGTTTCCAAGCAGCTTGTCACAAACCAGGGCCAATCAAAAAAAAAAAAAAAGAAAAATTTGTTGATTCCAATCAGCACCTGATTTGTGGGTGCATCTCGAGTTTCTTATGTTATAAATCAGGCTGATTGGAAGAATCCTAAAAGACGGTGTGCTCACCTCAACAAAAAATTATTTTAGTTTTATCTCGATTGTTTAGCATTATTCAATATTCAATGTAGGCTGGATTCTAAAAGAACCAAGTGTGGTCACAAAGGCAAGTGAATCCTCCAACTTGTTTTGTAAGGCGTTGTATCCCCTGTCTCTTCGTATGTATTGTATTATTTACGTAGCCACTGGCAAACAGAATGATTATGTTTCCCTCCTGCTCTGACTTTGTCAACTTTTCTGGCAAACACCGAATTCTCTTAGAATGCATTTCTCTTTGACTGCAGCGTGGGATGATTATCTTCGTCTTTATTTTTTTTAAAAATGACCATAAATGATAGAAGATGTAATGGACAAAAACAGGAGAGACATAATAAGGAAAATCTTACACAGTGCCGATAAGAGCAAATCGAAGCACCAAGGTGTCGGCAGCACGGATAGAGAACTGGAAGTAGAGACGATGTGAGGCAGAGTAGAGAGCAGCGCTGGATCCCTGTGTGATCTGGAGTGGGAATTATTTCCATCACACATCACATTGTCAATTCTCACTCTCTGCTTTTACAAGCTCTTTTCTCCCCCTGTTAAGCGCTACATTTTTCTCAACACTTTTTCTCAGGACTGTATGCTCCGGCCTGCCTGTACTTCAGTAGAACTTCTGTTTTCCACCTGTACTGCAGTTTTGGCTTCGTCTAGGAACTCTAATGAAAAGCTTACGTTCTGAGCTGCAGCAAAGGTACAGATGTTAAAATATTTAAGTCTGAGTCGTATATTTGAGCGTCTCAGAAGATTGGGCAATTAGTCATCAATACAATGTTTCATCGTACAATGCATTTTAAAATTGAAAAAATTTTATATCAAATTTTAAGGTGATATTTGTTGTGATTAAAAACAGCCATGTTCTTTCAAGGTCCTCTGTAGCTTTAAAGACTTGAGAGTGGAGGAGAAGCATTTTCAAGCACAAAACATACGAAATGTTGGTTTTCTTAGTTTATTATCTCTGTTTAAACACAGTCCATCCATCCATCCATCCATCCATGTTTGCTCATCGTCTGTCTGTCCATCCATTCTTTTTCATCATCCAACACTTCAATTAACATCAACCCATCACGCACAGATTCATCTATTCATCAATCCATTTTCTCATCTGTCCATGTTTCATCCATCCCTTTCAGTTCTGGGGGTTTCAGAGCTACAGTATTGGTATATACCACTGTAGTAGGGGTTCGTCCTACTGGCTGCTGGTTTTGAACCCCGCTCCATCTGGAGAAAGTGGTCGTTCTCATCCAGTTAAACTGTTTTTAATACGTATTCAGTGGATTGTCAGTGTCTTCTAATTTCACAAAGAAAAACAAAACATTTTATTTGATCTCCAAACATTTTCACAAAACACTTTAAGCTAACAATGTGATTTTAGACGAGTATGAGACTGTAGCTGTCGTACTGAAATTGAACTTTTAATCATAATCCACCTTTCAAGAATTCGATCTTTTTCTGTATTTTTGCAGAAAGCATTGATTCATCTTCAGCCATGCATTTACCTTTAGAACGGTCATGGAAAGCAATAGGAAACCTGTCCACTGTCTCGTGTTCATGAGCGAACGGTTCTGTTATTAGCTCGATTCCCATAATAAATGCACAGCATATGCCAGACAAAACACAACCATCTGCCTGATCACTCAAGTAATTGCTTTTTTCAAAGTGACAGCGGCTGATGCATAATTCATCATTAGGTAAAACGCAGTGAAGTTTCACAACCGGGTGTGTCACCAGACATCAATGCAGGTGGAATACAGAGACCAGCAAAGGAGGAAATTTTTATATTTTACAAACGGCAAAATCCCAGCATGTTTAAAAGTGTTTTTTTCAAAATTGGAAAGGCTGTCATCATGCCCTCTGTGTGTGTGTTTGCGTGTGTGCGTGGGTGATGAAGTGTGTGCTTGCAGGCAGGTAAGTCAGCATGTGCGCAGCCTAGTTGTCTCTCCTCTGCCCTCAGGCGTTCTTTTTCCACTCATCTTATTATATCGTGTAACATTCACCTCCCTCCCTCTGTTCTGTCAGCCTCATTCTCCCCTCAACCACTTTGCACTTTTTTTTCTATTCCTGCATTTTTTTATATATAATTTTACTGGCTGTCCTGTCCTGTCTCGTTAACCAGCCTACGCTGCTTTTCTACGCTGTTCTTCTTCTATTTTTCTCTTTTGGCTCCATCACTTTCCTTCACTCCCAGTCTTAGAGAAAGGCCTGTACCTTTTTCAAACAGATGTAGTGCAATGCTGCTTGTCTTGTTGAGATTAAAGTGGCTTTTACTTTGTGCCACGTGTGTGTATTTGTGCCAAAGACGTCCCTCTCTAGGCTTCCTAATGAAGGAAAGAGGTCCCAGTAGGAATAATAAAGACCTAATCAAGCTCCATTTTGTCAAAGATTTTACATTAGCCCTAATGCAAAAGTTTTTGTGCTTTGCAATTGCTGAATTTAGATCTACATTTGCACATTTTAGCATGCAGTTTGTAGCAAATATCAAAATTCCTACATCAGCAAAGTGTCCCTGACTGAAAGAAAAGTCTTCTTTCCTAATGGCATTCACTACAGTGAAGTGGTAACCTTAAATATGAATAACCAACTGGACCATCTTCCCAATTTGCACTTTTAAAATGAATAAATGTGTTTTTCGTTGAGCCTCTGCCTGTGTTAACGAGACACTTTTCATGATCATAAGGATTCTGTTTTGGCCTTGTGTTAAAGACTGTGTGTTTTGTAGTTGTACTTTAATTATTTTACATCTTTGTTTATTTCTTGGTTTCCTTTTTGTTTCTACTATTGCATTGTTGTTCAAGGGATTCTTTGGTCTTCTTCACCGATCGTTATCATTGTTGGTTTTATTTTGCCTATTCATTCTTCCCAATCTGTGCCCACTTTTCCTCACTGGGTGTGTTATTTTGATTATGTCAAATGGTGTGTAGTATTGTTTTAGTTCCCTATTAGAATCTGTGGAGGGAGATGAAGTTAACAGAGAAGTGAGACAAAACTGGTCAGTTACTACAGGAGGGGTTTGATTACCATCCCAATTTTTCCAGTAAGATTTGAGTATTTGATCAATTCCATTCAACAAAGATGATAAGATATGATAAAATAATTGATCAAATAAAATGATAAAATAAAATGAGTCCTGTAATTTCCATTCTGATGAAAAATATTGTTTTGAAGGACAATTTTGTTTGCAGGGACTTCTTTATGCATTTTCATTCATTGTTTCGTCTGTATGCGTTTCTTATTTCTGTTTTATTGATTGTTTTTGGTTGTTGTGTTTTATTTTGTCATTTTAAAATGTATTCCAATTCCAGGTTGGAGTATTTGTACAAAATTCTAGTTTATCAGTCTTTGAAAGGGTAAACTTGCAATTCTACACCATTATCAACATATAACTTGAAAATGGTATCAAAACAACAATACTATTGATTATTGCAATGATTTCTGGGGCAATTTATTGTGCAACAAAGTTTGTTATTGTGATCCATTGCAGGGTCCTGTCCTTTGTTTATCTTACAGCAAGCATCTGTTAGGTGGGATGTCTCAAAGTATGTTTGTGTGAACACGTGTGATAATTGGCAGACGTTGCATAGAGTGTAATATGAATGTCACCAGGTCACACGGCTTAATCGTACGGTCTACAGTCTCTCATCTTTTTTTCCACTTTGCCTTCTTGTTACCGTTTTCTCCAGTCCAGTGCCATTCTGCAGCTTCAGTGCATAGCTCCCTCAACCCGTCTCCAACATGCCACACATCAACTGAAAGGGTAGGAGGGGATAATGCGAGAGGGGAAGATAGGCTCAAAGATGAGAGAAGTTGAAAGAAAGATAGAAGGAAAGGTAAAAAGGATAGGATTAGGAGAAGAGGCGACTGGACTGAGGAGGCGAAGGTGGTCGAGTAAAGAGGAATATTACAGAGTCAGATGAATAGACGAGATGGAAGATGGAGGAAAGGGCAAGTAGGACGGGGGAGTGTGTGTGCTGAAGAACTGAATAATCAAAGAAATAACCTCAGCAGGACTGACTCTCTCCTAAACCTTTTGCTTTTCTCCACCTTGGTGTTTCAGTGCTCAAACTTTCCAGTGGAGCATGCCTCGATGCATACATGCTCTTATTTGAATTTGTTTGCCTTGTTTCAACATTAATGCAACTAATTAGAAAGCATTGCTCACATCTGAATAATTTTCTGCTGGCGGGGGATGTAGGAGTGTGTTTTGTCCCACCATATGTTACAGTACATGTGCCAGTAGATATTCGGAGCAATCCTGCAGCCCGTTCGGATGTGTCCTTCCATCCATGTCGGCTTTTCTTTTTAATCTGATGCTTACCCTAAACTTAGAATGCGACAGAGTCCACACAAGACATTTTGCATGTTTTATACCATGAAAAGGAATCTTTTAAATTCACAGAGTGTTGACTTATTAGCTTTTTCAGCATCTAATTATCTATCTCTTTTTCTCCCACTCTGCCTCTCGCTCAGTTGCCCCTGACAGCCACTTTGAGTTTCTCCTCCTCCCCATCTTTGCGCTGTCATTCATCATCAGAGTCATTCGGTTCTCCCCTTCCACAGGGCACAACATCTGCTGGGGAGTCTGGCTCTTACCACGTTGAAGCAGATTTGGATTAACAGAGCAGTGGCAACCCGGGCTAAAAACGACTTTTTAAAAAAAAAAATTAGAATCATAACTTAATGAGCACAGGATGAAACTTGTCAGTTAGCGGAAATGCACAAGAGCAGCCTCCTGGAATGTAAACCATCAACTAAGACGCTTATTAAATTAGTAAAAATCATCCATCCACCCACTCACCCATCCACCCATCCATCCATTCGGTTTGGCGTTTAGATGCACAACGGAAACCTGCCATGTTGCTAAGTGATGCCAAACACAGCCGCTGCTTCATTATCCATTTTATTCTGGAGAGCTCCTGTAAACATCCATTCTGAGCTTATTGAGCTGCAGTTTTAACGGCACACCCAAGGCACAGTATGACTCCATGGGTCCTGCTTAATTTTTACACTTCATCCCTGAATCAATGCCCCTAAGCTAAGCTTCCCCTCTAAGCTACTCGAATTTACACGTTTGTCAAGACCTGTGTGAGAAACTGTTCTGTGTGACGAGGCGACATGCAGAAGTCGGCTTTGTAATGTGTCCCGCCAAAGAAATCTAATAGTTTCCTTAGAGGACCAATACCAAATATTAAAGAATTTGTTGCCAATTTTGAAAGGATCCTGTTCGGTCAAAGGAACACAGAGCAAAGCTTGTCTTGGTTAAAAAAAATGTTTGTACTGTTGAGGTTTCTTTGGTGAGAACGATGTTTATTCAAAAAGACGAATTTAAAAGAGAAGTTTTGTCCAGCTTTCTTTTTATAAAGATAATAAAAAGCTGTACAGTATATGTGACCAGCATGCTGTGGGTTACAAAGGCCTGGCCAGTTTTCCTTGACATGATGGTACTTCACAACTGGTTTATTTTATATGACAAGCATTTTATTTATTTGAAAGGTAACAAGACAGATTATTACAGAGTTGGATAGTTTTATAGACCATGGCAATCACCATGTGTTGAAAAAATGGTGTGCTAATTATTATTAATATTTACTTGTTCCTGTCATTACTGAGTTATACACCGTGCTTCCTTTGGTTATTAATGGCCTTTGGTTATTACGGGTTGAGTTGCCTTAAAGGCAACTTACACTTGGGCTTACTTCAACCATAGAAGTAAGCCATTTTATGAAGTCCAGAAAGCTGCGACAGACTGATGACCAGGGTGACCCTGCCTCTCGTCCGAAACATTCACTGGAGATGGGCACCAACACCCCTCTCAACTCCTCTAGGGACAAAGGTGTTAGAAAATGGATGGATGGACAGAAGGCTAGAAAGATTTCAAAACAGAGTATTTTGCAGTCAGCTGTTGTAGTCAACAACTACCCATCCTGACCTGTCACCTTGGCTAAAAGATGTCACCAAAAATCAATGAAGAAATGTGGCATGCTGCAATACATTCTGTACTCCTTTGCATCATTGGAGATTTAAAGTTCAGTAGATTTTAACGTTTACTGATCTTTGAGACAATGACATCGCCTACCTGCGCATTATATTATGTGGCATTACAGTTGGCATTCAAATACATTGAAAATGTGACTCAAATCTCGTAGCAGTAGTAATATAAACGAATCACATGTTACTGTGCTTACATGTGATTAATCACGTTAATGCCGACGCCTGGTCTGTGCAGATGAAAATTTGTGGAACTTTGTCATGATGAACAATTGAAGCGGGTGCAACAGCTGGCGGCCTGACCTTCTTTCTGAAGAATTTAACTATTGTTTTACCACTTTGATTCTGTAGGACTGAAGCCTTTCATGCAAACACACACACACACACCTTTCAAAACACAGGAGCACATCAGAAGCAACACACATATTTCCTAACCTATTATTATTATTATTTTACAAAGGCATTACATTTCTTCATATTTAGACCCATGCAAGATGCAGTTATGCCAACATACATGGTATGTTAATCAGTGTGACAGAGGCTTAAAGCACAGAGTGGATGCAACGACTGATTCACAGTCACAAATATTGCATTTAATTTTTTTTAATAGTCAACTGGCATGACCACATTTAAAATCCATATTTCCAATTTCTTTGTCTAAAAGCTCAGGGCTTTCTTTGTCTAAAAGCTCAGGGCTGCTACCACTTGACAGCTCAGGGCTGTCAAGTGGTAGCAGTATTGGTAGCAGTGTGTAGTAATTCAGCAAATAAAAAATATTTTGTGTTTAAAAACTATTTTCCGTCGAACGCTTGTACATTTGCAGACTTTTTGTTCTGCTCTGGGGTTTTCCAGGAATCTTTTTTAAGATTTGTCTCTAAGTAAAGTTTCAGCCTTCTCTGGTGTTTGGATTTATGTATGTATTCATTGTTGCCAAGGTGTCAACACCCTTTGCTCTTCAGAATATTTTCTGTTGTAAAGTTATTCCTGGTGCTTGACCTTGTGGTATTTAAAAAAACATTTTGGATAACAAAATAACTTCATGTTGCAACAGATTTACATTATATCAAAAGCAGTTCATTAAGCATCACCAAAAAAAAAAAGTGTTACTTTTACGTAAACCTGAGCTCCAGCTGAACCTGGTCCAGTGAAGCCTTTTGGTTTTGAATAGCCTCTGTTTTAACTGAGGAAAATTCACTTCTAGTTTGTACTCCAAATAAACCCTGCAGGGTTTAATCCTGATATCAATTAATATTAATGAAATGGCAGTAATTACTTGCACTGGATAAAAAGAGTTGGGAACTCTTTGTTCAAGTCTAGAGACATTTTTGAAAGACATCAAAGAGACAAGTGCGGTCTGGTGAAAAACAAGCAGGTGTTCTTGTGATCCAGTTCACACATGGAAAACAAAAAAAAACTCAGCACCTACTCCTTTGTTACCTGAAACGTTGCTGCTCTCAAAGTCACAGCAGAACAAATTCACGGAGTTGAGATGGAACGAGAATATTAAAATAGCACAGTTGTGGGAAAGCAAAGTCTCGCGTTTCTCTTTAGTTCAACCCTGTATTTTTATTCCCTGATCTTACTTTGCGTTTCATTCTGGCAGATGGAGATGGCTATCAGGATCACCTTCTCCCCGCATGTTTGGATGAAGTCTGTCTGCAGAGTGTCATCTACATCGCCAAGCGGAGTTCAAAAGAGGTACACACACACGCAACCACTTTCACCGGTTAACCTGCTTTGTCCTGCTCAGACCTTTGCTGTTCTTAGCCATCTTTCTTTTCTTTGATTGATACAACAGTATCCCTGTCATCTGATATACTGGTTAATGGACAATCCTGTATGAGGGAATAATTTAATCCAAAAGTAAAAAGAAACTGCCCTCTTGTTGTCATCTGAGTTATTGAATAAAATCTACTGCAAGATTCTTTTTATGCTCAAGCAGTGCCTAGATTTATGGCACAAGCAAATGTGACCAACATCAGACTTCTGTGTCAATGGTTTATAACCCCAAAGCGACCCACATGCACAGAAAGAGAACACACGGAGGTAATAATGAATGCCACTGTCTATGGATCGATTTTAAAGTTATTGAGGGCTGACAGTTTTGTCCCAAAGGAAGCGAATAAAAAGAAAGTGCAACCGTTCACTGCGGTAAAAAAAGGCTGCTTTACTGTAGCCTTATGATGCTTTCAGACCAGCCCTGTTTAGTTCACTTTAATCAAACTGTTTAATCGTTTGCCCAGAAAGTCTAGTTCATTTGGGGAGGTGTGGATGCACTTTTGGTCCACCCTGATGTGGACCAAACATGCAAACTCTGGTTTGCCAAAAAATGTAGGTCTTGGTTCGTTAGAAATAAGCTCTGGTGCAGTTCTAATGCATATTTGAATGCAAACAATTCTGTGAAAGCGCACCCAAAACAAATGCGAGAGTCTTTTGTTATCAGGCGAAATGGCTCAAGGTCTTTTACTAAAGACAAATGAGAAATCCTACAACTGCTAAAATCTGAAGGCCCTCTATTTTGTTTACGTTTTGTGAAGAAGGAAGTTACGCTCATGTTTTTGTGCCATTTCCTTCAGTGGTTCTTGCTGATGCGCCACCGCAGGTGACTGGGGGAACAGGTTTCTCAAAAGATTTGGTTCATTTGACGGCGTGAAATCAAATCCCACCAGGTGAAAATTTAATAACAAATGTTGCAGTTTTGGTCCCTAATTGATCCGACTCTACCGGACAATCAGGTGTGAAAACACCCTTAGTTTCTTCTGTTTGGTGAGTCTTTTCCAAAAAGACCTTTGGTTTGTCAACCATTTCGTAGGGGCTCTGGCTGCATGATTTGGTTCATTTACCTGCTGGAAGACAAACTTCCACTCGCCTCAGTCTCAGGTCTAACAGTTAATAATAGGAAGTCTTCCAAGATTGGATGGTATTTAGCTTCTTCATCTTTCAATGGCCAGCTTGAACCAGGTTTCTTGTCCTTAGTAAAGAGCATTGATAATCCCACATTACGTTTTTTATGACAGGTTAAAACATAAAACTATGTTTGCATTAGAAATGGATACTTTAAAATATTTCAACATATGAGCAATTTAGTTCGAATCCCAACACAACAAATATTTACCTGCAGTTCACCAATTGTTTCTCTGATAGAATTGTTGTCTATTTCAAGAAGCCAGTAGCCATGAGGCTCACTGCAGGTGGTCTGGGCTGATTCAGTACATCACTTTGTTTGTGGAACAATGTGAATGTGACAGATTTGCACCACACGTTCGCTCATGTAGTTTCATCTAATTAACGTGTATGCATTTAATGTAGCGCATGCAAACATGTTCACGCCAAGTAGTTCTTGCACCCAAATGAGCACACGTTCCGCTCCACAACCACCTACATAACATCTTGTGTGATTCTCTCCGTTAGCTGTACGCTTTGGCAAGGGAGCTGCCTTTAATTTTTTTATGACCATTCGCTCATTTTTAATTCCTGATCCTCTCCCACACATGCACCCGTGTGAATGAAAGACACGTCAAACCTCGTAGATGTGCGCATTCTGTAGAAATGCTTTCTTTCTTGTTTTTTTGAGTCTGTCAGCAAGACCAAAAATGATTGAAAGAACAAGTGAAAGGAGGAATGTTGAGGGAGGTGGGGAAGGGAGGACTTACCAGCGCTGATGGATGAAGTAAACACACGTTGTGTTCTTTGTTGTTGTGTGTGAGAGACTGTCATTACTGTCAAAGAAAGAGACGGGCGGAGACAATAGTGAGTGGAGTGAGGACCAAATCCATTTCTCTTTAAACTTCCACAGCTGTTTGGAACTGCTTGGGCAGTCCTACAGAAAATGTTGTCTTGACTTATGCATTTAAAAAAATACAACCATTGCTGTTTTTAATCAAAAATCTAGCATTTTCTTTATTTGCTTTTCCTTTTTAAGCATCCAGGATGTGATTAATGATGAAAATTTCACAACACATGAAAAAACTATCACCTTGAAATGGTTTTATACATTCTCTGAATTTTTAGATCTTTTGCTTTTAGTTAACAGCTGGTGTTTTTAAGCCATTGAGGCCGTCAGAAAATCATGCTATCAAAGCAGGAAAAACCTATTAAGACAAATGTTTCTTGGCTAAAGAGGCAAAAACAAAAAAAAAAAACGCTAACAAGGACAGGTGGCGTAGACAGACTGTGTGTTTTGGAAATAAAGATATTTACCAGGGATTCACAACAGAACAGTTAGAATAGTTGTAATTTGCTTATATTGCTTATAAATTATGAATGATGCGAGAGCTAGTTCGTAGCTTGTGGCTTCTTTACACATAGACATTTTTACAACATTCCTCCTTTCACTCCATAGCAACTGCCTACCAAGATGGCTGTCAGTTACGAAGTTCTTGGAAGTTTGATGTCGTGAGAACTATGTATTAATATTGACATGCGTCTGTCACAATATAAATATCTAAATATCTTAACCTCAGACATTTAGCTCGTTTACTCGTTTAGCTTTGTTTACTGTTGTTTGCTACCTTAGCTCTACCCCTGCAGCCTCTCCAGGCCTTCAGCTGACAGGATTACAGGAGTCTGCGGGGGGGCTTCCCACAGTCTGCTTCATTTTTGCTCTTTCTAGACACACACTGATCCCATTTATAGCCACTCAGAGCTCCTCTCTCTCTCAGACCCACACCCTCAGTAACACAATGGGATAATACCACAGACAGCAGTGTAATTGTGTGACTCAACTGTCAGACAAATTGAAGCAGGTAGACAGGGTGTATTTTTTTTATGTCACACACTAACCAGACTGTTTGAAAGATTCCTACCAACAACAAGGAGGCAGAAATCTCAGACCATGACACTTTTATTGTTGTTTTTTTTCTTATGGTTAACATTGATGCTGAGCAGTATTTATCCATTCATAATCTTTCAAAGTAAAGACCATTTAGTGTTTTTTTTTTTTTTACATCTTAGAACTAAACTGGAATTTGTGTTTGGTGTAAAATGTTTTCAACATACAGCTGACACAACATACTGGAACACTGTGGAGCTGAATATGATTAAACACAGTCGGTGTTAATCCTGTCTGGTTTGGATTGTTAGTGGAGTGTAAGTGCTAAGAACAAGATTCTTGCTCTCTGCACACCTGCCAGCAATGAGTGAGTGACCCAAGCAGCAAGTGTTTGGCCGGCGGCCACGTCCCCCGGGCCCCGAGTCGAGGCAAATCACAAAGAAGTGATGAACTCCATGGACGCTCCTGCTGTTCTTGTGATTTGGCTTACGTTCACTACAATGGAGAGCCGTTTTTATTAAATTCAACAAATAAATTCTGTTACTCACAAATTATTTGATGTATATTCTGTGAAATTAATAAATGTCCCCATTAAGACAAAAAAAGTAAAGCTTTTGATTAGAGATGAATTCCCATAAATAGGTTTAAAAAAAAGTGTGACAAAATAAAACGCCATTTATGAACAATGGAAGAAATTCATAAATAAATATCAAAATAAATAGCTAAAGTTTTTATTTATGAAATAAGCTCAATTAAAAAATATATTCTTATTTCACAGGGGGCATTATTTATTTGGCATATTTATTATTCATTTGTGAATAATAGTATTTATTTAACTTCAGATGTAAAGACTCTTTATGCTTTATGACAATGAGCTTATTAATATGAGCACTCTATTTCTATTTGTATTAACAGCAAGTGTGATAATCTGGAATATGCTCCTTGTTGGTTAAAGAAAATATCACAGCATGTAGGAGAGATCCAGAATATGATCAATAAGCCTATTTGTAAATGTAATGTTCAATACTAGTTTATACTTACTGTACTGTTGGTAAAAGTCCTTCATATTATCACTTTACTAAAATAATGCCCATCATTTTTTTTGCCAAAAGTTTTTTTTTTTTTTTTTTTTTTTTGCCTAAATTGTCCTTAGGCAAAAAATATATATTTTAGGAAGGTGACGATATTTTAATTTGAATTTAGTAGCAGATGTTGGTTCGGTTAGCTTTAACTCTCATTCACTGTACTCTGTGTTTAGCAGAGAACAAAACTAATATGGTTACACTGGTTGTTTTATGAACGAATAAATCGACTTGTTGAAAATTATGAACCTTTGTAAAAATTGTGCTGTAGAAGGTTTCTGTGCTGCAGAGAAATGTTTTGCTCATCTCCAACCTAACTGATTTAGCAACAGAGCTAATGTTAATGTGTTTAGCAAGTGTTTGGCAAGCTGAGACCTTTAACCCTGAGGCATCAAATCTTAGCAGTGATTTTAAATAATAAGTTTATATAGAAAGATTTTTTTAACCCAAATTAACTCGCTTAATATTTATTTCATTTTAACCTGAAGACAAATCAAATGTTTGAAAAAATCTAAATCTTTTGTTGGAATTTGGGATGTAGGGGCATTCTTTAAAAAATCTAAATGTCTAGCAAATTGTTTTATAAAAGTATGGAAAAAAAAAAATACCCGTATTAAGTGATACAGTCTTCCCAACCAGAAGAAGGGTGCATGTGTTCTTTGATTAAAAACTGACAAAAAAAAAATACATTATTGTCACACAATGCTTTTTTATTTTCACTTATGTAATACATAATTTAATTAAATCACAAATTTCATGGCATAACTGAACTATAGACTTTGATTCAGGTCTCAATTTCTAATACCAGGGATCACAGGAATGATAATCACTTTACACCCCATAGCTGCAGAACTTTACCAGAATCTAAAGATTGGTTGCAAAGCTCCTGGTGTCGGGATAACAAGTACACCTTCAGTAAACTCCAGCCCTCAGCAGGCCGTCACTGTTTTGGCAGCATGTTAGGGATGAATTAGATGGCTCATACAATGAGCAATATTAGTCAAAAGTCTTGGTAAAAAACAGAACCTGCATAATGAGCAATGTTTTTTATTTTCCTTTACACGTCTTAATGCACATTGATTTATCTCATCTAACTACATTCCTTTGCTAAGCTGAGTCTGGAACCAGTTCCAGACTGTCGGCGTGAGGCAGACTGCATCTTTCCAACCCTCCAGGTTAGTTAGTGTGTCATAAAGGTGACCCCGGCAGCAGGCAGCAGCAGCAACCCACCCCCAGCCAGTCCATCTATCTGACAGAAAGACGTGGATTCAGTCCTTCACTGGCTCAGCTACTTCCTGAGAATCAGTGAGCCCATTTACACCGAAGCTAATGACTGAACAAATGCATGTGAATGGACATATACAAACACATGTCTCCAACACTCATACTGTAGATCTGCTTCACTGATATACACTATGTTTTAACCAAATTGCTAAAGTAATCAAAGTTGTACTGTTGTCCAAGCATCACTGTGATCGCCAACGTTAAATTTGTGGGGTTTATTTTGTTGTTTTTGCCATTTAGTTGATTTTTTAATACAGTGGAACCTCAAGTTCAGTTTAATTTATTGCGTGATCAAACTCGTAATCCAGTCTGTTTATATGTCAAATGATTTTTCTCCATTTAAAATAACAAAAATAATTTTAATCAGTCCTAGCTAAGCTTTCTATAAGAATGCTCAGGTCATGCAGCGGTGGTTATGTGGGTGAATGTCAAAGTATTATCATCATCAGAGTGAACTCCAGAAACCAAGGTTTTCCAGCACAATGTTACATTTTAATGAAATTAAAGTTTCTGGTTCCGATGTGACAAAAGTAGGAATACTTGAAACTGTCAATAGCCATATTTCCATTACAAATATGCACAAAACCTTTTCAGTACTCTGCTAATGTTGAATAAACACAATTTCACAATTGCTGTGGTTCCATTAAATAAGAAACACAATTAAAATTCCATGTGAATAAGTTCGTTAATGCGACAAGTCATTAAAAAAACGTGATGCACCATAATTACTCTACTACTTCCTGTCGTTTTCTTCTTTGTGGTTTGTGTCAGTGGCAACATCCTGTTGCTGATCACGTGACTCGTGTGATGCAAAAAAAAGTGTTTTAATTGCAGTTTTGTGAGTTGAACCAATTTTGATATTGCCAAAAAGTATCAATCTCGTTGCAGCGCCAAAACCTTTTAGTTTTTTTTTTTTTTTTAATTGACGTGTTTTCAGTAAGTGAATTTATTTTTAAGATGTCAAATTGCTCAATTATATGGTGAATGGAAATCTACTTATTGTTAAAAATCTGTATGAAGTTCGAACCATTATCCATTAAATTTCACCAACTTTCCAGATTTTTCTCTCTGTTATAAAAATGAGCTCATATAGCTTGATTTAAAGAATTAATTGCACCCAGCTACTTTCAGCGGCATACTTTGAGGCATTGCAGAAAAATGTTTAGCCTTGAGTTACAACTTGGCACAGTCAGAGGAACTGTTGCTATGGCGAATGCTCAGGTCATGCAGCAGTGGTTATGTGGGTGAATGTCAAAGTATTATCATCATCAGAATGAACTCCAGAAACCGAGGTTTTCCAGCACAATGTTACATTTTAATGAAATCTCCTGTTATTGGCTTCACCTCTCGGTTTCTTTGGCGCTGTGCATGATTGCTGCACACAAAGACACATAATCAATACCTCATTTACACAGTTACACACTCACGCAAAACTGGACCAACTTCAAGTGTGCCAATGGCTACGTATCTGCGTGCCGTCCCCCTCTCCCCTCCATTCTGTCACTTGCTGTTTTTTTTTCTTTGTTTTTTGTTTTTTTGTTGTTTTTTTTTGTGTGTGTGTGTGTGTGTCAGTGTTAATGTAATGAGCTTCAGTCCTTATACTGCTGGGTATACAAAAGCCATTTGTTTCAGATGTTTTCCTTTATTTATTTTATTCATTTAGCTACAGACGGCTTAGTCTGACAGTGTTACAGCACCTCCTCACATCACCCCATAAATCCCATCCACCCCACCTCCCACCTACACCACAGGCCACCCACATTTTAATTTCTTGGCCTAATGAAGCGGCAGCTCTCTCCGTCAAAGTGAATCAATGGGAGTCTGCGAGCATGCTGTCGCTTTTTTCACTTTAGTCATCAGCGAAGTCGGGGAAGCTATCTTTTATTTATTTATGTTTTCTACGTTAATAGGCTTTTTTTTTTGTCTTGGGTTTTCATGTGTTCCTACATGCGTGCCGTACGGTTCAGTGTGTGATGCGCGCATGTCGGCGCACACAGATTCACACGGTAAGTCATTAGTGCACAGAGTTTTCCTGCTGGTAGATAAAAAGTCATTTATATGCAGAATCCTTCTCCCCGTCGCCATTAAAGGTATCAGATTACCTCACGAGCGTAAATCCCATCATCGTCTTCATCTCCATTAACTAGGTCATTTTGATTTCTCCGCTTACGTGTTCGCACACTCCTTCTCACCCACTCGTACCACACACACGCGTGCTGGCAAGCAATTTCAAGTCAATATTGTTGACATTTGATCCAGCAAAAGTCTGAGTTATTTAGACACAGAAACTACGTTTGGATTAGAGATTCTTCAGCAACTGATTATCCTAAAAAGACATTCACTTGACATTCTACAGATACTTTGCTTTGGTTGTTGATTAAATGCCAGCAACTGCTGCATAATTTGTTTCAAATGTTCCGCTCCCAAGCTGGCTATTTTAGCTCACCTTAGAGACTTTTGAGTTGTACGTGCAAGGCCCGATATGATTTGCTTTAAATTCACAACACAGATCTGCAGGCTAATAAAAACAAAACTCAGGGGAAACATTGTCGTTTTGTCCTGGGGGAAAATGTCCTAAATTACTTCCTGCCTTCTGTTCAATTGCAAAGACCGTATCTTATGGCTTTCTACTTAAGCTGTTGCACTGTTATCTCATTCTGCCAATGGCCTTTTCGTCGTCTGCCTTTGTTCTGCCAGAAGGTCTCACAAATTATGATAAGAAATCAGTGTCAGTAGGTAATCTTCAAGTGCCTCAGTTTATTTATACATATAGAGATATATATATATATATATATATATATACATGAGGAACCCTTCACATCCTGAGTTCTGATTTTAATTATGACCACCAACAGGTAATGTGCGTACAACAGATTACCCCCCACCTCTCGCCACAGCATCTCCTCCCCGCTGCATGGATAAGCGGATGTCAGTGTCATGGTACGTGTAAGTAGGCAGAAAATATTAGACAGCAAGTGAACATGTTGTCCTGAAATGTGACGTGCAAGATGCAGGATACAGGGACAAGCATTTGAGTGAGTTTGACAAGACCCAAACTGTGATGCCTCAACACCTGGATATGATTAGCTCCAAAACTGCAGTTCTTGTGGGTTTGTGTTCCGGTTAGGTAGTAAGAATTATTAATCAAAAGTGGTCCAGGGACGGAGGAATGGAGAACTGGTGACAGAGTCACTGGTGATAATCATTGATGGATGATTATCACCCTACGTGATGCACGTAGGGAGCGTAGGCTGGACTGTGTGGTTCATTTCAACAAGCTGCCATGGCTCATATTTCAGGAGGAGTTACTGCTGTTTCTGCTTGAAAGGTGATATAATGCACAATCCATCTGAACCTTATTCCATTCGGGCATCTGTGGGATGTAGTGGATAGGTGAGTCCAGTTCATGAAAACTCCACCTCACAACTTATAGGATACAATGAGAGTCTAGTGGAGTCTGTATATCCGTATCTGTATCTCCGTGGATGACTACCACACTGTTAAGACTGTTAAGTGACCTGCACTGATGAAATCAGTTTTTATTGTTGCGTGGTGAAAATCACGTCATTCTGTTTTCTGCCTTATGTCATCCATTCCTTCTTTTCACAACCCTTTTGGTGAACTTGTCACTCTTTACATGCAAACCTGTTGTGTGATTGGTCTGAATTGCATGGTTGTGTCTATTTATGGGGTCAATAGCATTACGCGACTCCCATGAGATGCTGTTTTGACTCTGTGCTAGATATGGCACATCATCCAGTAGCACTGACAGTCAGAAAAGCGGATTTTCTATGAGCAGATTTGTGAGGACCAATTGTTTGAGGCCGTGAGGAAGTCCATACTGAAATATTAAACTCCCTCTGCTGAGTTTTGATCCGATGCAGCAGCCGAAGGTTTCACCGACGCCTTCCGTTTTCTTTTTGTTTGTTTTCTTGATACTGTGAAAAACAAAAACGGGATTTTCTACACTGCCAATTATTATTTCCTCCTCTGAACTTGTGAACTTGTAATAGTCGTTCTTCTGCACCATGATCGCAGTGTTTACTGCTATAAACCAAACATGACCAAACACCTTGGGATGTTTTGTGGACAGTGAAGGATCTGTATGGAAACGGCAGTTTGACTTCGGTTCAACCGATGCTGGAGGTCATAATTTTATACCTGATTAGTATTTATGAACACGTGTCTATAAAGTTTTGATCTTTATCATCTTTAATTTCTGATCTTTCATCTTTTTCATTCTTAGTTTTATCAATTTTCTTCATATACCTTGCTGTCCTTCCAAGCGTTACAGCAAAGGTCATGGATATTTACCCAGAGAGCAAAATGCCATCTCTAATTTAATCAATCGACAGCTTTAATGCTTTAGTACCTTCAAACGAAGCCCCCTCACCCTGATACATGTTAAACGCTCTGTTGGTGTGTGCGCGCGCGTGTGTGTGTGTGTGTACATTTTCTGCAGTATTGACTAGATCTGGTTGATATTCTCTGGGCTTTTCCTCTCTCCTCTTCTAATCAGTGTTGAGGGGAAAAAAAGAAACAGATAGTACACCGATTGCCTCAGGGCCTACATCAGCACAGTGGTCTGCTGATAAGGCCTGGCCGGCAAAGGCCTCATGTTCCCCTGAGAGGGAATGTCATAGCACAAGTGAGAGCAGACCAAAGGACTCCAAGGTAAAGCAATCGCCTGATGTATTTTTTTGCCTTTAGGACTTTGTTGAGGGGGAAAAAAAACAAATTGAACAAGATAGGTCCTGATAAAATTTTAGGCATCTGGACATATTAAAGATAACTTTTAAAATTTGGTACAGTTGCACATAGATAACAAAGCTTTTCATTGAGTGAAATGTAGGGTGTATAATTCCTTATAATTGGTCATATTTTAATCAAATCAAATATTTTCAATTTGAAAAGCCTTTTTGCTGCTAAATTATTGGACAGGTAGAAATATGAACTCATCAGCAAATATATATATTTTTTGTGTCTTTCAACCATCAGATTAATGCAAAGCGATATTCAACTGCGAAGTGAATATCGCACTTCGCATGAATGATCAAAAAGTCCTGATCATTCATGGAAGTTCTTCAAAAAAAATTCCTTTTTTACAAATGTGGACTGAGAAAACAGACATTAGTGTTGATGATGTCTCTGCTGCTGCTACATGTTCAACATTAAGATGCTGCTTCTGACTCAGATTTATAACCATACCAGAAACTCTACTGGTAAAAAGATAATGCCACTGATTACATTAAAACTTTTAGCATGTTAAAATCTATGTACTTAATATGAATGCAATCAAGAACTGCATGATTTTTTTAATTGTTACAAGAAGGATTATTGTTTTTGTTTTATAGCAAAGGTAAGGTGTCAGAAGTACTTAAAACTGATTTACCTGTCGATGACAACATTTAATGTAATCTTTACATAAATTGCTAAGAATCTCGCTAGAGCTGTGCCTGTTCAGATGAATTTCTACCGCCTCCTAAAACTGATGCTCTGAAGCAAAGAAAGGTGGGACAAGATTCCTCCACAACAGTCATAAAGACTAATTAAGTTGCACCAAAAACTGATATTAATTTACACATAGCAGCAGGAATGCTTTCCTGAATCTGACAGATTTCATTGAGTTTCTTAGCTTTCTATGCATTTCCATGTCCTTTTTTCATGTGCCCTGTAGTTAATTCCTGTCATTAAAATACGTTAAGTTCATTTGTGAACTAATTTATCTTTGACCTCTCTGTGTGTGTCGATTATGTCAGCTATTACTTCAAGGTATTTCTACTAAAAGTAATTCTAAAAAGTCATAAGGTTTTTATAATTTTAACATACTTCTCTTGATTGGCTCAGTTTTCTGTTACAGTTTTCTGTGAACATGATGTGTGCTGTTGTGTATCTCAGTTCTCTTATTTTAGGCATGCTGGGAATCAGATCTTTTATCATTTTCTTATGTATTCAGTCTTTAAATCATAGGTTTTTTTCTTCTCGACCTTCTTGTTGTATGTTAACTTTTATACTCCATGTTAGAGCAGAGAAAAGTACTCCCATTTCCTCAGTGGGCACATAATCCAAATAATTCTAATTTGCATTATGAAGGTAATGTGTCACTATCAGCTGAGCTTCCAATTAAGTCTACAACTGGAATGGAGCCATATATTTATTGGAAACTTAATGCGCATCCGTTTTTTTACTCGTTTCTCTCTTCCATCTTCTCGTTACTGCTTTGAAACAGTCGGCCTGAAATGCGACATAAAAATAACTGGCATCTTCTCGTTTTCACTGCCAGTTTTAATTGATTTACCTTCGGAAATTTATGATTATGCGTGGGAGAAACCGTAATAATATGTCCGTCCGGAATGAGCATTGCATCTCCTGCCAACAAATAGACTGGCAGCAACCTGAAAGCGCTCCCACTCGCTCTTTTCTTCTCTCTGGCAGCATCTGCAGCACGGTCAGCTCAAGCCCTTCTATCTGCTATGGCAGTAATCATTGCTGAGCATTATGTCCATCTGGCATACAGGCAGCTCCTTAAACCACATTGCAGCATTACTCAGTGGTCACTTAATGAGAGCCAGACAGAGCAGCATTTCATTAGAGTTCGATGTAGAAAAAATATCCAGCTTGGAAGTGACTTGTTCATTCCTCTTTAGCTCAATTACAACTCCAATCATGGCTCTCAAGTAACTGTCTTTGAGGGCTTATAAATACGCTATTCAATGATTTTGAGCCTAACAAGGGCTTGTTTTTCTGAGGTTGTAACTTTAATGAAAAGAGTAATGACTCAGCAGTGAATCTAAGATGCATTGTGGCGATGCAGCAGGACGCACCAGTCACACTTTGGTTCTGGTTTGGAGATCTCAGTTTGGTACAACCAGAAAAAACTCAGAAATACTTAATACTGGGTTTAGAAAAAAATTAACCTGAAAAACAAAGGAATGAAACAAAGCTAACATTTACTCCAGATATTTGATTGACATTGATGATTTTGACAAAGCCCTCAGCAAAATGTAATGTTTACTTGTTTCTCAGTTGGTGACTATGCAATATCTTTTTTGAATTTTTTGAATTCTTTGTGTTTTTATGATGCAAAGCACTTTGAACTGCTCTGTTGTTGAATAGTGACAAATAAACTTCATTGATTGATTTCTATTAACTTTGCCTGTTTCAAAATAATTGTCTGTTTCCTAAGTAAGAGAGAATTAACAAAAGAGAGAGAATGTAAATACACCTCGATCATGTTTAGGGATGCAACGATATAAAAATTTGGGCCGATACTTATATCGGATATTAATATGGCCGATACGGCCGATCCCTGTTATTTTTTGGCAGGCTTAGAAAGTGTCTATGTTTTCATTTTCAGTCACGGCTCTCCTGGCTGAAAGCTGTGATCACTGTGATACATTCTGTCACCTTAATGCATCTACTTGTGAATGTTTACTGTTATGATTCAGTATGTGTATATTTACCATTACAACCTAACTAAAAGCATAATTTATCACCTTGAAAAACAATGCAAAAAAAAAAAAGTCATTTTCAGGGAACTGTCCTAATGCATTATGGAACAAAAATCTGAGAAATAAAAATGTAGAAAATGTAAAAGTGATGGCTCAATTTTCATGATGATTTTTATTAGAAGTTTTAATTAAATCATATTTTTAAGGCTTTATTTCAGTATGAATATTAATGATTAGGTCCCCCAACTTGTGCCTTTTGAAAAGGCTGATGACTCAGCAATGAGAATCTGCTGACATTTGGATCGACATTACTTCCACCTGTTACCTAGCTGTTCTATAAACGGGCCAAAACCAGCTAGTTCTCCATCTGTAGCTCCATTTTTGCAGTTTACACAGCTGTAATTATGAGCCCTGCAGAGGTGACATCATTCTCTTTGAGTTTTTTTTTTTTTTTTCATTTCTTTCCCTTGATGGTATCTTATTAAGAGCTGTTAGTGGCAGTTCTAGTGAGTGTCTCTGGTGACTCTCTCCTGCACCTGCTTTCCCTGTTTAACATTCATGAATAGTTAAAATTTGTAGCTTCTTGCTTCTGTGTCTCTTTGGAATCGCTGCATACAAACAGTATGCAGTGATGGAAATGCATTTTTACTAGAGTAGAGCAAATAAAACTCTTTTTTATTATTTATTTTGTTGTGTCTATATTGCTCTTTTTACAAGTTGAAATGAATTTTTTTTTTTTTGGCTTTTGACAGAGACAAGATTTGTTGAGGTATTTCTTATAAGAGATTATAACATCCATTATTTCTTTTTCTGTTGTCTTGTATTTTGTTTAATATTTTCAGTTATTAGCAACAAGGAAATCCTCCCATTAACTTCAATGTGATGCAGTTATGTTTTTCTACAGTTTCTCAATTAGGAGTACTTCATGAATTGTCTATTGGCATGCTATATTTACAATACTTTTTGTGTAAACAATTTGCAAAAAATAAATAACCATGCTAATTTGTTGGTAAAAACATTGTTAAAGAGTTAATCGAGGAGTCATGTTGTGATGACTTCCTGAGAGTTTCAGAAAGAGCAGGAGTTTCTTTAAGAGACAGAGGCCCAATTTCAATTAGCCGTAATTTAATGATTTTTGCATGAACAACTGAAAGTAATAACGTTTCTTGCTTCTGCTATAAAATTATACTATGTGGCTGGGAAACACACAATACTGCCCCTTTTACTGATTGTTTAACTTTAACTGGTCACTTTGCAGAGCCTTATTGAAATGAAAATGATCAGAAATATCTAGATAATTAATAATTGTTTTACTTGTATGGTTAGTTGGTGATGGACAAGATGGTCAACAAAAAGCATACAGAGAGGATTATAACAGCCACTTGGAGTTGAAAAGTTAAAAGTGTGAGATTAAAAGTCCATACAGTTCACAATATCCCAATATTATAATTGTTTTTTATGTCTGTGTTAGATCCAGATCTCATTTGAAAGACTCATCAAGGTATTAAATTGTCTGTGTGTTTTTGTTTTTCCAGTGGGTGCCGGTCCTGTCCGATTTCAAGCAAAGGGACACAGTTTGGGGCTTTGTGCCAGGAGATGCCACCCATCCTCTGGTCCTGCATCTTGGTGACTACAACCTGGACGGCTTCCCTGATGCGCTAGTGATCCTCCGCAACACCAGTGGCAGGTCAGAAGAGAAAACCTATCAGCGTTCCCAGTTTTAGGGTGAATTTTTTTATTTTAAGTGCAGACTAATTTTGAGTTTTGTGATGGTGAACAAAGGTACGTGCTTTATATGATTCTTTACAAATAGACAATGCCGTAAAAAAAAGTATCAGCTTTGACATTTGCACTGATTTTGCTTTTTGGCTGTGTTTAACCATTTCACATCATCAAAATAATTTTCACATATTTTCAACTCATTTATTAAAGGGGGAAAAAAAACTATCCAAGAGACAGAAACAGTCTGACAACATCAAGTAGACAAAAAGATCTAAAGAAGCAACGCAGGATGCCTCGATCTAGGAACTGAGAGGAACCAAACCAAACTATCAACAGTTCGTCTGGATCTCATTACATAACCATTTCTAATGCTTTGGAATCATTTGAACCAAAGTGACTCCACAAATGGAGAAACTACTGACAAGTGAAACTTGAAGACTTTGAGAAAAATATTGTGTATGCTAATAAAGACTTGCAGCCTGTTCCATTTGCCTTAAAACACTCCATTTAAAAACTGCAATGGTGAATGAATGGCCATCAGTTTGTCTCCTTAAGCTTAAGCACACTTAGGTTATCTAACAGTTAGAAAAATTAAGGTTTTGTTCAAAGTGAGATACTTATTTGATCTTCTTCCTTTAAAATCCTAAAAACGTATGCGGGGTCAATGCGTCCCTGCCAGACCATGCACAGGGTAATAATTGTTTAAGGTGAACACTTTATCCTCTACTTCTCATGATGGTAAAAGAAAAATGCAGAAAGAAAACCTAGAAAATTGAGTCTGGAAAGGTGGAATCTTGAAATTAAAAATTTGTAGGAACCAAGACAACATGTAGTTTTTCACTTAGGCCTAGGTCAGTTTGGATAGCTTTCCACACAAATCCAGATCATCCTCATCTTGACGTACGTCGTCTAATTCCTTATTATTTAAATTTGCCATGAAATATTTCACCCTTTGACGAGACAGTTTTAGCTACTGCAAACTGGGAACATAAAACGCCACAGATCAGAGCTTAATAAATCCACATACATACTTAAGGAGCTTATGCAAATTGCTAAGGCTTCCGCAAATTACAAATGTTTGTTTTTATTTTCACAAAAATCATCCAGTTTAGGCTAAACGTATTGCATTGATTACTATGAAATGAACGTACTCGACCCCAGCTCTTCTTCCTGTTAATTTTAGCGTCTACTCTGGTTTTTACTTACAAACAAAGTTGTTACGTTGATGCATTTGCAAACAAGCGATTTAATTCCACAGATTGCTCGGTGATCAAACCCCAATCTCAGACTGGGGAGCAAAAAGCAATTTCACTCAATTTAATCTGAACAGAAAAGCAGGAGAACAGACAGCTAAGGTGAACTTGTTCGCTGACTTTTCTCAGCATTGCGCCCGATAAGCCGGCCCTTTAAAGAATTCCTGCGCCGCGTTCCGGTGCACGAATGCCATGCGCATCAGGAATGGGATGTATGTATTTGTTGAAGGACTTATGTGGATTATCTGTCCTCAGAGATGAAGATAAGATAGTTGCCAGGGTCAGAGCCGTGATTGTCCATGCATACTGATTTCCGTGTAAGAGAGAGTAATAGAGAGTGTGCCTGCTTGTGCTTATTACGCTAGAGATGGGATAAAGTTGAGCCGCAGCTAAAGACAAATACCTCTGAACCCCAGTTTCTAATGCAGGCACTATATAATCACCAGTAAGTCGTGTTGAGCTTAACTTTTTGTGTTTGAAGAGGAGTTCCATCTCACTTGCTCTTATCCTGGCAGCTACTGCCTCTCTATTTTTCTATTTTCCTTTTTCCATTTGATTCTCATTTTAAGCCTGCGCTTTGAAATCTTGTGCTTGGAGTGTCTTCATTGCAAAGCTTTGAATGCAATCTTACTTCATCTGTAGCACTGGATTTCACAACATCAACATTAAAAGAAAGGACATGTCTGTTTGTTCTACATACAGGAGTGAAGCTTTATCACAGATTATTGTCTTAAAGCTGCAGTAAATAGTTTTTATAAAACATGTTTTTTTATGTTATAACTGTCGATGTGTCATGGCAGTATAATATGAGACCAATAATCTGTGAAAAAAATCCAGCTATTCTTTGTGGTCCTACTGCCATTTGCAGAAATATGCCACTCCCAGTCAGAAACAACGAATCAGAGCCAGGAGGAGGGTCTTAGCACTGTCAATAAAGCGTGTGTACGAGCTGCTCTCAACCTATCCCTTGTTCTCTGCTGCGCTACAGCTTCTTTCTCACACAGGAGCCTGTTGTAAATGCTAATGCTAGTTAGCGTGTCCATGAATGACGGCGTTCTCATAACTGTATTCTGCTTCTCCATCTTTAGCACATTGAGCAACGACTACACAAGGTTGCTTGACAGTGCTAAGACTTCGCTGTGATTGGTTGTTTCTGATATTATATTTCTACAGATGGAAATAGAAGCATTGAGAGGAACTGAAGGTGCTTGATTTTTTTTCTCAAATTGTTACACTTTTACTGTAGACAGTTTTAACAAATGTGTAAAAAATATATTTTTTATAAAAGGAACCTATTGCAGCTATAAGATCCCCTAATCAGCATATTTTACAATGATACATTTTCTCTGTTTACATATTAATGTAGCAAATTCTCATTTATTAGCACTGCCCACAAAACACGATGTACAAACCCATTAAAATTAGTTAACTGATTATCAAATTTATTTTTGAACTGTCGTACCACATAGTTTGCTGTGTTTGAAAAATTTGCATGTTTAACCTGCTAAGAGGTTTTTGATTGAAAGCATTGTGAACGTGCTTTCAAAGAAATGCCACCACAACGCCCCCTGGTGTTCAGCACATTAGACCTGTTTAACAAAGAGCTAACAATAAAACGTACATGTAGTACTGTCCAGTTTGAGGCAAAATATTGTCTTGAAAATGCATCAGAAAGTCGGCCATTTTGGGAGAATGGGCCAGACATTGGACTTTGCGTGTGATGTTTGATATTGGAAGTTTTTTTGTGTGTGTGTGTGGGTGTGCGCGTGTGTGTGTGTGTGTGTGTTTTGTTTTTATTGGGGGGTGTGACTGTTGTTTTTTGCCAACATGCATTTTTTGTTTTGTTTTTACAATTTAGGCTTTGTTGCTTTTTTTTTTATTTTTTAAAAAAGGTTTTATTGGCTGTAGTGGCCTTTATTTGATAGTGAATTGACAGAAAAGTGGGTAATGAGAGAAGGGGGAAAACATGCGGCAAAGGTCACCAGGTCAGGAATCGAACCTGCGACGGACATGTCTACGCCTCTATATGTGGGTTGTGCTTAACCCCTGCGCCACCACAGCACCCCCAGGTGTTGTATTTATGTGGGCATGGCAAAATATATTCACTTCACCCTATAGAGGACAATCAGCCCCATGTATATGTACAACGACATATACATGTTTGTTATGAAACATGTATATGTTTGGCAACATATACATGTTATCAAATTTAACATGTATATGTGGCAATCTTGGTTAGAACTCAGCACAAGATATTCCTTTTGGATCAAAGCAGTTTAGCCATATTTTTACGTGACAACATGAAAATAAATCAGTTTGGTGTGACGGCCATTTATGGCTTCTTACCTCTGTAATGAACTCATAAACTGCAAACATCAACCTCTCCATCCTGGTCGTTTTATTGGCTGCATAAGTCTGAAGCCCCTTAAAACTCTTGTCATTTAGCAGGCTGCTGTTAACTTTAAATGTCTTTTAAGATGCTTTCTGAATATGTTAATGTTCAGTAGGGTAAAAAGATAAATTCTTGGATGAAGGCATAGTTCTGGATGTTTCCCCTCAAACTAAAAAACACTGATATTAAGTCGCGTTTCACACTTTTCACTCACGATTGCCGTTCACAAACGTAGAATGTTTAGGTAGTTTCATCAGGTGATCTGATGTGCTTATTTTTTCTCTGCTGGGAAAATATCTGTTTTATTCTCACGTTGACGCTCATCATGCACTAAAGCTTTGGTCTGTCTTTAATTGTTTTTTTTCCCTCTCCCTCTCCTTCTTTTTCTGCCAAGAGGCTTTCAGCTAACCAAATATTTGGACCACCCATAAATGATCTATTTTAAGTCCCTCTTATTCGTCTTTGTTTCTCCGTCTTTCACTCCTCCACTACATTACAGCTTTCTCTTTATTTCAATTAGTTATTTATAGCTCATTTCAGATAAAAGTCCTGCCAGTTCACTTCACCTTTCAGCAAAACATGAATACTGATTTAACTGTTCATAGCAGAAAAGCAGAGGGTGTGAGATGAAAGTAATCTACTGGAAACAATAGAACAATGAGCGGATGGACGCAGCGAGTGGAATAAATTAAACCAAAATTGAAATGTTGTCGAGGATTGTAGGTCACTTTCTATTGCTGCACAGTTATGTTTTTTCTTAAAGTTTAAGCTTAAAAACTTAAACGTTTTTTGTGCTATGAAGAAAAAAAAAAACGTTTTAAGGTTTGTTTTTTTCCCCCGTTGTTCCCCTGAAAATTTTAATGCAGCTTATTTAAAGGTTTGGCAGCATACTGTTAATGTGTCAACCACCTGGGACAAAAAAAAATCAGCTCTAGGACAGATTTTTGCCTTGTCACTTTCCGACATTAGGAATAAATAAAGGAAAAAGCTAAATAACAGTTTGGATTAAACAAGCTATCATTTAATTACAGATGCATGATGATGAAAAAGAAACTAAATCACGCAAAGGAGAAAAACAGTTATTGAAGAAGAAACTAAAGTAAATAATAAATATGGTCGTATTAAAACAATCCAAATGGCAAAAATGCTGTTAAATTAAAACATTTGATGAATTTGTGAAATAAAGTATTTCATTTGGGGCTTAATATAATTTTCTGAATGTTTTTTTTTTTCCCCAGTTGAAATCAAATTTATATAAATTTGAATATAGTCTAACTTGTCTATAAGGTTGGAAAGAACATTTAGAATAATGTTAACTTCAGACATCAGTTCAAAACCTTCAGACATCCTCAAAAATTTTCAATAGGAATATAACACAAAGAAACACAATCAGATTGTAAGATAAACCAAAAGTATTTCAAATGACATGGCTCTATTTTATGACATGAAAATAGAATTATATCTTGTATTACCGCCACCTATGGTGTGCTTGTAAAACCTTTGCACCGGCACTTTCGATGTGTTACATTGGCTTTAGTGGCTTCGACCAAAAGTCAGTGATCCCCACTTTTTCTGCCATGAATCCAAAATCTGCAGAAACCGGCCTGAAAGTGTGAACTCCATGTCTTTTCAAAACCTGTGAAGACTGTGAAAGCGTTGAGAGCTTAACAAGCCTCATAGCAACTCTTACACTGAGATTATATAACACACAGGTGGACTATATTTGGAAAAGATGATGACTTGTAAAGGCGCACTGGGTTTTATTTACAGTTTAATTCCAAGTCATTTTGGAACCATGTAATCCTTTTCTTTCTTTGTCAAAATTACGAGCCACTTTGTGTTAGCGACTCACTGAAAATCCTACTAATATATACAGAGATTTATGGTTGCAACATGGAAAAAATGTGAAAAGTCTCAGGGGATATGAGTAGTTTTTACAAGGAGGTACTAAACTAATAGTTTTTTTTTGTAAAGTAATAGATCACCTCTACATAAGAGACAGGTTCAGTGTCAGCGCTTCTGCAAAGGCTCATTAAGAACGACAGGGCAGACTGAAGATGTGGGTGAATCTGTATATTTGTGTCAGTATCGATGTGTTTCAGCGAAAGCTCTATACGACTCGTGTCCTGAGGATCCGCGTTATATCCAGGTCACAGAACAGACGGTGACTCGCTCTCTGCCTGTCTTGCTGCGTCTTGCGTATGCAGGCAAACACGCTCAAACAGATGATCATCACAACAAATAGTACATGGCTGGTGAGAGGAAGCCTTGTAGATGTTTCTGTTTGCAGAAAAACAAGCGCTGTGGGACGCTGGGGACGAGTGAAGCAGCATAATGAAAGAGACATTGACACACACACTGAGAGGTAAAGCACTATAAAAGTAGATATTTTTTTTATTCTGCTTTTTCTCTTTCATAATTTTATCAGATCAAGAATGTTTCACAAGATTTCTATGGATAAAAGAGTTCTTGACTGTGTAGATGTTGTAGCCTGAAGGTTGCGTTCACACCAGCCATGTTTACTCTGCTTTAATCAAACTCAAGTGAATGAGCAATCGAACTCTGATGTGGAACAAAAAGGTGGAAGCCTAAAAACCTAGGTGTCGATTTGCAGTGAACTGTGGTGTGGTTCAAAATGTGTATGTGGATACACACGGACCACAGAAATAGGAAGTGCCCAACAGCACAGGGCATTCTGGGTCAATATAACCAAAACAAACGTCTAGCTCTAGCTGGAGAAATGGCTAATCGTATTCTGCCAAATACAAATGAGAAATCCTATAACTACTCAAATCTGACGGCCCTCCCATTTTGGTTTATATTTTGTGAATAAGGAAGTTGCGCTTATGTCTTTTTCAGTGGTTTTTTGTGTATATTCTTTCAGTGGTTCTTGGTGCAGTGCCACCACAGGTGAGGAGGGAAACAGGTTTCACCAAATACTTCAGATCAGTTGACACAGTGCCGTGAGAATGTGAACCACAGCAGTTGAAATTTGTAACAAATGTTGCCATTTTGGTTCCCAAACCGAGTCTACTGGACTATCAGGTGTGAAAAATCCCTAAAATACAGTATTGTTGTTAGTTTATAGGTCACTGAATGAAATGGACCTAACAGAGCTACTCCAGTCCATGAGCAGCCAACAGATTGTGGAAATAAATTAACAGTCAGAAATTGGGAAGAACATTTTTAAAGCATAACTTTTTCCATGTAATTTGTAAACTTCCATCATATTAAATAAGTGACAGCACTTGACAAAGAAAGTCAACCTCCTTTAATTTGAGCAGCAGACACACAAGCAGCTCCATATTCAGGAATATTCTCCAGAAAATTAAAAATACTCACTGTTAACTTCAGATACTTTTAGCTGGTACCCATTAACTGCGTTACACCCATAAGTGAATGTGACAGAGCAGCGTTACCAGACAGGCAGAGGACAGTCGCATCATGTTGCATGCATTATGCAACCGTCTGCCTCTGTATTACCAACAAAACCCTTTGACAAGTGTCAAAGGTACGACTGGAGTTTGGCGTGTAATTGAGCAGAAGTCTCTACCAGCTGCCGCTCCAACACTGTTGGGGAACATCGGTAAATATTACACCACATCAACTACAGGTCACGCTTAAACCGCTTGTGTGTGTGTGTGTGTGTGGGTGTGTGCGTGCGTGGGTGCGCGTGTGTGTGTGAGTGTGATATACGATCGTATACATCAGTCAGCAGCCCTTCTAGAATGAGATTATCCTCAGCTGCAATCATGGTTATTTTTTTCTTACTTCTCTTCATTGCACCACACACTGATTAAAGGGCAGTTTGAAAGTCTGATCTGCCTCAAGTGACTTGGATATAATTACGTGTTCGCATGTGTCTTACATGCACATCAGCTTATAACGCTCCAGCAAATGAAAACACTCAGATCGTCATCCGGACAGCTTTCAGCTTTTAAAGACCCAGAGTAGTTACGGTTTCATTACGATTTCTGATTAAAAAAGAAAACGTCAAGGTCGGAAAGATGGTGAACGAGGATGTAGATGGAGCTAAATCAAGGCAACAGTAGAAGGAAACCTGTTTATGATTAAAGTTCAGACTGGAGGTTAATCTTCAGCAAGCATGTCAGCAACCCCCTAGCATGCAGCTACTGCTACAACTACAGCTTCAGATCAAAGCAAATGCAATTCTTAGAGTGACCTGATTGAAGTCCAGATGTAAATCCTATTGAGAGTTAAAGATGGATGTTTACAGACACACTTCATCCAGTCAGACTCACCCTGAGCTATTTCACAGCATAGAACAAAGGAGAAAAATTCAGAGAGAGACCTAGTCCAAAATACGTTCTGTTGGGATTACAGCTAGCAGCGGTTCTATAAATTATATACTAAAATTCGGCACAAATTTCAGATTTCTTATTGATAAACAAATTTCAATTTTCCTTCCACTTCGCCATTACGTTTGATTCCATCCAAAAGCAAAATAAAGTCCGTCTACGTTTGTGGCTGGAACAGGCCATGATGCACGGCACCATATCTAGACGTTAAAGTCTTATGTTTTCCACAGTTGTTGCCTGGTGTCGATATTAATTTGGCCTTAGAATCACAATGATAGTCGATGAACTAATTAGTACCAGCACAACATTGTTTGTGCATTAAATATGCAATCAATGCAGTGCAATAACATAAATCCATAGTTAAGTTTCCACTTTACTGCAGTGTTTTCCCAATGGACTCAGGCCATGATGATGCAAAAACATTATTATTATTATTTATTTCTTTATTATGGATTACAGTACAAGATACAAAAGTACTGCCACCATTCACTCATTAACTGCAGATTAATGAATGAATATCGTGTGAGTAAGCAGTGATGGTGAACTGAATGACATAACACTGACATTATCATCAGCGTGTAAAGAATTCAAAATGACAACAAACAGGTAATAATGGTGATAATAAATCAGTACATTACAAGGTACACATAACCATGCAATGGATCAATTAATGCTGTTAAAAATAATTACATAGGATGAGAAAGGAAGAATATTGCAGAAGAAATGAGAGAAAACTTGAGAGACGACATGAATTGCTTGTGCTTAGCTGAGATCAGTTAAGAAATGAAAGTATATTTTATATTGTGAAGCGCCTGCCAAATTATTTCCTCTACTGGCTTTATGATTCAGAAAAAAAGACAGAAAATTGACAAATCTTTTCTTTCTATGTTCATTTTTGGTATCTTCATTTCTGTGTGCTCAGAATAATTATTTGTCCAAGTATACATATGTATGCAGATGGTGCCTAGATTTACTTTATGTATCTGTGACCATGAGTTTTAACTACAAGTAGAGTAATATGTGCTGCTGGTAATAGGTACAAATGTTCAGAGCTGCTGAAATGTGATGTCCCCCTCCCCATAGAAAAAAGAGCTGATGCTGCAGATGAGCTTTTAATTGGCTTGGATCCTCTTTTATTTTACAGTCAGTTGAGATTTTTTTTTTTTTTGTAACCAATTGTGATTCATTTTTACTCACACGTCCATAAAATGGTGCTTTTAAAGGTTGTCCTAAAGTGTTTTTTGGGTCGGTAATGCTTCAATTTCACCAACGCCGTTTGTTTTTGAAGCAGAGCCTTTTTCATCATTAACAGACATAAAGGACAGAAGAACTGGTGATTCCACAACACAGTTTTTCAGCTTAGTGGAAAAATGTGAAAAACCTGTAATTGATTCAATAATAATAATTTAAAAAAAACATATTGTCTAGTTAATTTGGCTTCTTTGCTCGAAATATTTTTTATTACGCAGCACAATGTGTGAAAACTATTGGTCTAGGTTAGGGATGCTCAATATTGGGTTTTGGTCGATATTCTATTTGCTAATATACTAAAACTCATTTGGCTGATAACCAATACCAATACCGGTATTTTTTTTCCTATACCTACTTATTGAAACTATATGGCTTTCTCTACTGTGGAATTAAAATATTGCATTATTTTTGTCAATTTAGCCTGTTACGAAATGCTAATACTAAAAATGCGGCTGAAAACACTTTCAACTTGCTTTATGTTTATTGTCAAATTTATTCATGACATTTGCTGTCCAAGACAACATCATGAAATAATGCAAATTTTTTCATGATGCATATGCTGAGCTGCATGCATCATTATCACTGTTTTTGTCATCCAAAAACAACACCTTTGATGTTGGTGAGTTATTTTGACGGAATGGCCGATTAATATTACAGCTAATACCGGTCGATACCAATACCATTTGTGGTATACTCTTACTTCACATGAATCCAGATGTTTTATCAGATTTGTTTTTTATTTTTTTTATTATTTTTTTTTTTGTAGTGGACACTTCACCCTGTCCTCTTTGTCTAACTTTCTCACTTCAGGTTACTGCTGCCTCCTCTTTGTGAATATTAAGCAAGCTGTAAAAGACTCCAGGTCCAGTTCCACTCAGATGTATCATTTTTCATTTATCCTAAAAATAACTGATAAGTCTGTGTTCTCCTTGTCATTCCCCTGAGCAGATACAACCCGTATCTGTCAAAAACAGTTCATAGGTTATCAATCCAATCCATCAACTACTTGACAAACTTGCTAAGGAATCAGCTTTTGGACATTCATTTGCTTTTTTTTATACCCTTTTTCCCATTGTACAGGCAAACCTTAGTCTTCCAACAAAAGCCACCAGAGATGCTCCCTTTTCAAACAAGCGCTGCCATTCAGCATAACCATAATGACTTTTATTCTCACCCATTTACTTTAAAAACTAATTAAATCTTTCCCGTTAAGGCTTTAAAGGCCTCGTAGGGATTGAATGAGGGAGTCTGTGCATGCAAAAAGACAGAAGGGAAGACTGTCTTTATTTCATTATGTCGACAAGACAGATGTTGAATTGAAGAATGAAAACTGAGGTAAATAAAGCCTCACCTCGGGTGTTACAATCACATATGCTCTGATTTGTTGCTGAATCAGTCATTCCATAACATTTATGCCTCCAACTAGAACATATTTAGAGTTGATATTCACTGACAATATAAATAGAAGCTACAGAGTCCTGCAATGTAATGTGTTAGGGTTTAAAGAAATGCAAATAGAGTCCTTACCAGTTTTAATATTGATTAAATATAAAGTCCAACACCAACACATTACGTAGCAACATTTTTCGTTCAGCAGACTACAAGTCAACATTCCTAAGAGGTGTGTAAACCCAAAATTCACCCTCACTGCTTCATAGGAATTGTAAGTAGGAACAGGGAGCTGCTTATAAAATACACTAAGATACTGATAATTGTAAGTGTGAGCTGCTCTATAGAGGAATACGTTTTAGTAATGTTAACACCATGATGGAAAAGAAATACAATCAGCAATGACTTCAATGTTTTAACCATCCCTAAAACCAACAAAGCTCCTAATTTGGACACAACTTTGTGGAAAGTCTTGATTATGCTGAAAAATGTTTTCTTTCCCATCACAGTCCAGAGTTTCCTCCAGAAAACTTGCTAAGCCATTTATAAATGTTTTGCACTTCAGTTATTTCATCCTAATTAAAGTGTTCAAAATGTGTCCGTGACTTGTCACTTCGTTGGCTGAGGGTTTTATGGTGTAGACGGGTAAAGATAGGCAGTTGTTACAGCGATCCGGTGAATAAAGAATTATACTTGACCTCAATCTCCCTATACTGACCATACTATGTTGCAATTGTGCTTCTTACTAAAGAGACTCTTTAACCCATCTTTGCTATCACTGGTACTGGTGTATATAAAAAAATAATAATAAACAAGCAATGCTTAGTCTGGCGGAGGCTCAAGTAAAGCCTGGTGACCCGCCAGGCTTATATACACTGGTGGAAAACCTGTGGTCCAACAAACTAACATGTTATGATGTGATTGTTTGATGTTCGTACACCAATAACATTTGTTTTTCTTTGTATTAACTGAACGCCTCTGCTCTCAGACGTTAGAAACTATCAATATTTCTTCTTTCCTGGGATTTCAGGCTACAGTATTTATTTTATTAAACAGAAAGAACAGGCTGTTCTTTCTGTTCGTCTACAGAAAGAACAGTGGGCACATAGCTACTGAAAACTGAAACCTTTAAATTGGTCGCTTTTTCAAATCTATAGGCTTCAATTTTACCACATGCATTTATACAAGGATTTCCACATAAAAGTGATGGGACTTGTGTTAGAAATGGTCCATTACAGGAAATGGGACAAAAACATGTCTGTGTATCAAAATAACAAACCTCGAGGAACAGTTTTTTATTTTATCCTTATTAATTTTGTTATTGAGGAGGAGGTTTTTGAACAGGGATGATATAAATGAACTAGGCTAAGGAGAGGAGTCAGACGGGAGCTATGTGGGCTGCTTCATACTTGGTTTACAGTTAGCATCCGCCCTGTTGGGAGTCTCTGCCGCTGCTTGGATGGCAGTTATAAATTGATTCACTTTTCCAGCCCATTGTTTCCATCCTTAACCTAATTCTCTGTCCCTGTGTGCAATCAGAGTCTGCTCGCAGCTCATAGGCAACAAAATGAGTGTTTTGTAAATACAGCAAAAAGTTTTTTGTTTTTTATATCAGACGACAAGCTGATGGTATCTTGCAGATTTGTCCCAGAGACAAAAAATAAACACCATTGTGTGTTTTGAACATTAAGATACTACAAAGTTGCCACTTAAATGGAAGCAGTGATGCTTTCAAGCTGCAAACAATGAAAGTTTAATTCCAACACTTCCTGTTTTTGGACTTCTACAGTTTACAAGTGAAATTATGCTTTTTCCTGCATTAGCATTGAAAGATTTTACTTGATTTTTGCCCCAACAACAGTTCTGTACCACAAAGTAAGCTTAGCATTTTTTTGAGGGCACTAATGTATCCTTTAAATTCACTGGAGGTCACAGGTACACACACAAATACGCTATTGATCCGTTGCCCTCAGGAAGAAAGTGCATCCTGCTGGCCCCGGAGTGTTTGATGTGGAAATGGTCCAGTCTGGCTTTAAAAGAAGCTCTCCCACCCCTTCGTCATAAAAGGAAGGGCTTAAATGTCACACCTTGCCCTCCAACTGGCTGCTCTGCAAACGAACGTGCTTGCTGGTATGAGTGTTAGCATCCCATGTAGCCCAGTATGCATGTAGCAGTGTGAGGTGTGATGAAGCTATTTCTGGAGTACAAAATGAGGTCACAGATGGAGACAGCTGAACTTAAGTGATTTCTGTTGTACCTCCCGATGCTACATGACAGCGTGTCACATGCACTGTACGCTCCGTGCAGCTGATTACTGGCGACGCCAAATCCCAGAGACCAGAACTGCTATTGTCCTGTACGATCCACCTTCAATTATCGTAGCTGTCTTTGCCGAGGTTCACGAATCAGCGCAGAGACAGGGAAAGCCTTGGAGAAATGTGGCACATCTGCACAGCCTACATTTAGACACATTTTTGTGTAGAATTATTCAGGCTGTAGGTCAGGCTCGGTGTCTGACAGTCACAGAATAATGTTAACCCTGCCTGACAAGCCTCCCTTCCTCAGTTAAAGGATACATCTAATCTATTCTGTCTGTGCTTTTGCAATAAACAAGCCACACAAAATAACAAAACCAAACCAGTTTTATTTGGGATGCGTGATAAAGTAATAAAATACACAAGTCCAAGGTAACTTTTATTAAAAGTTACCTTACATGTTTGTTTATTTATTTATTTTTATTTTTTTACATATTTTCTGAAACTGTCAATATATTGTGACAGTATAACTTTAGAATCTATGAATAAACTTTATCTACCTTCTGGACAAAGACAATGCTCAGTAAAAACCAACTAATCAAATTCTGGAAAAGCATTGTAAATCATAGCTGTGTATGCGCTGCACAGAGAAACAACTTACCCTTGCAGGTAAAATGGTTATCTGCCATCATCAGTGGCCAAGCTAAGTAGCTTAACATTTACAGTCGGCTCCTTTGTGGAAAAGGTGTTGTAGCTCTGCGACCCTTTCCTTGGATGGATGCACAGCATAGCATACTCAGCTAGCATAGATAGCTAGATAGCATAGAAAGCAATACAGATAGTATCATTTAAAGGCTTTTTTACTTTCTCAGTTATAAATTATCTACTGACTTACTTTAATAAAACTACTGTAGGCTAATTAGAGTGAATGTGTGCAATACTACGCTTTTAGTGTCATTTAGAATAGTAGAAAACATGTAATGTGATATCAGAGATGTAAATTAATGTTTTGGATGTAACAACTTTTCAATGTAAGCATTTATATTTGATAAGAGATGAATGATTTTTAAACTTAAGCAAAAATAATAATAAGAAAAATAATAGCAACTTTAATTGCTTAATTTTCTCTTTAAAATAAAATTTTTCTTCCTTGGTTTTAAATCAGTGGTGCCCAGACAGTCCTTAACGGCTGCCATCCTGCATGTTGTATTTTATTTCCCTGGTTCAGCACACCTGAATCTAATGATGGCTAACATCTTTGGAAGTCTGTTGAAGAGGTAATTCAACCATTTAAAGCTGCTGTGTTGGACCAGGGATATGTCTAATACCTGGAGGACTCTGACCTTTGAGGACCAGCTGAGCGCACCCCTGCTTTAAATTACCTTGTGAACATTAATTTTTCTCAGCATGTCTTGTCTTTTTACTTTTAATGAATAAGAGCTTTACATCACCCAATTCCAGTTCGGCCCGTAGTAGAATAAAGGCATAAAGAGGCATAAATCTTTTACTTTTGTAATTAACACAGTGTTGCTCCTCCCCCACCTGTTGCTCCGCACTGCTGTTTGCCTGGCAGAAAGAAGACTTTGCTGTATCTCAAGACAAATTTGACCATTTAAAATAATATTTTTGCTGGCAAAAACAGACGGTAATGGTCTAAAAACAAAAGAAAGCACTATCCATCACCTTGTTTTAAAGATTGCAGTTAATCAGCTGACTGCAGGTTGAGCCTGAGCAGATAGCTGATGGACTACCCAAAATCAGCCTGTTAGACTCCCAGTTACAGCTGCTCTGTATATGACTCACAAACATGTTTGGCTGACTATATCTACATTTGCACTGCAAATGTGCGCAAAACTTTGTCAGTATTCCGTTAATGTTGAAAAAAACATTAAATAAATCCAATTAAAATCACTGGTGAATATGTTTGTTCACACATTAAGTCATTTAAAAACATAACATGATTCTCCAACCACTTCCTGTCGCATTCATCATCGTGGTTTGGGCCAGAAGCAACTTCCTGTTGTTGATCATGTGACTCGTGTGATGTGGAAAAGGTGTTTTCCTTGCACATTTGTGGAAAAAAACAACAATTTCAATACGGCCAACAAAACCATCTCATGCTAGTGCCAAAACCTTTTCTCAAAAAACAAGAGTGTTTTAGAAATTGGTATGGTTCCATTAATCAGATTTGAAAATATCGAACTGCCTTGTTGTCAATGGAAATGCAGCTACTAACATTTCAGTAAAATATTTGGTCACTAACTGTTGTTTATGTTCATCTTTGACCTAGATTTAATAAGCTAGACTCTGAAACTTAGGAAGAGTAGTGAGGACACTGATGACTGAAAATAAAGAGACTATTAAGGAAAACTGTAGATAATTGCATCAGTCATTGCAGTACTGAATATTATCACAATATTTGTATAATTTTCAGATCCATTAAGCTCTTATGTTCAAATCAAGCAGTGGTCATTTGTAACATCAATTACAACTGTTAAAGAAAATGTTATTATTTTCACAGCAATAGTAATTGAGAAGTTACATATTATTTGAATAAAACCAGCGAGATCATGTCAAACAGTTTTATTTTAAATCATGAGAATCTCATCCTGGCCTATGCCTGGTTTCCATTAAGCGAGCGTTAGTTTTTCAGTAAGTGTGTATAGACCCATGTGTCTGTGCATGTTTCCATCTATCAGTATTCAGTCCAACATAGCAGCTGCCAAAAGCTTAGGAGGCTGTTGCTAGGCAATGCCATTTAAAATCCATCCTTCTCTGTATGTTGGAAGCAGGGTGGCTCTGTTTGTCTTCTGGTGTTGTGGCTAATACCACAGTGTAAGGTTGAGTAGCATGAGACATTTGCCTTGTTTGTTTTCTGCAGCCGCTTTCCAAAAATGTTCAGACTGGTTTGACCTCAGATCAGTTGAAACAATTGAAACTAAGCAGCTTTCTAGAAACAAAACAGAGAGGACGCTTGCAATTTACATTTTATAAAGGGGCATTCTGAAAAGATCACTCATCTCGCTTACGTTTTGAAGAGACTTTTGTGGTCGAGCCACTTAAGTGTACATACACCCTTTGTTGACTCTTAGAAAGTCGGTCCATCCATCAGAAAGCAGGATTATCCATCATAAGCTGACAAAACAGATACCACAGCTGTTGTTCTTTTTTTCCCCCAACGCCCCCGTTCAGTTCAATGTGAGGTTAACTTGCTGTCTGTTGCTGCATCAGAAACTGGATGGAAGTGAGCAAAGTTGGTGTTTAAGGCATAGATGTCACTGTATGTGCAGCACAGATGGGGTTCTTAACTTGAATGCTTTGTTTCATACCCAAATTAAAGCACTTTTTCTCTCTGCCACCATTTTAGCAGCTGTAGAATGCCCCTGCATTGGTTGATGGGAAAATCACCATAACCCGACGAATGACGTGGATTGCACTACACATTTTATGTGTCTTATAGCTCTTTATTAGGAAAAGGGATACAGTAAGAATGGAGTCTTTTGTTGATTTGCTTTTCATTTTTTGTTGTTTTGTTTGTCAGATGAACGTTGTCAAAACAAGAATACAAAACTATTGAATGCAGAGACACCATAGCACCGTAGTGAAGGGAGCATGAAGCCACGGAGAGATGACGTGGAACTAAAGGAGTCAGTGAGGCAGACCATGCACAGCAGTGACGCTGCCAGAGAACAGTGTTTGACTTTGATTGTGACAACATGAGTCACCACTTCTGTTCCTCACCGCAGGGTCTGAGAATGAGAAACCACAACACCCCGGGGACCCAAAAATGTATCACTGTCCATCTGAGTGGACATGCCCTCGTCTTTCCTTCACCCAGCTTTCAGCCACGACTCCTTCATCCTCTTCTTATCAAGTAATAGGTCGCTGATGGTACAACTACAGCGTTGGCCGATTTACACAGAGAAATTAATACTAGGAGACTGTAGAAAGTCCCATCTGGGCCTTTGGGGACAAAAAGGGCTGGTTAGGAAAATGTTTGTGTCCTCAATGGATTGTTGTCTGACTATGAGTGTCTGTGTTTCAGTGAATAGAGTAGTCATTTTGAAATCTGAAAGCAGTGGGTTTGATTCCAGCTCCCTCTTGCCACCTGTCAGTGTAGTCTTGAGCAAGGCTTTTAAGCCAAAGTTGTCTACCAATTTGGGTATATGCATCTATGGCACTGTGAATGGGTGAATATACACGTTGTCACAACTCTTCAATATCTACTCAGCCCTGTTCTATTTCTTTTTTTGGTCTTTATTTCTCTCTGACTGCCGCTGTATGGTCGCATTTGACTTGCACTCATTGCATTTCCTCTCCTATTGAGCAGGTGTCTATAGTGTAACGTTTACCACTACACAGCAGGAATGACAGCAGCAAGCTCTTCATCAATAAATATAACAACATTTTAAATCGTGTAAAGGTCAGCTGTCACCTTATTTTTTTAATGACTGCATTCAGAACAGCTCCTGTTTTTATATAGCATTTATAGTATTACTATATTAATACCCAACTCTGTTTCTAAGCAATCAGCATTTACCATCAAGAGTTAGACGTTAGGTTTTCACCCAGGGAAACTGAAAAGAGAGGTAAGGGACTCTTTTCCAAAGAACTGCATGTCATTCTGTTCAAGAAATAGGTAGGTATATTGAAAAGAGAATTTTCAAATACATTTTGACCATTCATAAAACTAATCCAAAGCCAGAAAGCATTCAGTTGAGTCCTTGGTCACGTGACTGAAGTAGAACATAAAAGTAAAAATGGAAACAAAAGTATTTTCCCTTGAGCCCGATAGTATTGAAGTGGAGCTGGTGAAGGACAAAGAAGAAATTAGATGGTGGGCAAGGAGGGGGGCATCAAAAGTGAGGTAGTCAGATTTGTCCAGACATTCACCATAATCAAGTTTACTGATTAGTGAATGCTGGAAAGTGCAAAGACAGGCAGGTAGTGGCATCCTTGAATGCTTGAGGTAGAGAAAGAAAAGGGTCAGGGGCATGATTAGCTGGATGTCCTACTGCCAGCCAACTGCTCCTCCAGAGTCCAATTAGAGTGGAGGTGGGTAGAGAAAGAAACCGTGGAAGTTTCCTTACATTCTCGAAAAAAAAAAAAAAGGAAAAAAACCACAAGTCCTGACACAGAAGTCATGTTATAATCAAAGCCCCCAGGCACACAACCTTAGACATCCACACCGCCGTTGGCATGCTGAAAGAGCAGAAGGTATGGCTTAGAGATTATACTTTCACTTTTGTGAGAAACGGTACTTGCTGATGCTTGATTTTTATTACATGATGTGGCATTTCAACTTTTAACTCACATTTCCACAGCTAGCATTATAATGCTCCTGTAAAAATATATGCTCCGTTTTAGATTTTTGCATCCAGAATCATCAAAGCCTTCTCTCCCACCTTCTAAAAGAAGGATATTTTGGGTTGATCAGCTTTGGAGCTGAATCAGAAACAACATGGCAACATGCGAAATCTTAGGATTAGAAGCATATCCTACATGTCCATTGTGATTCCAAACATCTTCATTTTACAGACCTTGATTTCTACATTCTTAAATAAACCTTAGAAGTTTGAAAAGTTATTTCATAATGATTCAAATAAGCATCTTTGTAGTTATTGCACCAAATACATCAATATATGTACAAACTTTTTCAGCAATCTTAACTGAGATCTTAACTGAACACAGACCTTGAAATTGCACATTGTACACCTCAAACAGAAATCTGCTGAACATTATATGGGAAGGTTATCAGAATATAAATATACTAATAAAAATGATTAATGTAGCAGATTTTAAGTCTGCCAGCTTGGCTTAGTTAGCAACAGGCGATAAAGTGATGCTAACGATTATTGCTGTTTAACACCTGGAGGACAACCAGGATAAATAATTCTTCTACCTTTTAAGTTTACAAAGTACTAACAAGGCTGCCAAGTACTTTTAATCACATTTACAGTGTAGTCCTTTTAGACTGTGAACAAAGATGCCAAAGAAACCGAGTTTTATTTCTCCATTTTATCATCCTTATTCAAGTTTGTAGGACACAGTAGGAGTATAACCGTAAAAACTGCAGACAGACTGATTTTATGCGTATACAAACAAACAAAAAAAAAGCTAAGGTTGCAGTCTGCTGCTGGCCACACAAGCAAGATACAGCAAGCAATGCTGTTTCTGTGTCTTGGCAGAACCGTGTGAGTGTGTGAGTGTTGCATAATGACCTTGAGTTCATCTCACCAGTGCAACCCCTACAGGGCTGGGAAAGGACTCTTTTGAAGTACCCAACTCTCAGAAAGCGCAAACAGACATTAGTGGACAACCAAATGCCTTCTAAAGTTCAGCCTGGGGGGTTTTCTGTATCTGCACGTTTCTTTCTTCGCATTGACACCAACACATTCTCACATGGTGGACCACCTTTCAGAGGCTTGAGGTGCTGAATATGTACTGGTTAAGTCAACTGAACCGCAATCAGTCCACAGCAACAACAGAGAGCTGCGTCAGTGGATCCTTGCATGTGCCTGTATTGGCTGTGTTGTTGAGTTCATGGGTGACACAGAATGACCTTTTAGCACACCTCAAACTCTTTGTGTAAAATCATGGCCAAAGTCATTAGGGCCCTTACTCGCTGTCAACTTTATTCAATCTCTGTGAGATGAGATTTGGTCTCAGATGGAGAAAGAACATACAGACAATTAACAAGTTGACTGATTGATTGTTAGCGCTTGACAACGACTAACTAACAAATCATCAGAAAAAGAAAATGCAAAACTAACAATAAAAATAAGGGAAAATGGCACTAATCTACATTGTATTAAAATCCTGTCTAGAGAAATGTCTTGAGCTTAATCTTAAAAATGTCTGGGTGAAGCAAAGATCTATATGGAGTTTGTTCCAGTGTTAAGCTGCTGCCACTGGAAAAGCCTGTTCACCTGAGTGCTTTAGCTTAGTCTGTGCGACATATAATAAAGGTTGATTTGATGACATCAGGGATCTCCTTCATGGAGGAAGACTTAAACATTCAGATAAATAAGGTGGGACAAGGCCATTAAGAGAATAAAAAAGGTAAAATCAATTGTGAAATGGACAGGAAGCCAATGTAAAGAGGATAAAACAGGGTTTAACCAACTCCTCACGTCTTGGGGAGTTGGTTAGAAGACGGGTTGCTGCTTTTTCTAGTTTTTTTTTCTCGAGACAATACTGGCGATAGTCAGCTCTTACTAGTTTTATAAAAGGCAAAAGTGATATGGTGTTATTTTAATATCGTGAGCTCTTGTGCTACATAATCATGTCAGATCTCTACCTGCAGCAGATTTCTCAAAAAGTAACAGATCAGCTTGTTGAACTTACTGTAGGAAGTCACAACAGAATTAGCCAATAAGTGATCATTGACTTCTGTTAAAACTTTAGTCTTTGCCGTTTTTCCCACAGAGAGTGCATTCTAGATATTTGGTCTCTCTTGCTTTTGTACATTTTGTTTCCTTAACTTCTTTTATGTCAGACGCAGTTCTTCAAATACATTTAGGTAAAAATTACAAGAAAACTTTTTCATGCTATAAAACTTTCATGTTATTTGTTAAACGATTAAACATTATCTCCACTTAAAATGAACATTTCTGTTTTTTTGAACAGCATCAATATTTTTATTTATAAAGAACGCTGATGACAAAAGAAACTAAGCCTTCGGATTGTCAGAAGGTACTATACTCTTATGGTATTGTAATATAGAAATCACTTTGTCTAATATGATATAGAATAGTAGCACCTCATACATTCGTTGCATCATCTCCAGAAGGGAATGTAAAATGTACTATTTCTACCTCTTTGTTTGTAGAGTCTAAGAATGTGTGTGAAGCAGCTTCCCCAAACAGAAGTAGAAAGAGGTCAGCTCGGTTCCCCAGAGGGAAACAAGATGTTGTTGAAACAGTCTGAAAAGGTAGATGTGGTGAAAGGAAGAAAAAAGGTTAGAGCTGTAGGGATTTCATTTAGTTCCAGGAAATCAATCACAGTCTGCCTGCATTTACGGAACAAGGCCACATATGTTTACAACAACAGATGCAAAGCAATAAAATAATAAGAACTTGATCAGAGGAGCTACATTGAAGGGGGATGAGGGAACATAGGTTCTATTTTTGTGTGCACCTTAGTCTTACATGAACTCAGACACACACTGTCTTTATTTGTGTACAAGAGCAGTTGAAGGTTTTGTTCACATTTTCTCATAACTGCAGCCTAAGAAAGCCTTCATGTTCAACCTCAAGTCATTAATGTTTTAGGGTCTAATCCAGGAGCCTGTAACCATTGTATGGTCCTTTACATTGTTCACTGTGACTCTTAATAACTTCAGCCAAAACTGCTAAAGAATTAAACAATGTTCTAAAATATGTGGGTAATTAAAAACATGGAATCTTTAGCAGGTTTTCCAAAGTGTTTTTATGCAGTGTGTGTAACATTTCTACAAAGAATGACACCAACAGTATAAGAGTATAAGGATTACTCTATTTTTACGAATTGTTTTTGTGTGTATATTTTCTGGTTGCAAACAAATACTTTAGTGACATTGTTTTCAATTCTTACTAGTTTATCTAGACAAACTGCTCATTACCTTAGATTAACATTATCAGAACCAGAGTCTAGAGGAACTCCTACTAGTTTATAAATCACAGACTACTCATTCTTAGACATAGTTATACTTTTTTTTGTTTTCTTTTTTTCTTTGTTTGCTCTTTCCTTTGGTTTGTTGTTTTGTTGTATTTCTTTCTAATTCATGTAAAGCACTTTGAATTGCCTTGTTCCTGAAAATGTGTTATATAAGTAAAATTACCTTACCTTACCTTACCAACTGAATGCTCTGTTGACAAAAATGTATTCATTCATTTGATGATATTCTTTATGTTAAAACCTAAAATCAAGAATTATTGTTCAATTGAAAAGTCAACACAAATGCATAGATGTCTTGAATTACTTGGCACAATCAGTGGTAACCTCACAATCACCGTGTTAGGTGTAGATAGTAAGCAGTATTTATTTCTGTTCTTCGCAGTGATCAGCGGGCCTTCCTGTTGGAGAACGCTCCCTGTAACGTCCCCACCTGCAGCAGCGTGGGACGAATGTTCCACATCCACTGGGACCAAACGGATCTGGGAGCGATCCAGAAGGCCGTCATGGCTACTTTCTTTGACATCTATGAAGACGTGAGTAGAGTGTCTTCGTTATTATATGCTGCTTCTACTGGTGAACTGGGAACTCTAATGAATATCTGCTATCTTTACCCAGTTGAAATATCTGATAAACTTATCAGACTTTGTGAGAATTTCAGCATTGCTAAATAAAGTTGATGGAGTAAACAAGAATATTTTGAATCTTGCATTAATAAAAGTGTATTATTAAGGTTCTGTCTACCACGACAAAGTGTTTATTTATATATTTCTTCCTTTTTGTTCCATATTTGGTTTTAGCAGGTTGTTTCCTTAGATTATCGTCACTAATTAGATTAAAAGCTCCTCAACCAGGGATGAAAACAATTGGTCTACTTATGATTGTCAATTAATGATTTATTAGATTAAAATTTGTTCCAATTGATTACTAGTAACGTTCTCAAAGACCTTCTTTGAGTGTTGTTGTGCATTATGTTACCGCATGAGGCAGAATAAAATGTTAAACTAAAACAGAAGTTTGTCATTGATCCTCATATATGTTCTGATCCATAAGGGCATCCATAGAATGTCCCAGTCCTGATAATTACAGCAGCTAAACTTCTCTTTTTGTTTTGTTTCTTATCTACATTTACAGGGAATATTAGACATGCTCATCCTGAGCAAGGCAGAGGACAAAGGCGACTCAATGATCCACGCATTGAAGAACAATTTTGAAGCTGATGCCTATTTTGTTAAAGTGATGGGTAAGTGACTTACTGGCCACATTTTCTCCTTTCTCTTCCTTTGTGTAAAAGAAGCAATTTGAACAAAGGAAAAAGGCATTTTTTTTCTAAAAGTGTCTTCAGCACATTACACACTAGTTTTTCTTTTATTTGCTATAACAGCCCCTCCTAGACCAATTAAACACAAGCAAGTCTATTCCCCAATCTAGAGAGCAGATGGCCATAACTATTATCTGTCATATAATTCTGATTTTTTCGTCTGCAGTTCCTCCGTTGGTGCTGCAGACTGGAGCTCATTTGTGCTCTGTGTTCAATTCTAAATCCATTAAGTTAAAATGGACATTTTAAGCACAAAACTTCTATGTCCCAAAAGCCAACATGTATTGTCTGCCCACTTTCCCTGGCTCTGCACTATCGGCCTCGATAATGCTTAAAAATGATGTACAACATTGTTTTTAATATAGTCTAGTTGAAATTAAAATGCCTTGCAAACTTTTACATAGAAAATGTAAAAAAAATTGGACATTTGTCTGACATTTTCTCACGCCACGATAGGAAATTTTGCTGGATGATAAATTGTCCCATAAGTTATTGCAGTAAACGATAACATTGTTGTTTTGAGACCAATTTTAAGTGATATAATGATAAAGGCATAATAACGTAAGAAGACATTCTCATAGATCAATAAATGTTCATTAGAATTTAAAGTTTACCACTGGAACTGGAAGACATTTCAAATATCCAAAATAAATAAACAAAACAACAGAAACAACAAATATAATGAATCATGAAGTCTCTGTAAACAAAATGGTCCTTCAAGAAAAGGATAGTTGAGACCAAAGAACCAGACTGCAGACCAGTTTTGAGAAAAATGATAAATCATCCAAATGGAAATTATTGAGCCGGTTTTAATTTATTATGCAATTAATCAAAATAGTGTTTTATTGTGACAGGCCTAGTCACAATGAATACTCACAATATTCTGTGGGTATTTTGTGACAGACCAACATTATTAAATAGTTTTGTAATGAAGAAAACTAAAAAAATTTCTACCGAAAAAAATTTACTTGTACTTGTTATCCACATCCTCCGAGCCTGTACTTCACAGCAAGTACAACTGTCTTTGAAAGAAAGCTTTCTACCAGATTTGCAAATTTAGAAAATTAAAGTTTTGCTTAAGATAGCCATAACTCAATCATATTGCATCAAATACTACCACATATTTTCAGTGGAATTTAGTCGAGGACTTTCTGACACTTTGACCTTGGCTTTTAGGCTTGTTGTCCCACTGGAAGGTAAACCTCGGCCCTAGTCTTAAATCTTTTCCAGCTCCTACAAGCTTTTCTTTCAGGATTGCTCTATGTTTAGCTCCACCAACTCTGGCCAGTTATCCTGTTCCCACAGCATGAATCTGTCAGCACTATCCTTCACTGTGAAGATGGGAATACTAGCATTTTGCATGTAGGCTAAGAAGTTTAAACTTTATCCCCTTCCTACCAGAGGACTTTCTTCCCCCTGTCTGCTGTATCCCCTTTATGGTTATATCTATCTTAAGATAAATGGTAACACTTTATTTGATGGGGTGAGCGTTAGACTGAACGTGATATAAAACCTGTCATGAAAATGAAGGAGTTTTCATGAATGTTTATAATTTTTGTCATGAAGTATAATTCGGTAAAAAATGACAATTTTAATGCAAAATTGACCATTTTAATGGGCTTTTAATACAATTTTTAATGCAATTTTGCAGGTTACAGGTTTTATGTCATGCTTATGACAGTGTCACGTCAGTCTAATCTGCACCCGATCAAATTAAGTATTAACAGATGGATACTTTGAAGTTTGTAATTGTGTCATGACATAATGTGACAAATTACAAGGGGTGTGAATACTTTTGCACTGTTCTGCAGTCGGATAAGTTGCATTAGCTATAAGGGGATCATACTAAATAAAAGCCATGAGCAATGTACATTAACTGTATTTTCTCTCTCTCCTCTAAAAATAATACACTGTTGTAACCATTACTTGGTCCGTTAAATTGAAACTAAAAACAGTCCACATCATCTACGTAATATGCTGTGTTTTGTCATGTTGAAAACCTTGTTCTTGGACCAGATGTCTAATTATAGAACCCGTTCTCTCAGTTTGTCAATATGGCTTCTTTTCTAATTATCTTTTCAGCAGCGTTTGAGTCCAACACAAACTCTTTCTATTCATGCCATGATCTCGTTTATCATCTTTGAGCTCAGTTGCAGACGGTTTTCATTTCGAAAGGGAGAAGCAGACCGTTTGTACGCTGATCTTAGAAATCGTGACAGTTCTAAAAGTGACAAGCGTCAAGCAGGTGACTGAGATCAGTAATTATGCCTCCAGCTAGACTGAAAACACGGGGAGGGGGGCATAAGCTGTTGTGTGGGAGGTTAGTGGATTACTGACATTACTGTCGATCAATAATAGAGGTGTTTCCATTAGCTACTTTCAAGATTTAAGGTTAATTTTAGTAGGCTTTCTGTGTAAGCAAAAGCATTAAAAAGATTGAGACCCTGCAGATTATTATCGAAGCGGCTGGATCTAAAAACAACACAAAGCAATTTCTGAAATATAAATACAAATAAACAAAAGCAGAAAAAGATTAGTGACAGTAGCGGCACCACTCCAACAAGATAGCAGTTAAGGATCATTGAGCAGGGCATCGAGTTTAGAAGGAACAAACTTCATTTGAGTTGCTTTGTTCTCACTTTAAGATTTTTGAGCTTTCTTTATACAAGCAGAGGTGAAACAGTTCGTAAGCGGGACGGGTGGGGTCCTTCGTGATAAAGGACACACTGCTACAACACCTGCTGTTTTAGATGTCCTTAATAGCACAGAGGCTGGGATGAATTGTTTTTCGGCCAGCTATGACCAGCCCCAGCAGCAGAGATGTTTTTACCTGTGGCAAAAGGGAAAAGAAGGTGAGTGCAGAGTCCACTAGCTTCCTCCTTACTAATGCAGAGCTTGTTTGCTCTGCACCCATTCTACGAGTTCTTTGGGCTCCCTCCTGTGCAGTGACTCATCCCTGCTGAATACCAATCCTCTCGCAGTTATTGCATCTAAGGATGTCCTAATCCCAGTTTTTTAATGCCCAATACCAATTCTTGGTGAGATCTTTCAGCATTGTGTCTTGACAAATACAGAGTCCGAGTCCAATATGTAATAAAATCAGTACAAGGTATAAGTCATGAAAGTATCTAGTTTACAAAAGCCGTAAAGTATATATTTTTCTTTGGTCGGATCTTCACACGGTTGTCATCACAGAGCAGTTGTCAACAAGTCATATCACAACAGAGAGCAAGCATGGTATAATTAGCTTAGCATTTTATCAAACTGCTCACCATGACATTATCATCAGCATGATGATGTGAGTTGTGAGTTTACAGAAGAATGTAGCTGTATGTAAGAGTCAGGAATGTCTTTAAAAACAAATGCTAAAACTATGTTGGATTTTGGCGGCATGTTTTCCATCCATTTTTAGCTACCTTTTTAACTGAGTAGCAGAGTTTCTGCAGGACTACTTTGAAGTGATGTCATCAAAGTTCAACTCAGAAACATATCTGACTCTTACATATACCTGTAGCCTTAAATAAACTCTTATCTTGCTCTGTTGCTGATGATGTCAGGGTGAGCATTTTCCTGAAATGCTAAGCTAATAATAGCATGCTATAATTTGTTATAGGACTTGTTGATAACTGCTTGTGTCGTATTTAGGGTGTGGTTCCAGGTAATCGTGTTGAAAAAACCTACTTGGAATGAGGCGGTATGGATTTTAATAGGCTGTGTTGCTTTTTTTTTTTTGCATAAATCTTTTAGAAATTAACTATTTTAATTAAGGTAGCTTCAGTCTGCAGACTGAGAGTTTAGAAGGTAAATCGCCGGTTCATGACGAAGAGTTTGAAATGGTACAAACTGATACAAACTGTTTGTTTTTGGGTTTTTTTACAAGCATACATTCATATTAGTTATGTATTTTTTGTGATCAATAGCCAGCCTGATCGTGGCTATCACATTCAGAACCAAGAAATTATGGCGGCCCTTTATGGAAGCAACAGTTACTTTTGATTCCAATAAACTTCTGTTAATTCCCATACAATTTTTCCAACTTTGAATATTTCTTTTATTTTGCTACCCTATCAGAGCGTGAGAATGTGAAACCAGCCCCATTACTTGATAGTCATAAATTAGTTTTCATGACCTAAAGAGTTTTCTACTGGTGATGCACATTTAAAATGCGTCATTCACTATGCTCTTCTTAAACCACATTGTTTACTTTTCTATGTAATAGCATTTTAAGATAGTTGTTTTCAAGGATTGCGGGTAATTAGGCTGGGGAGGCGAGTAGGGATGTGGCGTGAAGCTCTGCGTGTTTCCCCCTTCTGTAAATGAAACCCCCTGGGGTCTGGAGAAAAGCAGCAGGAGCAGCATATGGATCATAAGAGGCACATTCTGATCTAGATTCTCTCCAGGCATTGTAGGCTTTTCATTAACAATTTATAATCTAAAACAGGACCAGATTTTGGTGATGGTTGGAAAAAAAAAAAAATCCCAGGTGATTTGGTATTATTTTGAAGTGAAAATGGTAGTAAATACGGAAAAAAAATAAAATAAATAAAAGCATGTATTTTTAGTCTGTTTGACAGCTCCAGCGCGATTGTTGTTTTGTGTGTGTGTGACCTTGGCACGTCTTCTTCCCTAATGCCTCAACACAAATTCCTCTGGTGCCGTCTCTTTAAACACTGCTGTTCTTTTCGGTATCCATGTCTTGTCTCACTGCAGCACTTCAAAAAAATATATACAGAGATGCATGCACAACAGAGAATCCTTTTCTTCCCCGACACGTTGATGAGAACTCTGTCAGCTCCACAGCTTCTTCCCTGCATCTGACTTCAGTTGGTACATTTTTCCTGCTTGTAAATATTTCATACATGTTTGGTCGTATCCAGCTGAGCAGCAACAGACTAAAAAAAAATAAAAATAAAAGAAATATGATGTGCCATCTATTGTATCATATCAACAACTTATTCCCCTCTGTCAAAAAAAGCTTAATAACATCCACCCACATCGACCCCAAGAGAGGAAATAGTTTTTTTTCTTCTTCTTTAAATGTCTTGGCACGAGTACTAACGTTTTCACCTTCGAAGCCTCCGCTGTGAGAGTGAACTTCATATTCAATCCTGGCGCATCGTGTCAGCCAGCACTGCGTCTCTGTTGACAGCCTGATCCAGCCCTGCCTGGTATAAGGTGGAATCCTATTTCCTCCAGATGACATCCCTCGGCCCTCCCCTCCGCCGTATTGAGCATCACCCACCAGGGAATTGACGGGTTGAGTCTAACACATGTGTCTGTGCAGTTTGCGAGTGAAAGCAAAGATCCCGTGGTCCGCTTGGACTCTCTGGGATGAATCCATCAGTTCTATCACAAACCTCAGACAGCAGCCTTTGCTTCCTGCAAGGCAGAGGGCTGAACTCTTGCTGCGAGGCGACTTGGACCTGCACAAATCTGACTCCTTATCTGTCCAAACACCTGACACAAGTGCATTGCATCTGGACCTTTACCTGCTTTGCTGTCTGAGCTTTTATTATTTAAGACCCAGATGCAAAATTAAGGGCATAGACTCGAGCCTCCATGGGGCCCTAAGCAAAATGCGGTTTTGGGGCCCTGTAGTTCTGCTAACAATGTGGACTGACTGTAATCAGCAGTCCGATCATTAGATCATTCACACACCTGCTATAAACGTATTGCATCTCTTGTAGTGCTGTTTACATCACATACATGTATAATAGGATACTTTTATTAGCCAACTGATTTATCGACCATTTGATTTCTGGGCGCCAATTTTCTTAATTTTGGGGAGTCGTGATCAGCTGATATTCACATGTGAAGCCCATCTTATCCCATAATCTTATCTTACAAAGAAAATCACCTCCACTGAGGAGGCCCCCTAGTGGCCTTGGGGCCCTAAGTGGCTGCTTAGTATGCTTATGCCTTGGGCCGGCCCTGCATAGACTCAACCTACTAAAAGATTTCAAAGCTTGGATCTATATTGGCTCTATTTTTGAAAATAATAATATGTGCATGTTATTTTAAGTTGGACACAAGTGGTATAATAATGCATCTTACAAGATGAACAGATACAGCACTGAATAAGATCAGATTTTAACCAAAAATAATTAATAAATCACTCCAACAGCTCCTGCTTGTGTTCACAAATGAAATCCAGGTTGTATTTGACTCGCCCATATATTGGAGTTTTGCATGTTGATTTAATTTTAAGATGGTTCTAATCCCCCCCAAAAAATATTAAGATGCTAAGTTTTGTGTTTTCAGAAACACAAAACAACACAGCAGGACAACTCAAGAACTGCTTCTCTTTATTTCTTCAAAATAAGGCCCAAAGTCATGGCTAGAACTAGATTTAAGTCTTAATTTACAGACCCTCACATATATTTTTAATAAATATATCTCAGACATACTTCAGCTGGACAAAATCTAATGATGACAGCTGTTCACTATGATGAGCAACAAGACTGCTGTCTTAATATTGAGGATGTAAGTCTTGCTGAAGGCACTAAACTGATCTAAATATCATTCTTGAAATATTAAGTCTATACAATGCACCACCAGTATTCATGTGAATACTTGAGACCACCTCTGAAAACGCTTGTAACTGCTTATTTTTAAGTCGAACACTAAATATACCTTAACATGCATCATCACACACAGTGGAAAGTGTCTCGAAACTACTACAGAAGAATATTCCCTGACTTGCTTCTTTTTGCTCCTGGCAGTACAACCAGTCACTGTCAAGGAAAATGAATGGCACTCCTGGATTAGCTGCTTTGCTAGATAATAGCATGACAAGAAGCAAGTCAATAGTTAGACATTTGTATTTTCTTTAGAACAAAACGCCACAGAAAGGTGAATTTTCCTGGTGGGTACTTTAGACAGAGCAGTTCACAAAGTAGGAGAATCTGCAAATACTGAACTGTGGCATCATTTCATGATCTCCTACAGATCTTGTGCTAACAGTATTTTTGAACTGTTAGCAAACAGCTGTTTGCTGTTACTTGCCTGTGAAATTAATATTTTTCAGAACATAATGGAAGCAGGTTTTTCTAGACAGCTGTCTTATTGTGTAAGCTCACTGGCAGTCGGAGATCATCTGAGAGGACCTGATCAGAGTGAAAATATTTATGGTCTTTGAATTGTTGTAGCATGGAGGCAGCATCGCCATTTGGTCAGGATGCTCCGCATAATACAGCTGTAGACTTGGGATGTTTTTGTTCAGCTTTAACTTCTTTTCCGACTTTTTCAAACTGTTGGTTGGTCTTCCTTTTGGTGGTTAAGGTTGCCATCTTCTTGTCTGACATCACTTCTGAAAAAAACAACTCCTTCCATAATTTTATCAACGTTAGACAGAGAGAGGTTGTTGTTTTTCACACCACGTCACCAGACTTCCCACCTCTAGCTGCTTCCATCAGTGATCAGTGAGTCATTAGATGGACATCTGAATGTTTCAGGATGTTGTTGTTCATTTGTCAGGCAGCACAGTCATTAGTTAGCAGTGTTCAGAGGAAGACTGGTGCCATGAGACATCCCGTGTGCCATGGTTAGAGAGCAAATAAAAATAGGAATCAGAGCTGAACAGTATTTTGCACAGATCTCGATCTTAAAATGCTGACATTAAGACTCGATACCAAGTTATTACCAAGTGCTGAGTTTCTAAGAAATAAAAGAATACAGCAACCGGTTGGCCATAAGACCCAAACGATGCCAAAGTTGGAATCTCCTTTAAAGCTTCTGATGGAGGTTAGCTTGATTTGTTCTTTGTAAACGTTTGTTGTTAATTATTTTTGGAGTGCAAGTTAGGACACTTATTCCCTTATTCACTTATGCTGTACAGCAAGAAGGATTTTTACTACCTAACCGTTGTTAGGATGCATTAACTTTGCAATAAGGTATTGTTTATACTACTGGGAGCAGCTGATTACAAATTAAAAGCTTAAATAATACCTGAACTATGACCTCAAATCTCAGAAGAATTGAAAAGGAGTTGAATGAACTCCTGTAAGATTTTGAGCTCATTTGACGAGTAAACATATAAATGGCTAATGATTAAAATAAATATTGCAAACAAAATGTATTTTTTGTTTGCGCATATACTAGCGTGAATTAACTCTAATATATGTTTTGCTGGTGTGTTATCTCCTCTTATGTCATCCCGCCATCCACAGGACGGCAGAATCCTTTTGATGCGACCACTTTAAACTTACTCACTCTTACGACCCCCACACACAAGGGGAGGAAAAACAACTATTTCCATAAATAGTTAGGCCGGTCTTGGATTATAACGACGACATGCGTGTCTGTCAAGTTTTACACAAAGCACGGTGGCTCCACATTAAGCTGCAAGAAGCAAAGTGGTAGCGTGGTGGACAGATGGATGGATGATTACTGCTGAAGGAGGGAGGGGATGGAAGCAGTCATAAACTCCAGAATTAGAAAGAAGGATAAAACGACGGGGGAAGGAGATGGGGTGGGGGGGGGGGGGGTGAGGGCTGCGTGTGCAGAAGTGTCTCCGAAGTGTGTGTCGAGAGTGTGAGTGCGCTCCTCTATGTGGGGAAAGGAGATGAAGAGAAAGACTGACAGGCAGAACTGTACGAGTTGATTAGTTTCCTGCTCACTTATTAGGATGCAGATTAGCTGCATTGAGAAACATCTGGTAGCTTTTCTCCAGCCCACATACTCCTCCTCTGCTCACTCCTTCACATCCCTATTCATCATTCCTCCCACCATATCAGATCCAGACCTCTTCTCTCATCCCTGCACATTTCCTGTCCTCCTATCTTTCTCTCATTCCCCCCTCCCCTTGTGCTTGCTTCTTTCATTTCCTCCCATCTAACCCGTCAAGCCTCTGTTCTACGTCTTAGTCTCACCTCTCCTTTTTGCTGTCAGAGTGCCGCCACTCTTTTTCTTGATTCTCGTCGACAAACCCTCTTGTTTCCACCCCACCATCTCTTCCTGCTGCCTTGTCAGTAAATGCTGTCGTTTTTGTCCCTCTTTTCATTTCACTCAAAAGACATCGAGAAGATTTACATCAAGTCGATCAGCCCGGTTTCTGTTGTCCGGAAGAAAATTTGACTGCAGGCGGTGTGTTTGCACCGCCGTGAATGCCTTTTGCTGTATGAGTTTCGGCACAAAAAGACGCCCGCTCCCCGTGTTTATCAAAAAATAGCATCCTGTACCGGTTTGTGTTGACAGCTGAAGCTCTACTGCTTCTGCCTGCCAATGAGACATGAAGCAAGTCAAGGGAATGAATTGTGTGCTGTGTTGATGGCATTGTGCAGACAGCCTGAGAAGCGATTCTTTTAATGCCAATACAAAAAAGTTTGCCGCTGATGAATGTGTCAGCCTTTTCAGAAATCTGCGGCTGTCTGCATTATTGGGTCCAGAGATAAGACAGATTCATCATCTAAATTACAACTATAAGCAAATTCTAGAGATGCACAAGCCATCAGATATCGATGCAGTTTTGAGCCAACTCTAATTTGTCTGTAAGAACTACAGCAGAAGATATTAGAACAACATTCAAAGTAGTACTTCTAATCTTTGTGATCTATTTTTGTCAATGAAAGGGGCGGTATTGTGTATTTTCCAGGCCCATAGAGCCACTTTATAGCATAATCAAGTAATTGTTACTTTCACTTGTGAAAAGAATGCTGCAGATATCAAATAGGACTTAAAAGAAACTTTGCAATTTGACAGCTTGAAATTGTGTATACGTCTCTTTAAGAAGTTCCTGCTCCTTCAAACACACCAGCTTCATTGTGTCATTACAACAATGCTTCTCATTGTGCCGTTTGCAACCTTTCTAAAGAGCGGTGCACTGAGATGCGCAGTTCCACCATCTGTTTGTCAATTGCTGCTGCCACTAGTTTGAAAGAACTGAGTGGGGAAAGTGCTCCATAGGGCACAAGCTGAGCTGGAGACTGCCGCTTCAAGGCGCAGCTTTGTGGGAGCAAGCATTTAGTCACCCCAAATGGTTGCCATGGGAGGTGAAAGGATTTCTCAAACATGCATGAAAGAATCAAGGCAACACTCCAGGTGTGTTTTTGATGAATAACATTACAAATGTTATTCAATAGTCAATTTTACAAAATTGACTATTATGTAAAATAGTCAATTTTGCATAACACCCCTTATATTAGGATCAGAGTCAACCTGTTTGGAAATATCTGTTGGTATCTGATAGTTGGTGAAAATTTTAAGAATAAAACCTAGCACCTCTGCTGTCCTCTGTTCAACCCTCCTGTTATTTGCTGCTTAATTTCATTTTCTTTCTCTCACTGCCATAATGAGCCATATAAATATCTCTGTATTCTTCAAAGATTACAGCTTCCTCTGAATTTCCTTTTCAAAATACTTTGTCATCTTACTTTGTTTAAAACACTTCACTGATACTGAGAATGCTTTTCTTTGAGTCGTCTTCACTCAGGGACTACATCCACTCCATACAACTTTGCCTTTATCAAGTAGAATACAAGGAATATTAATTGATATTACGCTTCAATTGGTAACTTATTATATTTCCATATGATTTAGTGACTTGACATCACACATTTTCAGTGTATATATTTAATTATTTCTAGAAAATTGAGCATGGAAAAAAGCAGCATAAAACCTAAAGCTCAGGTTTTGGATACCAGTGTAGCTGGTTTGTGTCAAGACTCATTTTTTGTTAGGATCTGACTATATATCATCTACAGGATCGTTTAATGCTATATTTTTGATAAACTTAATCAAACACAGAGCTCACAAAACCTCAGTCCAGCTGCGGTAACGTCATTGTAAATGTGATTGTATTGAGAAAATCACAGACCAAGCAGTGATGTAGCTTTGGAAGTCTGTGTTAATTACTTCCGAGGTTTATCAAGTTCAATTTCATTAGGGTGGACCAAACTCAATGAGAAATGAGGTAGCTAGATGGCAGCTTAATTAGCACATTATGGATTGAAGTTCAGATGATGAAAACAAACGCGGCACTTAATTACAAATTACATCTAATCATGATGTGATTTATGATGCAGATTGCTCTTGTCTGCAAATTACAGCTGATATTTGACCACAAAAAAATCTGAAGACAGTTGCACTTCCGTAAAAAAAAAAAAAAATCTTACTTTATTTAAAGTTAAGAATAAAGTATGTTCCTTTGTGATTTCTGCACCGTCCTACACTGTCAAAGACAAATTCATTGCTTGTTTCAAAAGCCAAGATTGTTCATTGTCCGGTCATATTATGACATTTTGCTGTGGTATAATAAATCGTTGGATGAAGAGAGTCTGTTTGGGTTGTCGGGGTCTGGAGCCTCTCCCAGCTGCTGTTGTTAACAGACACCTGGCGGCCCGCCGGGCTGAACCTGGAGCCGTCTTGCGTTGCCAGGTGAAACTGCCTGATCGAGGTGGCGGTCAGCATTGTATTTCCAGTGTTCTTCTGAAAGCAAAACATGCTGCAAGGCCCAGCCAGCTGTTCGGGGAACAAGCTGTAATGAGAGGACCAGAGGCAACTGGGCGAAGCTTCCTCTGGGAGTGGAGTCCCAGGAACAGCAGGACAACAAGTCTTTTGTTGCACTTTAACCAGCTCAGACAACTACAGCGATGTATGAACTTGGACAGGTTTGAATAATGTATTTTTCTTCTTTCTGTTGGACTGTTTTAGTTAATAAATCCCAGCTTCTCTTGCTCTTTGAAAACTATATTTATTTTTGGAATAAGCTGCTGAGGAGGATGGTGGACAACTTGCTAGAGAGGAGTTGATAAACGTTTGGTCTAGATTGTGTTGTATGTTGATTAATTGATTAATAGAGTAAATGAAATTGGCATATTCTGCAGATTTTTATTTAACCACTAAAGCCTTTTTTATACAATAGTGGGTATACATTAAAATATGCAAATAAACAAATAATTCAGTTCTTTTTCTAAATAACAAGATAAGCATTTTATTGCCTAAAATGCCAAAACATAGCATTCCTTTAGTGCACTCTTGATCATTTCTAGCAAAGGGGACACGTGTAGCTAAAAAATACTTCTCATATCTATGTGTAAAAAGCTCAGTCATTTCTGCTTAACAGCAATACTTTATTTTTTGATTATCCAATTTCATAATTGGATTATCAAAAGGTTAGATTCTTTTCACAGAATTTGAGCCGAGTGAATCCAAAAGTTTTTGGTATTACATATTTACAAACAGATTTTGGAAATGCAAACTGTATGGCTTAATTACCACTCTGATCATGTTGTTCTTCCACCAAATGGTTTGCTTTCAAGTACGTATCCTGCAGTTAACAATTAATCAGCTATTAATTTAGTTGACGATTATTTCAATAATTGACTAATACTAATACGATTAATCGTTTCAGCTGAAGTGTACATGCAGGATGTGTAGTAAGAGTTTTTGTTTATAGCCGTCTCTGAATAATACTTCTAACTCCAACTCAATGGTCTTCCACTCTGGCAACAAACCAGCATGGTCTGCTGTGAGACCTGCTGATGCTGTGGTAAATACCAGAGAAATTAGTAATGAAAGTGGTGGAAACTACCAACGCCCATCAACCAGAACAACAGTTTGTTACCGGGTAGACTGAAGAGAAACCTGTGTGAAGTTACACTATCCGCCACAGAAGACCAGCAACATCAGGAAAAAGACCTTACTTCTTCACTATCCTCCAGACAGAGAAGAAGAACAAAGATTTTCTTTTATAAATTGTTGATATCTCTAAAATGATAACCTTTCTTCTGTTTGAAAATTAGCTCAGCACATGCTCGGAAGAAGTTGTAGGAACAACAACTCTGCCGTCTACCATCCTTGTTGGATCAGTAGTCATGAGCATGTGGTCATTTCTGAACTTCCTCTTGCTTTTTGTGACCAGATGTCACCTCACTTCCTGTCACAATGTAAACTACAGGTCAGGCGCATGTTGGCAGGAGCGGTGGCCTCGCACGCCTCCAACCAGCCCTACAGTCAGCAAAAGCAGCCTGAGGACAATAGGAAGTGATGAGCATCTCAGAGCAATGCTGCTCAGCTGTCAGTTGTTGTTGCATGGTACTCTGTGTGTGTGTGAGTGTGTACTTTCTGTCTGCTCAGGTCTCATTGACTTGCATTTGTTGCCACAAGAGCTGACATGGCCTGTCATGTTTGCCTACCGAGGTCTGCTCATCACATTTTCCACTTTTCTCTGCCAGTGTGTGTGTGTGTGTGTGTGTGCGTTTCTTCTGAACATTCAGCTGTAAATTGGAAAGTATATAATAGTTTGTGTTTTCTTAACGGATGTGAGGGATATAGTTTCCCAGACAGTTAATAATGTTAGCTGCAAACTTTATATGAATGTTCTCGCCTGGCACAGTCGTAGCTCTGTTGCAATCTATAATGTCATCGAAACTGCCAGGGCAGTGGCAGGTGCAAGCACAAGCCACGCTTTTAAAGAGCCATTTAGTTATAGAATATGTCCATATGGATAACCTGGACGTGAAATGTTTCCCGTTGGGATTCAGTTTGGATCTGTAGATGGGATGTTTGAGAACCTAACTGAGCGGTGAGGAAAGCCTCAGCCTGTCACTGTCACACCAAGCACTAGTAGCAAAAGAACAAAGTCAGCAGGGAGTCAATCCTACACCCAAAGCTAAGCTTCTAGAAGTTCAGGCAAATGTTCTTCTCTTGCATGCATTGACTCAATTTTTGGAAAACTGAAGTAAGAATTGCACTGCTGACCATTAATACCTTTATATAACCTGGGTATACACTTTAACTTATCTATTTGTAATAGTTTGTTTAAAGAGTTTCAATTTGAGAAAAAATTCACAAGGTTGACACAGTGACAAAACAACTTTGATGCCATTCATTGCTACACTCAGTTTCCTATTGTTATTCTGAAAAAGTCACAGATTTACTTTTCAGATATTTGCTTTTTTTTATTTAAAGGCATTGTGAGAACCCTAGTGGTTATCATTGATCAATAGTTGACTCATATTTAAATTATTTGATGTTATATAAAAATGTCTTAGGTGCAACATTATTTTATTTTAATATACCCAAAATCAGAAACATCTATTCCCAGATTGTAGCTGACAAAACGTCCTGACATCTCTCTGGAGTTTAGACCCAGCCTCCAGTGTTTGCCAACATGCTAAGTTGGCAAACATCTGCCCTTTCTAAAACCAAATTTTAAATATGCCTTTTTGAAAGAGCATTTGTTCAGATTTGTGATTATTGTGCATTAAGAGTTTTAAAATGCTTTGTTGCATCTTTTATGTTCTTAAATTCTTGTGTTCCATTTGTGTTATTTCTTTATTTGCAAATTGATATTAAAAGTTTTACTAGTATGGAAAATTTTGCAGAATTAGGTTTAATATTATTGAATTAGTATCTATTTTATAGTAACTATATGAAATAAAATGTTTTAACTAAACTATGTCGTCAACATTTCATTGAATTAAAGTGATTTCAAACCATTAATATAATTGCTGAGCAGCTATTGGCATGTGTCCACTAGTATTGTAATTATTCTTTTTTGCGATAATCTCAAAACTTGCTCATCTCTTCTTTATCAGATTCAAGTTGGGACTCTTGCTGCACTGGTCCAAATTGTTCGTAACTGTATATTGGTTTGTTTACTACTGTGTGTTTGATGAGGAAATAACATTATCAAAAGCTCAAAGTTGATTTTGCATAATACACCCAATTAAACAATCGACTTATTAATTGTTAAATAAAGGTTTGTTAGATCAAAATTTGTTCCATTCAAGTAACTGATAATGTCCATTTAAATTGACCTCCTTTCAGTGTTGCAGTTTGGCTGCCGTCCAAAAGAGGGCACTGCTGCCAATCCTTAAGTGAAGCCAGTTGATAGTTGTAAGAGAAATAATTATGGTGGAGGCATCCCAGAACGATGAAAGTGAGATGGTCTAACAAACTGTAAAATATAAATACTTGAAAAGTTTCTTTCGTTATCACTTTGCTAGCATTCAGTCAGCCGAGTTGCATGGCGGAGCAGCGTCAATTTCTCAACCAAATGATTGCGTTATTAAGTTTTAGGATTCCTTCAAGAGGGGCACAACCATTCAGAAGGGCACTATAACAAGAAGGTAGCTGAAGTTTAAGCACAATTAACACCATTAGGTGTCGCTCTCTCCACTGATTGTTAGACTGCCCTGACAAGAGAACTTAATTTTTAACATTATCCGTATTTAAATTGTCATCTCTTGGTTCGTGGGGTTTCAAGTGTTTCACATTTTTCATTTGTCTAAGAATTTATTAAACTTAAATATTGTAATGTATGATGCAAAAGAATGTCCTGTTTTAAATATTCTATAAACCCTTCATATTATAGAAATAACTAGACTGTAAAAGGAAGTTTTTTTCTGAACAGAATCTGGAATTGTTCCTTATTTAGCTGCATTGTTCTTGACAGATGTTTGTCATGTTTACGTTGGTGTACAGTTTTAGCTTTATGTCAGATATAATTTTGCAGATTGGAAAATAGGCCTTATCAATAAGTATGTTCAATAAATGCTGGATTCTTAGGGGTTTATCATGAAAATATTCTAGCATATTTCTAAAAGTCAGTCAGAATACCAAAATAAAACAATCAAATGTATTTTTTTAACCTAGTTAATTTTTTTTTTCTGTTTGCAATCTTTGAAAGTTTGCATGTTTTAGTTTATGTAATTCTTGACTGATTAAATTATGTTAATTATTGCAAGAAAAATAGTAAATCACACTGCAGGTCAAGACTTTTCAAGCCTATATGTCGGTTTCCATGGTAACCTTTCATTGCTGGAACCCAATATAAATAATATAACTGGATACCGGGTGTTACAGGTCACCATAAATCTATTCTGACAATTTATGGCAAGCCCTCATAGTACAATTTTTTGGGAAAAAAATATTTCTATTTTTTGGTTTTTACTGATATTTGGTAAATTTTCATTCAGGCAAGTCACGTTCTACTTGCTTCCACATGAATGCACGTGTGCAGTAATATTTCTTCAGCATTTTTATATTTCCAAAATGTGATAATGTAGTCTGAAGAGAAGATAGTGTTCCAGTGATGCCATGGGATCAGAGATTCAACTCCTATGACATCACAAAGTGAGACCAGCTGATGACATCTGTCGTATCCATGGGGAAGCTTTCTCTACAACAGAATTTCCTACTTCAGAATCCAACAGATTGTATCAAGGAGCAATTTAAGATATTTTCAAAACTAATTTTAAAACAGCTTCCATGATTTATACGCTGAAGAGCTTGTTGGAGTGCGTTACACGGGCAGTAATGCTTGCACAGCCTGCTGATATTCTAAAGTTTGAAAGTCAGTATTTTTTAGAACTATTAGAGTTTGGAAAAACTATGCCTGGCATTGACCACGCAGAACTTATTTTCCACTTTCAAGAGCAATGGGAGCTTAATTTCTTGATACGCGCTTGGAAAGAAGAGGACACTATAGCTTCTTCTGCCCCAAGTCTGCCTCCACAAGATGCTATGAAAAAAACGTATCCAGATGTCCAAGAAGTACCTGGACAAAAGGTTCCAGCAGAAACCGTATCTGATGTCCAAGAAAGACCTGAAGAAATGGCTACATGTGTATCCATATCTGTTGTCCAAGAAAGACCTGAAGAAATGGCTACATCTGTATCCGTATCTGGTGTCCAAGAAAGACCTGTAAAAAAGGGTGCAGTTGGAACCGTACCCGATGTCCAAGAAAGACCTGGAAAGAAGGGTACATCTGGAACCGTACCTAGTGTCCTAGAAAGACCTGGAAAGAAAGGTACATCTGCAACCATATCCAGTGTCCAAGAAAGACCTGGAAAGAAGGGTGCATCTGGAACCATATCTGATGTCCAAGAAAGACCTGGAGAAATGGCTACATCTGTAACCGTATCCGGTGTCCAAGAAAGACCTGGAAAGAAGGTTACATCTGGAACCCTATCCGGTGTCCAAGAAAGACCTGGAAAGAAGGTTACATCTGGAACCCTATCCGGTGTCCAAGAAAAACCTGGAAAGAAGGGTACATCTGGAACCGTATCTGATGTCCAAGAAAGACCTGGAAAAAAGGGTACATCTGCAACCGTATCCGGTGTCCAAGAAAGACCTGGAAAAAAGGGTGCAGTTGGAACCGTACCCGATGTCCAAGAAAGACCTGGAAAGAAGGGTACATCTGGAACCATATCTGATGTCCAAGAAAGACCTGGAGAAATGGCTACATCTGTAACCGTATCCGGTGTCCAAGAAAGACCTGGAAAGAAGGTTACATCTGGAACCCTATCCGGTGTCCAAGAAAAACCTGGAAAGAAGGGTACATCTGCAACCGTATCTGATGTCCAAGAAAGACCTGGAAAGAAGGGTACATCTGCAACCGTATCCGGTGTCCAAGAAAGACCTGGAAAGAAGGGTACATCTGGAACCGTACCTGGTGTCCTAGAAAGACCTGGAAAGAAAGGTACATCTGCAACCATATCCGGTGTCCAAGAAAGACCTGGAAAAAAGGGTGCATCTGGAACCTTATCCGATGTCCATGAAAGACCTGGAGAAATGGCTACATCTGTATCTATACCTGAAAAAATGGTTACACTTAAAGAGAGTTTGAAATCAAAGATAGGTAAACCAAAGGAATCTGCAATAGATATGTTAAAAAGGGTTCTAAAGCATGATAAAAAAGACACTAAAACCTTTTTAACTGCTGCAGTCAAACCTGAAACTTTAACGGCTCCAGTCCAACCTATACAACCAACTGGAGTAGCACCAGATGAGGATCGGGTCACAGCTAGATCAACAAAACGCAAGGCAAGACGAAGAGATACTTTAAAGGCTCCAGTCCAACCTACACAACCAACAGGAGCAGCACCAGATGAGGATTGGGACACAGTGAGATCAACAAAATGCAAGGCAACACAAACAGATACTATTACTGTCCAGAAAACCGATAGTAAAGAAACAAAGAAATCTAAAGCTAAGAAAAAGAGGCAAAAAAGTGTAGAAAGGATAGACAGAAAAAGCTCTCTAACATATTTAATGTCTCCTGTCAAACATAGACAACCTACTGCAGCAGGACCAAAGAAGCCTAAGAAAATACATGGTAAAGGAAAAAAACACTCAAAATCAAAGAAGACAACCCGGTCTGAGCTGAGGCCTGAGACAGTCAAGCCAGCAACAGAAAACAGAGGTAACAGAGTCCTGTGGATTGAAAGAGAGAGGGTAAAACCATTGTTTAGAGCAGTCAAAGAAGAGGTCCCTCTGCCTCCTGGAGTGTATCTTCCCTTTCCAGACAATTCAGCACATATCATACACTACAAGCAATGGAAAAAAGGCACACCTACTGGCCCCGAATCATTACCGAATAAAACAAATTCTTGGGACATCATTAAACACACTTACAACTAATAGGTTAACCTTCTATCCCACAGCTATAAAAACACTTCTTAAGACTGGACATGAATGTATTTCAATTGAATTAACTATCTAACAAGTGCGGTTTTACAGTAAAATTAAATAAAACATAATTAAAATGTTTTATATGATTTAAGTAATGGTAAGACTGTATTTGAAGGTGTATGTATAAGTCTTCTTGAATGAAGGAGTATTCAAGAAAGTTTACAACTGTTGTCATAAAATGTCATATGGTAAATCAAGACACTTAATGCAAAGTTGAAACTTTTAATGGACTTTTTAATGCACATTTTAATAGAACTTTGCATTAAAAGTGTCATTATTGTGACCAAATGACACTTCATGACAACAGTCAAACATTCTTGAATACTCCTTCATGTTCATGGCAGGTGTTATGTTATGTTATGTTATGTTATGTTATTAATATTTAGTGTTCAAAAGAGAAATACAACAAAATATTTTTTTTTCTATTTTGCTCACAATTGGTGGGAAAATAAACGTGTAGGCAGGTGGTAAACTAAGCCATCAGAAATCCAGCAGGTGCAAAGTTGTGCCAGGCGAAGAGGGGTGATTTGCTCTGTCTGCAAGTTGAAAATAATTTTATTTGCATAAATGTAAATCATAAATTAGAATCATGTATTCCTTTTTGCTTTCTGCAGTGAACATGTACATGCAGCTTAGCATTGACTGATAATCCTTTTATACTATTCTATGCTCCACTACAACATACTATAATACACTAAACTATAATGTTATATTCTATACCACACTACACAATGCTTTAATACACTATACCGTACCTTTCTACTCTATACTATGCTATTCTATACTCTACCATGCAATACTGTGCTGTTCTATTCTATACTGTACTGCATTATGCTATTCTATAAAGTATAATGGTACATATGGTATGGTATACAATGTGTATGGTGTATAGTAAACTATACACTTTACAGTACCATAGCACCCCATGCCATAGCATGCCATGCTATACCATGCCATAGCATGCCATGCTATACCATGCCATAGCATGCCATGCTATACCATGCCATAGCATACCATGCTATACCATACCATAGCATACCATGCTATACCATACCATAGCATACTATGCTATACATTACCATAGCATACTATGCTATACTATACCATAGCATAGCATACCATACCACACTATACCATAGCATAGCATAACATACCATGCCAGACAGTTTCTTCCCTCAGTCTGTCTCTTTGAACATATTGAACACCTTATAACCTCAGTAGTCAGTTACTCAGCTATCAAACAAAGTAGGCTTATTTTTACTATCACAACCAGCTTTTTACTTAAAAAAGGTATAAACATTGGCAACAAGTACACAAACATACTGTTCTGGTTGTTGTTAATTTTATCTCCCTTAAAGTTTATATATTTAATGTTGTAATATTTTATTATTCAAAACTGGCTCTGGTTCTATTATCAAGAATCTTTGCTGCATCCTCAAAGTGACTTGTGACTTCCTTTCAACAATTTCATTAATATACTTTATTAATCCCAAACCTATGCCAACTTGTTTGCCAATCTTACATTGGCCATTATGATTTATGGAAGGGAAAGTTTAAAATTTCTCTTCTTCATCACTCACACTGTCTCCTTTTCAACTCATGCGGGATGTGTGGCTGCAGTTGAGGCATCATTTGATCCCAGGCGATGTTAATCAACTGCACTCATAAACCACTATGGTTACATAACCCCAATGAAATGAAGTTATAAACAGTAACCAGACATAAACATAACCATGCACACACCATCATGAAATCATGAAACATGTTTCATTGTCTGCTCCACCACAACAGAGATAGAACATGTAGCCCAGTGGTCACACAGAGCATGGGAGGATACAGATGACTGCTCATCCTCCCGCTTGATTAGGTTAGCGCCACAAAAGAGCTGCCGTCAGTCCTAATATTACGCCACAAAATAGGCTAGCTCAGTCCAACAAAGGCTTTGGGGATGGTTGTTTATGTGTGTGAGAGAGAGATTCTGGCTTTGAATGCTAATAAGAGATGTTCCCATCTGAAAGTTTGAGAGCTCTTCCGCAAAGCTTGTTTTGGGTGTAGCAGAGCTGTTATGCAGTTGTTTCATGCCAGTCAAATACTGTAGAGTAGAGAACAAAACCACTCGCAGAAGAATCTCCAGATGCAGAACCAGCTCAATGTTCCATGTTCTTCATGGATCAGTATTGTAGTCTTTGAGATATTTGGGATTAATCAATTAAGGTTGTTAATGCCTGCCATCCCTTTATTTCTTCTTCCCCTTCGTGCATCAGTAAATTCACTTTCAAGTGTTTATTGTTCGAGTATGTACCGCCTTTACTTATTTCTTCCATCTTGATCTCTCAGAACACCGGTACTTTGAGATGATTTAACTGAAAGTGTCCTTTTATTTCTATGTATACACAGTCATATTCAATAAATTAACAGTTCATTTCAAGGTTCCTGTTCCTGCAGCAACACCGATAAATAATTTTACCTTTCTATGGCACTGTTCACTTCACCACAGAATAGTGTCAAAATACTTGAGGAACATGCAGAAATCTGGTCAGCAGATATAAATGAGTTTGGATATTTTTGAATTACTTGTTTATTGATTATTAAGAACCATATAAAAATGTTGGCATGCTACTTTAATATCATGTAGATAAAAACTGATCTTTTTAAAAATCCTACCTATCTCGTTTCCTTCCTACTTCTTGATCAAATGACTTTTAATCTAGATCTGCCTGAAGTATGAATAATTGTGGGTGTAACTTTAGTCAGTTTTTATTTTATGTGGCTCATGAATGTGGTTCGTTCATGTGGTCTATCAAACGTCAAATATGTTTTATGAGAAGTAGGTCGACAGCCACTTTCAGAGGTGAAGGAAGGTTGTTTTTTTTTTGTTTCCAGCAGATAAAACTTTTTCCGATACAGGACATCTTGAAACGAACGCCTCTTTTTTGTTATGAATGACGTATATTGAGTGTAAATGTTTTTAAATCAAGTTTACAGAGATTTAACTGTCCTCTTGTTAGTCCAATGTTCCCTGCTTGTTGGACAAAACACCACCATTTTCACCTCTAGTTGGTTTGAGGTGTAGTTAACTGGACCCACGCTTCCGGCCTGTGTACATGTCGCGACGCAGACGATACAAAATGAATAACTACGTTGGTATGACACTTTTTAACTCAGTAGATGCAGCTCATTATATTTTCAGCTTTACTGCATGTTAGCCAGGGAAACTGGTCAACCGGCTGTCTTTTGAAGTTAATCATTATAATTGATTGCATTTCATATCAAATGCCAATTTTTGACTCGATAAGCAAATTGCAATAAATTTTGGTTGATGACTGTATAGAAAAACTGGATGATGATGAGTGAAAACACTGGAATGTCGTGGCTTTGCTTTGATGTGGACGTTCATCCAAACACACAGATTCAGATGTTTGCACTCCATACATTTCTAACTCAACCAACTATGTTAAGAAAAAGTTAAGCTCTATATTTAACCGAGCAGTGTGTGGTCTTTAGCTCTCTACTGAGACGTGTTTAACCTCTGTGTGAAGTTCTTTACACTCACTGCATTTCAGTGGAAATGGGATTTTTAAATCCCATAGAGTTTTTTTTGTTTTTTTAAACAAGTTTTTTTTGGTCAAGTAGCCAATAAAGTAAAAACAATGAAAAACATCCAATAACAGATTAAAAGTATGCCACTGTAGAAATACAAAAGTTGTTTTTGTTTTACCATTGCACCTTGTCAAGTTGTCAGGCTGCACCCCACATATTTTCTGGCTTTCAATTTTAAATGTTGACCCTTAATCATCACAAATTAAAAAAAAATTATATTAATAAAAATCTGTCTCATTTCTATTAAGGTATTTTGCTCCTTGGCTTGATCACAGTATTTGACACAGTATTCTGAAATTATTCAACTTTCTGTAGATTTTAGACAGTGACAAAAAGTGGTTCTCTTTACCCAGAATGCATTGCATTTTTTGCTGCAGGATTAACACGCAGCGTACTAAGAGTTCCTTCTGTACTGTCCCCATAGATATGCAGAGACACCTCTAAAAGTGTATTATGGGTTGATTATATGGTAATGTATTCTCTAACACATTAACATTTGCTTTGCTTCAGTAACTTTAAGTCTTTCTGTTGTGGTTGAGAGGATTGTGTAGGGTGTAGTGTGCCGTAAGGTTGTGGGATAGTAACTGTGAGGCCTCCTGCAGTGTTTTCCCTCTGACCTTAGTTCTCTCTTCTTCCCTTCAAAAGGACCCTTACATTAGACAAATGGCAGTTTAATCCTTCAGTGCTGTTGATTTAGTGTAAGCTACAGACAATTATAAAAGTACCATGACCCTTAACAGCTTTAAATTTAAAGAAGTGATGGATAAACCCATCCATTTAGATTATTGATTGTTGTGTCCTTCATAGATTATTAAAATCGAGTGATCTAGTTGAGCTTTCTGACCACATTCATGTTTTGTGTATCTGGCCTCCTGATGCAAAAATTATTCGTAAAATGGACAAGCATACTCCCATAACCTCTTCAATAGTTCTGCGAGGGTAAAGCTCTGGTTCACTGTCCTCCAGGCAACATTGAAGAGATGTAACAACCATGACAGCTCCACGATGTCCAGAGGTTTCAGAATTTCAGGCTGAACCTTTTAATTACTTTGGCAACTTCTACCACAGTGATAGAATCCCATCCTCTTCAACCCTCAGTCTCAGATCTCCTCAAAACATTTTTTGTGTCCTTTGTAGAGGACAAAGTGCTTCTTTTACCACCTGACAACGACCTCAGCCCAAATCTCTCTGGTCACTCTGTCAGCTGTTTCAGGAGTCCCAAAGGAAGACCAAGCTCCAAAGGTCTCTTCTTTCTTCAGCCTGATGGCTTCCATTACCACTGGTGTCCACCGGACGATAGGCTGGTGTTCACCATGACAGGTACCTATATCCTTCAGGCCTCAGGTCCTGGAAGCTTCATCTACAACGGTGGAGCTCAACATGGTCCATCACTAAGTTCCCTGAAGACATGAGGGAAATTAGGAGGTGTGATCTACAATGCACACCTCCCAGGGATGTGAATTATAGATCATTTGAACTGATGTGTTGCGCAGCCTTCCCTACCAATAGATTTAACTCACTATCAGGTGGTGATTGGTTCGCAGGTCAGACAATATGATTACAAAATCGATGATTGACCTTTGCCCCGAAGTGTCCTGGCAACAAGTACACTGATGAACTACTTCAGGCTGACACATGGTGTTTGTTAAAGACAGATACTGAATAATAAAACACCACTCAGGTTCAGACTGTGAAGGCTATTCTTGTGGGACCATTCAAACAACACAACAGCTTTGGCCCTTTACTCATCAGTGAGGTGGCATTCAATGTCCCTAAAGCTGGATTATGCTGCTAGGACCTAGTATCAATGCCCCATCCTCGCCTGTCATCCAACTTGCATGGCACCTTATCCTAACATTCCTTTCTGCAGGTGGTGGCCCCCCATCAAGGGGGCTTCCTGTCACTTCTTCAGGCTGAGCCTGAAAAAGCCCCAGCAGCCAAAGTTCAACCACCAAGTTCTCATCCCTTGAGGAGTGTGCACTGGTTTGCTTCATCGTTGTGGTCAGCCACATTATAGGAATCATCAAATCATTTAGCAAGGCAACAAGACATGGTCCCTAATGTTAAATGTTAAATGCCTTCTTGACAAAGTTGACTTCTTACCAAGAAGATTATCAACCTGTTAAGTAGTTACTGGTTTGTAGTGTAGTCAGCTAAGGGTTTGCATGTTTATCTTTGATGGAAGCTCCTCTGAACCCTGCCTCAGGCATTTTCTTAATAAGCTTGTGAACTTCAAAGCAGTCAATTTGCTTTTGCAACACGTACACAATTTCTTTTTAAATCAAAGCTTCAAACTGGGAGGGAAAAAAAATCTCTCTTGTTTATTTCTATAAAGTGGCGGCAGACGAGGTACCATGTAAAAGGATCAGAGCACATGAAAATGGAGTCATGCTGTATACAGTGCCTTAACACTGCATCATTTGCATACTACATTGGTCTAATTTGTTGCGATTCGTTTTGGGGTTGGTTCAAGTTTAAAAATGGCACGTGGGAGGGACACATCTATCCTTTTGTTATGACGGCAGCGTGTTTTGACGCAATCTTTTTTGAAGTTATTAAGAGGATTTTGAGCAGTGCTTCATAAGAAGGTTGCAAGGAGGAAAAGCTGAATCTGTTTGCCTTTTTTTGTAGAGAAAGCTCAGAAACTAAATGCAGGGATTATCCATTAATTTATTTGTGTTTTTTCCATCTTTGATTTTTGGAAAACATTAACCTGTCTAAATTAATATTTATGTAGGAACTAGTATATTTGAAGATATAAAAGAAGCATTTTTAGCTTCCTGTAGTGAGCATACTGTAAATTTTCAGGCTGGGAATAGAGGAGATTTAAAATGTGTTGGTCAATTTAGTTTGAACAGTTCTAAGAACTTTAGAATATGAGGCTGACCTTGTCCCACAGCACAACACATCAACAAAGCACTTTAAACCTTTCTGTACGCTAACTGGGCTTATGTTAGAGCATCGAAGATTATAAGAAAACACTCAACTCAGTCCTCTGAAGGAGAAAAGAAAAAGAGATGAAGGAGCATTTTCATTCTATATGTGGCTGCATAACTCAGAGACATTTTCCAAGGGTAACATTCTGCTGCATTTAGACCTCAGACAAAAAGTGGTTTTCTGTTTTTTGTCTTACATGTTTGCTGTTGTTTGGAAAAACTTAGGTTCCTCAGGTCTAAACATGAGGAAATAGAGGATTTTATGAATCATGAAGTGCTATAATTACTTCACTTAAGATAATGTGTGTTACACATTTTTAACAAGATGGAGAAGATATGAAAGTCATCTGAACCTCATTTTCAATATCTTAGTTGTACTAAAACATATATGCATTTTTAAACATGACTGCATTTAGGATTCGTACTTCAGTAGTAAGTGACATTTTGAATTGACGCAAAATGTTACAGCTACTGACACTATCACTAACAATGGTAACATTTATGCTAAAGTTTACTGATAACATTGATGCATTTGCAAACATTAGTGAATATTTGTATCTAGTTATATACTGTAGTTACTATGTGGCAAGACTGGATTTTACCTAATTATTAAGTTTGCTAGTTGGGTAAAACAGTTTTAGTTTATCATAGAAAAAGGTAAAAACAACAACAAAAAAACAACCGGATAAAATAATTGTGTTGTATTGTTCACCCCCCATATGAACGTTTGAATTTTGGATTTTAATCATCTTCCAGCCATTGTCATTCAAATTACAAGCAGTAAAGGCTTACAAGATTCCACTGTATGTGTAATAAATCTATGCAATATATAAGATTTAGATTGACACAAAAGACAAAACAAATTTTTGACAAAATTTTATTTTCTTTACCTGTATTTGTGAATATAAAGCGAGGTACCACAACTACACTCACTCAACTTTGTCAGCCTGGCCTGGTTAACGTGTGTCAAACCCGAGAAACATCTGAAACTTGTGGAATAGCATAAAATAAACGACTTAAGACCGAGAGAGTCGAAGCACCTTTTATGTCATCTTTTCTCGGGGTGGTCAGCCATGACATGTTTGGTGAGAGACACTCACTTTATCTCCGTCTCACCCTATTACCCTGCCTAAACAAGTCACAGGACAAAAGGAAAAAGGTCCCAATTCACACATTTATGGGAGATGGTTCAGTGGATCAAAAAAGCTTTTCTCAACCCCTGCAAGACAAACTCTCCACAGGAGGCTTCTCCCTCTCAGCATCGCCGTACCCCTGCACATTAAATATCTCAGTGAGCGGAAATGACATGGCTTGCAGCACAAAGGCCTTTCTGTTGCAGTTTGGATTAATGAGACTCTCTAATAACCAATAAAATGCTGTTTGTGGAACTAATGTTATCCGTGTTGCTCTAAGCTCTTTGGGAGAATATTTGGAGGAGTCTGAGATTATTAATTACCTACAATATCAAGGTCATTTATAGAAACAGGATCTACAACCTGCAAGAGAGGTGAAATGATTTATAAGCACAAAACAACAGCTCTTTATAACTCGGCACGTGAATATTGATTGATCCAGGATCAGTAGGCCGAATCATATGGCCCTTAGATCAATTTATTTCTCATTTAGACTCTAAATCGAAAGAAAAATGCCATTATTTATCTTTTTTTTTTATTGTTTTTTTCTGATCCTTCTGCTTTTTAACAGAAATTGCCATTTGAGTATGCTAGTGTCCCCTTGCAGTTCTGTGACCATTTTTTGCCATGTGATATGCAGGTAATAAATCTTCATTGTATCGCTGGTACACTTAAGTAAACACATTTAAAAGAAAATATTTGCCTATTTCAGAGGCAAAAGATAGTGGTGTTTTTTGCATTATGAACTGCAAAACTCAAATTGTAAGGAAATGTTGGCTTTTATCATTTCTTTAGAAACGCCAATCTTTCTAGGCTTAAAAAAATGTGACTTTTATGTTAATAACCATTTCACACAAAAACGAAGGTGGTTTTACAGCCATTCACACACAATCTAAGAATTTAAGTGTTTTTATTTTTAAGTGCACATCTCGGGTGAAAATAGTGCACCACAACTTCTGGGTAAAAGCTTAAAGGAGGTGACTCCACGGTTACTGGATGAGGTATCCCCAAGAATAGAAACTCTGTTTGTGGCAAAGTTTTATTACAGCAAATTAAGCTTGGAGTGACACTGCATTGTCCTGTTTGTCATTGGATTTTAACAAGCTGCAGCGGAGATATACTGTAGCTTCTCTATATAACATAGACATTGTTTTCACACTCCAGATGTCCAGCACAGCCTAAAGTCTGGCATGGCATTTTAAATAATGCTGGAATTGATGGGGGGGAGGAGGAAGAGTTCTTAACTTCTTGAAAAAGTATTCATACCCCTTGAAATTTTTCACATGATATTGCAAGACGGCCTCTTACACCCATGTCTTTTTATTAGAAGTCTGTGTAATAAAACAACACAAAGTAGTAATACCAGTTATTGTAATAGAAGACTAACGCCCATCATAATTGTGACGTAAAAGGACAGATATGTCTAAAATAATTTGACAATATTGGGAACATTTTTTCATCCCCCGTGACGCTGATGCCACTAAATGCGACGTGATCAGCTGTCTGAAAGGGGCAGTATTATGTACAATGTTGTCCCCTTATCAACTGCACTGTTGCCTTGAGTATTTTACATTGACCATGTAATTTCGCAATTTGACATTTTGGAAATAAACTTTGTTTAATGGGAACGCCAATTTAAAAAGGTAAAATGAAATTTTGATAAAATGTTTTGGAGCTAGGATGAGGTGGGTTATTTTGGCTGTATATTGAAACTGGCTTTTCTGACAAAATTGCAATGGAGACACTTTTTTGTATCACACAAGTCACATACGTGATCAACAACCGGTTTGATTTTACACAATACTGCCCCTTTAAGACAGCCGATCATACCGCATTTAGTGGCATCAGGCGGATGAAAACAAATGTTCCCAATATTGTCAAATTGTTTAAGACAGATCTCTGTCCTCTTACGTCACAATTACGATGGGCGTTAGTTTTCCATTACAAGTTTTACACACATTTGTAATGGGAACACCACTGGTTTTGCTCTTGTTCTCCATCATAAGTGCGTTCCCATCATTTCCATGGGGCTTAATCAGTCATAACACAAAACTGTGGCATATTCACGCATCCAGGGCTAATTAGTATATTAAGACATTGATAATCCAATGATGACTTCTAATTTAATAGCTGTGCAGCTCAAGGGGGCATTTAAAAAAATTTACCTCCACTCCTGGTCGTTTTTTCACCTCGATGTGCGACACTTGGTGCTGTGTTAATTACCCAATAATTTGACAAATATTAACCCTCCGACATTTGCTTGTCGTTCACTGTGATTCATTTCCCTCATTTCTCGTTCACATGGTTTCGGCACAGTTTAGCGCCGTGCCACTAAACACACCGCTACGTCCAGCCCAAGAAAACACTATCATGTTTTTAGTTTGATTCCATCAGCCAAATTAAGGCAACCGTAGACTCAGGACCCCATTAGTATGCTAACAAAGGCTCTCAACTAATGACCGATTTACAATTCAGTCGATTTTTGTCCTCGCTCTGCTTGTATGCACAAATAAGTAAAACGCCCTTCCGGCATTCATGTTCATGATAATGGTTTCCACATTATTATTATTTTTGAGTTTGTTTGTTTATCATCAGAGGCAGCTTATTTCTAGCCCTGCTTTTTTTCCTGCCTTGAAATCTACTTTTCATTTGTGTGATTAATAAATTGTGTTTGATATCATGAGAACATGAGAATCATTTCAGCCCCGGTCAGAGTTTTTACATCTTTTTTCCTCCTACTGTCAGCCATTTTGGACCCACTTAGTGTCGCCTCCTAAGCGAGTCTTTCTCACTATGATATTCTGGAAAACAGAGATTCTGATTCTGATTCTGACGGGTCTCCTTCTCCCACAGTGCTCAGTGGCCTCTGCTCTAACGCCTGTCCTGAAGATGTCAAGGTGAGAAACCTTTTACTCTACTTTTCTGACATAAAAAGCTCCTGTGTGCCTGGGTCACATTGATTTTTAAGAATTTTCGAAAAACCTTAGTGCGAAGTGCAAAAACACAAAAAACCTTACCAAGTATTTTTGGTCTTGTTTTTAATGCAAATATCTTAGTGCACTTAAAATAAGACCAAATGTACTCAAAAGTAACTTTTGAGCAAGATGTAGCAGCTTGTTTTAAGCCATATTCATATATTGATGAAAAAGTTCTAGTTTCCCAGGCAGATTGTTTCACTTATAATGTGGGGGGAAAGTCTTGTTTTAAGAGAAATAATCTGCCAATGGAACTAGTTATTTTTAATTAATAAGAAATTATTGACTTAAAACAAACTCTTATATGTTGCTGAAAAGCTACCTGGAAGTTGGTTTTATTTTCTTTTAAGTAAAACTAATTTGTTCTAAAATATTTGCATTAGAAACCAGATCAAAAATGCTTTGTAAGGTTTTGTGCTTTTGCAGTGTAGAAATAATTTGAACATTCAGTCAGTAAACTGTTTCAATATTGAGTAAAACCAAATCAATATATTCATTTTGATTTTATTACGATAAAAGGAATCCAAGTCATACCATTTGCATAAAATAAAAAAAATAGTGATTTTTCTTTTGTCGTTAATGCCGCATTTATATAAACCTTTCTAAACAATCACTAAGCTGTTGGCTAGCAACATGGAAGCTAAAGGAGAAGAATGTGAGCAGCAACCTTGATCAGCAAGCCTTACCTCTTGTAAAAGCTCCACATAATTACCCATTGCTTGTTTTCAATATGGTGACATTGTGTCAGGGATGCAGTAGTAGAAAATAGTTTTTTTTTGTTTTTTTTTTAAGGAGCCACTGACATATTGACAGCATGTCTGTATTTTAGCCCTGCAGAGTGAACCAGTGAGGGATTCTATCAACAAGCTCAGACTGAATCATTCTGCTGAAGGAGGGAGGATCAAAACAGCAAGACTGAATTTATTTTTATTTGTATTCTTTTGCAACATTTTAAGATGAGGAAAATCTCCTATGTTAAGACCGGAGAAGGGTTTCAAGTTTCTTAAAATAAGTTTTAAACAAAATTAAGAAAAGGTTCCTAAAACAAAAATTATAAAATGGCTTTGCTGTTTTTAAAAGCTTCAGAAGAAGTAAAGCAAAAGACAAAAAAATAAGAGAGTAAAATAAGGTTGTTTTTTTTTGTTGTTTTTTTAGCCTTCCTTTTGTGAGTGGTTAAGATAAGAGGCAGTGGCATCGTCCCACTTCACTGTGATGGAGAGCTGTGGTTGCAAACTGTAACCACAGTGATTTCTAAACACACCTTTGTAAACCAGCATCCAAACACCTCCGTCTTTACGTCAGCGGGTCTGTTTGCAATAAGCAATGTTGTTGGATTTTATTGGATAAACAGCAGGAGTCTTTCCTCCTTTTTTTAAAAAAAAAAAAAATCTTGACATTTGAAAATGTACTTTGGGATTTGTTTGTTATTAGTCTGGGATATTTTGACAGCTGTGAGCTCAACTGGGACGTACAGTGGAGTGGATTTTCTCATAACTTCCACAGGTTCCTACTACCCTCCTACTACCCTCTTAAGGTATCAGAGCCCTAAATCATGTTAACATCGATTACACTGGAATACAAAAATATATTTTTTGGAAGTTTTGTTTTTTCAATTGAATTAGGACTATTTTGCACAGCTGAATCCAAACGTGACATCCATTTTTCTCAGTCAGGTCAGATTTTTCTTCTTTTTTTGTGTGTGACATTATCAGTTCATTTCCACTAATAATTCTCATCCAAAAGAGGTTTTAGGGACTTTTTTTTTTCTAAAACAGTTTAATTAAATGCTACAAACTTTGATTTCTGCAAGTTGAAAATAAACACTGATGAGGATAAGTACTTGTAAATTGAACATTACGTCTTCATTGTTTCTGATGTCTTCATTGTTTTTCTCTGTCCTGATGGAGTCTCTCCTCCTGCTCATCACTGATTGATCCGATTATCAGCAAACTGATCCAGATGTGAGAACAAGTCATGCATTTTGATTCTCATGTTGCTCCATAGTTCAGAAAGTTGACCTGATTGAGCAAAACCAATGTGATTTTTGAATTCAGCACATCAACATGACCCTAAAACAGTTGAAAACCACAGATGATTCTGTGACTCATGACCTATGTTATCTTGGTAATTAATTAGTCTATCAATTGTTCTGCCGATTAATCCATTAATCATTTGCTTGTTTTATAAAATAATAGCAAATAATTAAATTCTATTTTTAAACAAAAGAATTTATCATTTTATTGCCAAAAATTCAGTAATATAGAATTACTTTGGTATACAGCTAACAAAATTCTTCTAAAATCAGCATGTGGAAAGCTCAGCCATTTTTACTTAGAATCAATATGGTTTGGGGCTGATCCCTTCAGTATTTTTTGTCAATAAAGCAATTAATAATTTAAAATTTGATAGCAATTGGAGATTTTTCTTACACAATTTAAACCAGGAGAAGCTAAAATTATGTGTAACGATTGAACATATTAATGTTTTGAAAGGTGTTTTGTTTTATCTAAAATGCAAAACGTTTATATTTTTGTACAGTTTTGACTTAATTACTGCTCAGAGTGTGTTGTTGTTGTTTCAGCAAATGGCCTGCTGTTAATATGTGATAGAAATCAACACCCTGAGTTCCTTAGCTTTTGTTTCTTAACTTTTTATTCACTTTAAAACCTTAAATGATTACTTTTCCTGCTAAATTACATGGTATAATGATATAACTATTGCTCAGATTGGCCTTGTTAAAGACGCTCTTATTTTGAGCTTACTTGACACAATATTTAGCAGAAAGGATCATTTTCGTCCTGTGTGCAGTTTTCGATGAAAAGCCCTGAATGCTTTGCCGTGAGACACATTGTATTTATTGTGAAAGCACAAATGGCCAATTATCACATGTAGGTGGACAAGCAGGAGAAATAAACAGGTAAAAAAGAAAAAAAAACAAAAAAGCATCCTGCACCGTTCCTCCTCTCCCAAAACCTTTCACTGGTGGAGAAGTCCTTTGCAAAACACATTATCTTTGACATCAACAAGAGGCTGCCGGTTGTTTTGCTCCTCTGTCTGTCGACTCTTCCGCCTGCTTGTCTAAGTGAAAAATATGATGAATGCGGTAGACGAGTGGAGCTCGCGGCTGCTTTAACTCCTATCCTCTCCAATCCATCAGCCCCGCTCGCGTCTTTCTCTTCCACTCTCCTACCCCTCTTCTTCTTAGTCACACCTCTCGTCCCCCTTCATGCATTCAGCCCGTTAGTCTTCTCCTCAACGCTTTTCTCATCTCACTCTCTTTTCCCCTGGTCTGTCTGTTTTGTTTTGTTTTTTGTTTTTTTTTATTTTACCTCATTCCTATTCCTCTCTCACCCAAAGCGCCGCCGTATCACCACTTAAAGGACTGAGTCTTTCCCGCAGTGTGTCTGCGTGTGTCGTGCTCGTGATTAGCCGATGTAAAGCGAAGGACGACTCGACGGGTCTCCTCATTCCTTGTCATCCCTTCATAATGAGGAGATGAGACGAGAGCTAACCATCTACCCCGCACGGACACGCAAATGTCACAGCTGTTTATAGTCCGGCAGGTTCAAGCCAGCTAAATCTGGCTTGATTGTGCAAAACACACCATCACACGTGTGTTTGCACGTGTGATGGTGAGAAGATTGTGTAAAATGTCAGAAATGTTCAGGTTTTTCTTTTTTCTTTTTTTTTTAAATTGTGTGTCTGTGTGTGTTTATTTTAACAGCCGTTTGGTGTGAATCAACCAGGCCCTTATGTCATGTACACCACAGTGGACTCTAATGGCTACTTGAAAAATGCCTCAGGTGAGAACTTTTCTGTTTTCAGTCAGTATTTTTTAATAGCAGCTCTCACTCCTCGTTTTAAACGGCTCTTCTGGAACATTGGCAAGTTAGCATTTATTTTCCTGAAAAAGATACTGCCTCAGCTTTTTTATATCACTGTTAGACTGGTCTCACTGCAAAAACACAAAATCTTACCAAGTAATCTTGGTCTTATTTTGAGTGTGAATATCTTAATAAAGTACTTGGCCGATTATTTCACTTATAACAAGACATTTTTCCCATGTTTTAAGTTAAATTATATAACAATAGAACAAGTACTTTTTCATCAGTATTAAGAAATTATTTACTTAAAACAAGCTTCTATATTTTGCTAAAAAGTTACTTTGTATGTTAGTTTTGCCTTATTTTAAGTGTACTAATATATTTGCACTAGAAACTAGGCCAAAATTACTTGGTAAGATTTTGCAGTGAAGACAACACGGGTCAGACCAACTTACTGATCAAGAAGGACGAGGCTGAAATTTAGGATTTTTTTCTTGTATTTGAAACAAGAAGTGTTTTAAATTAGGGCTGTTGCTTGTTGTATGATCAGCCTATTCCTGCAAAAATGGTTCAAATTCATCACTTGGAGAGCCCCAAAGGAATTGCTTGTATGCTGACATAAGTGCACATAATGTTCTGTGTGTCAGGGCTTGTTACTGTACCTAACACAACACAAGTCTCAGTTTTTGTTGGAATGGGAGATGTTTAATCACAAACATTGATTCTCGTGTTGTAAAGTAGTGTTTCCCAACCCTGGTCCTCAAGGCTCACTGCCCTGCATGTTTTAGGTATTTCCTCACTTCAGTCCAGCTGATTTCAATTGATGACTGATTAACAGGCGTTTGTTGAACTGCAATCAGTTGAATGAGGCACATTAAAGCAGGGAAACCTCTAAAACATGTAGGACGTGTGTCTTGAGGGCCAGGGTTGGGAAACGCTGTTGTAAAAGATCAAGGATTCTGCTCCCATGTAGGATTAACTCTTCCTCTGCCTCTGAAGATGTCAAACTCTTCCACATCCTAGCTACATGAGATGAAATTACTGAAGGATACGAAGGTAGAGCGAGACAGATGTTGGAGTAGATAAGACACGACGCTGAGGACAGCGGTGCATTACACTGACACCGAAGGAGCGCCATATTAGCTACACCCAGCCTCACTGTTAGACTGTGGGAAGGACACAGAGCTGATGAGGACAAGATGCACTGACAGCCCGGGGTCAGAGATATATATAGTTGTGCGCTGCATAATCTCACTCTTGTCAGATTTGGTTGTTTCATTTGTCTCTTGGCGCAGCTGGGGTGGATACATATTTAAAGAATGAGTAGATGGATCACAGTTCAACATCATAATTATTTCACTCTCCCTTAGACGGCTGTAATTGTCGGGATGCAAAACAGACTTTCCTCAGAGGGTATTTTAGTTCTTCTACATACGTTAAATGTACAGCGGACTGTTTTTTTTTTTCTATTTATTTATAGGTTTTAAATCAGGACAGTTTATTTGCTCTTCAATGTGTAACATATGCAGTTAACTGGGCACTGATGGCCACAGCGAAGAGGGAGAGAGTGGAGGGGTGGGCTTTTACCGCCAGCACCCACGCCTACTGCAGAGAAAATGGACAGTAATTCAACATCCCACGGAATGTGGAGGCAGCAGAAAGTCACGGCTAGCTGAAGTTGGGAGTTGCAAAAGGCCGAACTTTGGTGGCAATTCGCAGAGGGAACGACTTTAGTGTTTTTTAACTGCATTAAGCTCTGACCACAGTCTAAGATTCACAAAGCCGCCTGCAGGGATTTGCTGCCATCCGGTCACTAAAGCTTAACATAGTTGGTCCGCTCGCAGTCGCCATGCCAATTCATCCCCTGGTGTTGGATGTGGTTCATGTTGTGTGCATGCAACTCAAGTTATTTCCAGGTATACCTGCTTGTATATCAAGCAGGTATACATTTGTTGTCTAGTGCATAAAGATTTAACCATGCTGAAGCGAAGGCCGTTCACCAGGTTTTAGTAAGCGCTTAGTAGGTTCTGTGTAGATTTTCTTCAGTTTCCTTCAGTTGTTTTTTTTCTAACAATGTATTCACTCGCTCACTTGCATCAGTGCACGAATCATTTTATTAAGAAGTACTTACACAACACTCACATCAGCAGGAAGCCTGACTGCAGAACACTTGTGCCAACTGAACTTGCACAGCAGTGCATCAAGATAATTGTAATCCATTAGTATAAAATAAAAAAATACAATATCTGTGCAGAGAGATAAGGGGTACTACACATAGGGAGTAGGAGAATTCATTTTGTGCATTAACCCTTTATGTCCTAAATTTAAAATCTCTGCCTGGATATTATTTTAATTGCACGCAGTTCTTTAAATGTCTTGTGAGTAAATATATTTGCCCATTTATCCATAACAACTGGAACTTTCAATATCTAGCAGTTTTTTTTTTGCGACTTACCATTTATTAAAAGAGCAACCTCAGATTAATTTCACTCCCTGCTATGGCGGAGGTGAAATGACCATAATAACCTGATATTGGCTGGAAAGCGCAACAACTCCAGTTTCAAAAACCGTTGGAATTTTTCAGATGGCACAAAGTGTGGCAGAATAACGGTACTACAAATTTGGGTCAATTGCCGGCGCTCTGTTTAGGACTTAAAAGTTTAAAGTAGTAGTCCCTAACTTTTTCTGAAATACAGATAAACACGTGAATTTGGGCAAGGATTTTTGTGGGAGGGGGCAGTGTGTATAAACTTCGGAAAAAACAATAAAGTGTATTGGCAGCTAGTAGCTAGTAGTAGCTAGAGCAAACGTTTTTCCGCATTTGCTTTTTCCCGACGGTTTTCTCGAGATAACGAGAAAACAAATTTTGTTTTCTCGTAATCAGGAGATGATTGGTGTGTGAGTGATAAACCCGATTCCCACTCAGCCATGTTTGTTTACACTGAACTTGCGTTTGGTCTTCAGAGGTTTTGTGACACCTGAAATCAGTTGCATCAGGTGCTAGCTGAAATCAGTTAGTGTGTGTCGTGTTGCTCCTGCCTTGTGGCTGAACACCACACACTGTAAGACCAAAACGGTTAACCCTACGATTTTTTATCGCCGAGTGTGTGGTGGCAAGTTTTGAAAATCGGAAGACAACTTTAAATCTTGCTGTATAAACCAAAAGGTATCCCTTGGATTCTCTGTTTTCACATCTTCTGCTTTTGCTGGAAAGAAACATATTAATTTTAAACACCTCTCTGTTTTAAATGCTGTCCATCATCAGACCCACTTATATATATATATTTTTCCCAGTTTCTAAACAAAGGGCGCAAAGAGAGGAGAAGAGTTGCCAACCGCTTTGCTGGCACAAATCCCAAGACCCCTAATTTGACAGAAAGAAAGTGAGACGAGGGAGCTGTCGGCGTGTGTGTGTGCGTGTGCGTGCGTGTGTGTGTGTGTGCGCAGTAATTTAAAGTATATTTATTCTGTAGCTTGTGGGTCAGAAAATAGCTACTGAGAATGCCAGAAATGAGCAATGACAGACTGCGCACACAAACATAGTTTGTGTGGTCCAATGTTCTTCACTTACCCTTCACCCTCCTGAAGGGAAGAAAGAGCAGAGAGGAAAGGAGGGACAATAAAACACTTGGAGAAAAAGGCAATGAGAAATAAATAGCTGGTATAACAGAAAGAAATTCTAGGTAAGGGTTTAGAGTTATAGCATAAAAAAAAAGATTGTGGTAGTTTGAATAAAGTTTTCGTCTCACGAAACTTCAGAAAACGCACTGATGGCACAAATCTGCTAATTACCATACCCACATATGCTGATACATTAAAGATATGCAGAAGTTATAATGTCATCCTTGAACATGCAGCAAAGGTCAGCAGCAATCCTGTAATACTCTGTATTATGTCCATGTGCAGTCTTTGTCCGTAAAGCAGAACTCTTTAAATGTGACTCGATTTTTTGTGGGCCAACCTGAAAAATCTCCTCTAGGCATCCATGGGTGAAAAACATCACCTTTTATGCACCTCAGCTACCTGTGGAAAATGACTCTGTGAAGCTGGCCGTTCCAGGAGAACAGAGGTGATGATGTTTGGCATATTGCTAGTCATTGCGGCTTTCACTGATCCGCCATTTTCTTATTTCTGATTCACAGAAAGATTTTTATTCCATTTTTTTTTTTTTTTTGTGTCACAATTTTCCTCTTCCGATAATCTTAACGAAGCATCAATCTTAAGAGAAATTCTTGTTGTGTTTGGGATTATTCAACATGTCTGATAGCCTTGGCCCGATATGGCGACTGTGGGTGTGGCCAGAGGTCTGTTGAATGCGACATGTAGTCAATCAGAAAGCGAGGTGACAGAAACATGAAGGAGAATCCAAAATATACAGAAGACAAAACAACGTCCATGGTGCAGCGCAAAGTCCGGTGGATGTTGCAGGATGTTTAGCCTTCTCTGTTAAACTATCGCCAATTCTCCTTAGTTGGCCATACTTGTTTACGCTTTTCAGATTTTCCATCAACATCTAAATGTTGGTGAGTGAAAATGTAGTTAATGTATGGTGAGTTTCTCTTGCTGGGTGGCTCAACAACACAGTACAACCAGACCTGTCATACCGAGAATATTTCGTCATCAGGTTTTGAAAATCGGCAGACAATTTTTAAAATCTTGTCATGTGAACCAGGCATTAGGGCTTGTTTCAATTATCTTTCTGCACGCAGTCAAGTGCCGAACTTGAATTCTGGGTAAAAGTGAGTCATCTGAACGAACCCCTGCTGTCTCTGATACAATGCTAACACATTTTAAAGATTAATTCAAAAACTAGCTTGAGGTCTCTTCCTGTGGAAACGACATATTTCCTTTCTACTGTCACCACATTCTTGCTCGCTATGGATTACTACACAGCCATTTACACAATGCAGCCAGCTGGGCTTCCTTAGACTTTACCAAATTAGCATAAAACTCCAAACCCGATTGCCTTGTAATGTCACTTCTTGGTTTTCTCCTTAAACGAAGTACCTCACACATGACATTTGAAGCAAACAGTTGCTTTCTTCCAAGTGATTGCGTGAAATCGCATCACCACCTCCTGTGTCCATATGTGCTCTGTTTGTCGCCCAGACATTCACATCTGGGTGTATGCACTTTGTGACTTTGTGTGTGCAAGCGAATGTGGATGTGTTTGCTGTACCGTGCCTCTTACTAAGCAGGGCGGATGGATGAGTCTGGACTGTGCTTCTGACAACACCACACCTCATTATCAACAGAATCCTGCTGAGACTCCGAGAGGAGGGGGCTGGAAGACCAGCAGGTGGGATTGTGGAGATGAATAGTTGATGGTATTCATTAAGAACCTTTTTAATGCTCACTCTTGTTCTGTGGACACTAAATTATGCTGAGCAGGAAAAAGAACACCGCAGGGTAATTCTTTCAGGTTCACACATGGATGTGTAGCAGTTAGCTATGGATTTAATTATATTTTAGGAACTGGAGAGCTTTCCACTTGTTATTATTGTTACTATTATTATTATTATTATTATTATTTTCCGTTTTTTATTTACTGGAGCTAGAACAGCAGTCTATCTGTAGAGACTGATTTGGATTGAAGAAATCAAAAGCCCCAATCAGACATGGTTCTGTAATGTCTCCTGGTTGATACGTGCAGATAAACTGCTAGCAATGTCAACCAGCTGGTCTGGACCACCAGCAGGGGATTCTTGCTGTTATGTCGCTGCTCATTCCTCTCAAAAACATTTTCTCTATGTATGTGGCTTTGTCTCCATGTCGAGGTCCTGTGCAGCTTCTCCTTATTTTTTGGAACTCCCTCAGGGTTGATAAAAACCAGACTTAAAACAGAACAGACTCAAATCACTGGTGGAAAAGCACACACTGTCAACTGGGTGAGGCAACCTGCAGCAAACAAATAGACGGAAAAATTTTGGAGACAATGGCAGCTTAATAGTGTGTTCAGACTGAAAGTGATTCAGGTTTCAGAGCCTCTGGTTCACATGCAAAGTCTATGTGGAGAGGCATCTAGGGCGCGTTGAAAAGTCTCCTGATGCGGCTTACATGTCTTGAGCATTGCATTTTGATGCGTTTTTTGCGTCTATCGCTGCTCGTTTCGGGAGTTTGACGCACATGAAGCTCATCCTAAGCAGCAGATACTAGATTTGGAAAATCTGAAATTTTACAGCTGAATGCAGCCGTAGTGAGCTGTAGAAGATGGAGGCACCAATGTGAGTCACCGGGTCGTCAAACTGGGCGCGGGTGATACAAAAATAGCGCTGGAAGCAACCTTCGTCAGCACGCAGCTCCCGGGGCAGGTGGTGAAACTTTCCAAACTCGGAAATCCTCAGAATTATCAGGTGAATTCAAACGCAGCGCAGAGATGCCCAAACACTACGTTCTCTTGCTTTTAGTAAGTAAAGTCAAGCATCTCTCTACTTCATCCAACATTGTACAAAGAGACAGGGATAGAAAAAAAAAAGGTCAAAGTCAAAAGGCTCCACCCAACGCACATCTTCCTCACACTTTGCTCAGATGCCCATCTGGAGCGATTTTGATCCTTGGTATCAATCGTCTGATTTAAAAGTAAACATGCATCCAACTAGAGACGCCTTTTTGACGTACACAACGAGTTCTGACTGAACAAAGCATAAGGGTACCGACGCAAAAGGTCATCATCGAAGAATCAACCACACCATCCATCTACGTTCCTGCCAATATTCACGGCACTAGAGACACACCCAACTTGGCTAGAACGGAATCAGACATGTAGTCGTATTGCAGTTTTGCCCCTGCTTCCAAGATGAATTTCTCCTATGGGAGACTAATAAATTATCTTATCTTTCATTAACCAGCTGGAGTGGGACATGACAATGGAGAAGAGGCTCAACATATGCCACACGACAGGATGGTCTCTTTTTGTTGGAGGAGAGACTTTGTAGGAGTTCCTTGTACCTTCTCCATCCCCCACTTTTCCTGGCCCCATCCTGCACCTCAGTTTTAATGCAAAACAGACACAGAGGCGAGGGGAGACTCTTATTTACAGCAAGCAGCGGACTCTACATCACCAGCTAGAGCTCCAATTTTGATGCACGTTAGACATGCAAACCTGCATTCACTGAAAATTGAAAGCAGTGGTGAAGCTCTCTGTATAATTTTATGCATAGTTTATCCTGAAGAGACCAGGAGGAAAAAACAAACGTCTGGAGACATGTATTTTGTTATAAATGTTAGCGTATAGTTCTACCATGTTTAGCTGCACCTTTACATGTTTCCAGTTCAGTATTTGAGGATTCGCACGATGGAAGTCTGGAGAAATTTTTTGATCTAATATTCATCAGAAGCTTAATGCTTAATTATTGTTTTAAATGTCTCGTTCAGTATGCAAAAGCTACAAAAAAAATCTGTCTTCAGCACATTCTCACTTCAGTGCTTGTATAAACCTCATTATTACACAAAAGAGTCTGAATGACTGTTGCCATTACAGATGTGAGAAACGGGCATTAACAACCACTATCAGTTCATTATCTGGCTTGGTGCTAAAACGTGGTTAAAGGTGTTGAAAGGAGAGCAACGTTTAAGAGAAACAAATGTTCACAAAGGCAGAATAAAACACGAAGACAAGTAGCGTTCATTTGAAGGAAAACTGTACCAGCTAAAATCAATGTTGAGTTCTCTGCAGTCCTTCCAATTAGCCTAATGAGTTTGTGGGATTAGCAACACACAACACACTTCATATTTATTAAAATGCAACAACTCATCAAAACTTCCAAAAAAGAAAATCTCAATTCAAAACCAAGTTAACAGTAAGCGGTACCCAAGTCTCAGACTCTTTTATTGCCAATTATATGAAGGATAATCTCTAAGCACATAGGGAGGATTTAAAATCTGCAGGTAAGATGAAGGAGTAGCTGGATGGGAGAAATGCATTTGGTTGAAAGCAGAGAAAAATCAGGGGGTGTTGAGGGTGGGGCTGAAGGTGTAGAGTGGACGAGTGCAGACAAAAAAAAAAAAGCACTGGAGAGAGAATGAAAGTGGAATATAGGAAACCATGGGAGGCTGGAGCAGCAGAGTGCATAGAGATCAGGGGGGGAAAAGCTAAGAAGAAAGAAAATATCAGTGAAGGCAGGGGAAAAAAAACAAAAAGCAGTAACTGTCCCTAGAGATGCTGAGAACGACTATTGATCAGGCTTAGCTAGCTCTTTCACTTCCCTGTTCTTCACTCGATCGCTCTGCCTTTTTTTCCCCTTTAACTTCTCACCTGTTAATCTCTCCTGCAGCCTTTCTCGGATACAAAGGAAGGCCAGCAGAATGTTGAACTCTATCTGAGGCTGGTACTGTTCAGCCCAGTGAACAATCTTCTTCCAAACATCGCTGACTCTTAGCCGTTAAAGGGCTTGTATGCTTTCCGACATTCAAATCCTCTGCTTGAGACAGAATAAAAGGGTAGCCAATAACGGCCATTTTGTGAAATACAGACCCTTTCAATAAACTGGAATATTGGAAAATCCCATTTATTTTAGGAACTCTGTCACCAAGTGAAACACATTACATTGATTAATTCCACCAAGATGTAAGTTTGAAAGCCTTTATTTATGTTAATTGTGATTTTCTGCTTACAGCTAATGAAAGCATGGCATCTAAAATTTTAATATTACATCAAACTAATAAATATGTTAAAAAAACAAAAAACAAAACAGAAATGTGGGCTTAATAAAAGGTATATTTTAATCCCCACTTAAAGATTATTTCCAAAAGATATCTTAATCTGACAAATAAGATTTTTCGGGATGTATAGTTTAATTTACTGAGTGCAGCATTCCAAAATGTCGGACTGCTTTTAATAAAACTGCCTTCTCTTTTGGCACGATGAGTCTTTGGTCTGCCAAATGAGATTTTAACCCGTCCCAGATAGAAAATGTTTGCACACTTGACAAAAATACGGCAGCTATTAAAGCAGATTGGTACTTGTTATTGACGAAGGCAAAGAAATGGTTTTATGAATTGCCTGTTGGTTTGTAGTTTGGTTTTAGTTAGATATGAATAGTTATTAGTTTGGACTGAGTTAGCTGCAGCTCACTATGAGCATCATTGTAATATAGCCAATAATATTTAACTTAAACCACTCCAGTGCCATCCCTACATTTCTTTGAGTCAAAGCAATCACATGGATGGTTGTTCATTTTCTTCTGTAAAAAAGAGACGTACAATTTTCTAAGTGCAAGAACTTGTTCAGTGGTTCGTTGTTGTGTGCTGCCAGCCTATTGAAAAGGGCTTCGGAGTTGGGTGTTTGGTGCGTGTGATTTTTGTTTCAGAAAGCATTTCCAACCTCTTTCAGGCTGCATACGTCTGCTGCTCTTTCTGCTTCATGGATCACATTAAGACTGCAGGCACGTTGCTTGGACATCTCCTATCCAGAGTGAGAGTTGTTAGTTAGCTTTTACCTTTCCAAACTTGATATAAGATGAGCATTGGAAAGGGAAAAAAAAGCAAACTTTTTGGCCCAACTTTTATTTTATTTTTTTATTATTTAACATCAAAGGCTATATAATTTATTGTGCAATGGCTGCTTTCAGACTTGCTATAAAGTCCAGCCTTTTAGTTCAGAATTGATCAATACGTATATCAAAACTGTAAATATCATAAAGGTATTTGGATTCACTCCCACTTTCAGGATAACAACCTGATGGACCTTTGGGATTTATTTTACAGTGTAGCTTACCTTTTTTTTCCCCTCTCCCTGTCTCTTCTGCTTCAACAATTGCCATTTTTCTTCATTCAGTTCAATTTCTTCATTCATATATGGTGACTATGGAGACCGTCGAAGTATAGGGAACTTGTTGTCAAGTTGATGAAACCAGTTTGAAATAATTTGAGGCAAATGTGGTTTCCACCAAACTCTGACCCCCGTCGTTTGTTGTAGCAGAAGTTTACACTTTCCTGACCAGGAATCTTGTTTCTAATCTTGTATGGGCCAAGATTAGATTTTAGCCTCAGTGTCCCGTTTTAAGACGGCAGGAGAGTCACCCGGTGTGGTCCTCTGCTGCTGTGGCCCATCTGCCTCACAGTTTTAAGGCTCTGTGCATTCAAAGGTTGTATTTCACATACCGACCTTCACATTAATTAGGCTTTTTCATCCAGCAGCTGCTGTTTACTGGATCCCTTAATATTTTTCCGCCCCTTCTTGGTAAAAGTAGATTAGCAGGTTGTGGAAAAACTCAACTGGGCTGGTACCAACATACCATACCACGATCAAAGTCATTTAAATCCTCTTTTAGACTCGTTATGATGTCTGCTTTCAACTTCATCAGGTTGTCTTAGATAGATAATTGAGTCGCTGCCATGTGACAGGTTGGTTATGAAGCAATTGCATAGCAATAGCTAATAAAGTGGAGTTTATGTAAACAAGAGCATAATATCCCTATCACATTTACTTCTATCTCCCTTTCATTTTAATAAAATGTGAAGCTTTAAATGAATAATGTTCCAGCGTTAACTTTCTATTCATATTACCGTTTTTTTTTAATCTACAAACAAAGGGGAGCATATTACATTGGTTCCACCTCGAGACGGAACTAAAATAGCTGATCTTAGCCGCCACTGCTAACTGACGCTAACCGGAACGCTCATTACAGCCTTTACCAGAAAGATTGCAATAACCCCCATACATGACTACAACACTAATGACATGATTATTAACACCATTTTATATTGTAAAATAACTGCTGCAGTTCTTGAAAAGTCATTGACGTGGGATTATGTCAGTGTGTTTTTTCTGCTGAGTCATAACTGGCTAACTAGGGAAGTAACGAGGGAGCTAAGTAGCGAGTTAGCCAATCACACAGTTCTAAATATAGACTTTATAAAAATATAGCAGAGAAACAACAAATCACTAAGAAGGATTATGTTTTAGTTACATATGAAGAGAGATTTTGAACTCATTAGCTGGTGAATTAGGTTAGCTGTTTGCTAGTTCTCTCTGCACTAATAAAGATTAAGTCGCCCGAGGAGTCTCCATGCTCTGAGCGTCTACAACCTTAATTTACCTGATAGTCAGCCGGTCATTTTGGCCACTCAGACTGTGTATAACACTGAGCTTTAATCCTCAGATAAATATGAGGGTGTGGGGGGAATGAAACAAAATGAGACAGTGGCATCTCATCATAAGTAACATACCCTGTCCTGAATTGAACGCCCCACAAGGAGCCATAGGAAGCATTAAACACAGTTGAAAAATGTGACAAAACTTGTTCTGTCACAACCAGTTTTTGTTTTTCGGCCTAAACCTACAGATGTATGTCACAAGTGTGACATCGAAGCAGCTCAGAAAAGCTTTTATTCTCCAGCGAGGCAGAAGCTGCAAACAGAACGCTGTTTTTGTGGGTTGCAAACTTTGCGTTTTGGACTCATTCTGTCAAAACCATTTGAAATAAAAGGAGGGATAAGACAAAAACAATATTTGCTTAGTGTTTTATTCAAATGAACTTCAGCCTCCCAGTGAATATATTCTACAATTGTGTGGATCTTTTTTGTGTGAGGATATGATCTCACCCGGGATTTTCCCATCCAACTGAGGCCCGAGTCATTATATAGTGTAAAACTCTATATAACAATGAATAATTGATGAGAAGCAAGCAATGCATAGATAAGGACACGCCATGCTGATAATTAGAAAAGAAATGTGGGAAAAGAGGGTGTTTGAAGATTGTTTTTCTCCTGCAGTGCAGTTAATATTTCACACATGATGCAATGAAATACACTTGTGTGGCTGGGTGAGACTATTACCTGCCTTTGGCTGTGTGTCTTTTAAAGAGTTATTTTCATCAACATTTCTTTTCAAAATGCCACGTCTGCTTTTTTTTCTTTTCTTATTTTTGTGGTTGTTGTTGATTTATTTATTTCAAAAGGGATGATGCCATAAAGTCTAGTTTTTATCTGTCATCCCTTTAGGTTCAATAGGGCAATACAGACAACTTAAACAGCTTCTTCCAATAAATAGGATACTACTGATAAATAAAAAACATTTTTTATCATAAAGTTACAAATTTAAAAAGAATGAAAAGCCATATATCACAAAAGTTCATCACAATACAAATAATACATTAAAAGGGAATAAAAATAAGAATCATGTGATCAGTGCTGCATGTTTGATGATGTAGAAGCCAAACATTTAAGTTACAAGAAAATTAATTACAAGACGTTTTGGCAAATCTGGTGGCATTAAAAAGATGTTGTGAACACAGAAATTCAACTTCAGTTCTTGCAGACCTATACAATTTCTTTTGTCACAGAGAGCGATCTGGTGTGATGGCGGCGATCTGCTGTTCCCGCGTGTCGTTTCGGTCGCAGGTGTTTACATGCCTCACTGGCGTAGTGTTTAAGAGGCGGTGTGAAGCGGGACAGAGCAGCCATAAAGCCCAATGGGTCCTTTAGCTGAATCACATAAGAGACACACACACATGCAGGCACGCGCACACACACACACATTTTTATCTCGCAGTCAGTTTTCAGATCTTGGCATCATTGCGCTGGCACTGAAGGGGCCTCTTCTGGCGAGGCGCTCTGTGTGTGTTCATATGCACTTCTGTCCCTCTCAGCTCCTCCCTATATCTCGGCAATTTGCTCCCTTTATCGCCATCAGGGGAGCAAATGGTTTCTATAGCGACAGGCAATAGGAATTTCTTTTTTCTTTTTTTTCTTTTTTTTGTAGTTTTGAAGCCCTTGGGAGTGAAAGCGAGCTCGTCTGTTTCTGCACCACAAGTCAGCCAAGCTTATGACTACATTGTCATCATGGATCAATTTAGGGGATTACAATGGGATTTTATTCTATTATTATCCTATATTACATATTTTTTATCCTTTAATATATATATACATATATATATTTGCAGTCTCTCACATTGTCTATTGTCTCACACAACCACACACTTAACTTAGCTTCAGACTGCTAGGTGTGACATTGTTTCACTGCCTCCCAGCCAGAAGTGGGAAAGCCTCTGGACCGAATATGAAGACACGCGTCAGAAGAACTCGGCAGATGGACACACACTTTCACACGCATTACCATGTTGTGACTTCCTCAGAGGCATCAGTCTTATCTTTTTGTTTTGTTTTGTCTGATTCCTACGAGGAATGAAAATTTGCATCCTGCTACTGCGTGATTTAGCTACTCTGTTCTGTATGGGTAAATAAGAAAGAAACATGGTGAAATACTTTCAATTTTGAATTCCAATAACTAAATGTTGCAGCCAAACAATTTTAAGAAAAGGGGGGAAATTGACCGAGACTGTGATGTTCACAGAAAAATAATGTAGGAACTCCATATACGGTATTCAGTTGTGAGGATAAAACAAGATCAATAAAGTTCGATCATGCACACATGAAATCATTTCATGAACAAACAATGTTTTAAATCAGTTTTAGCTTAACGTTATCAGAGGTAAAGTGCTTATTGACTGTAATACAGAGCTGAAAAAACACATTTACTAGCAGAGTTTGAGCCACTGAAGTAACATTATCGGGATTGGTTTTAGTATTGACATAAAGATGGTAACTGGAGTCTTTTCAGTCTTATCTTTGATGTGTGCACTACTGAATGGAGACTTCATCCTGACTGAAGTGTTATAAAACAATCTTTGTCTCACAAGCCACAAACCGCAGCTCTGACAGATGTCATCCTCTGTGAAAGGCTGCATTTGTTGTTCTTGTTGCTGTGGGGTTTTTTTTTACCCATGGAGGTTTCTGGATGATTCCCCCAAACAATGGCTTCATAACAATTTGTTCATGTTAGCTAAATCTTCTGTCAATTGACTTCATAAATGTCTGTCCAAATGTGCTCTATTATAACTTCAAGGGGTGATAAAACAAGCTAAAATCTATTTACATCTGGTGGTTATGTTGCAACATTTTTACCATTTAGACTTGATAATAGAGGTTGTGAATACAGATTTGAATAATTTTTTTAATATTCTTGCAATCCTCTCACTGAGAGCGACAAGAAGAGTCGTCTCCAAAACACAAACCGAGCTACGTTTGGTGGGAGTGGAAACTTTTCACATAGCAGTGAACAAGTCTTTAGCTGTTAGCTAGACTCCATTTTTGCAAAATAGAATAGAATGAAATAAAATAGAATAGAATATACCTTAATGCTCCCCAATAGGATAATGCTTATTTGTTGACAAGTTACTCCATCCAATGTGTTAAATTGTAATAAATACAAATATAACTGTATAAACTTTTTTCAAATATGTATAAATATAAGTGTGGCATTGTGAGTAATTTAAATATGACCAAATATAAAATGATCCATACAATAAAATAAGCCTGCACATGGAAATATGTTGATCTATAAGTACATGCATAAACGAGTCCAGAGAAAACCTAGATTTAGAGAGAGTCACAGTGAAAAAAAAACCTTAAATTAAAAATAGAACCACACTCAATGTAGGTGATATGTTTGCTTGATTAATTAGCAAAATAATTTACAGTATTTTTGCAGTTAAATTGAATACAGATTGGGTCAATCAGGCATTCTGGGCCACTCAGTTTTTAATTTAAAAACAAGTAAAAGTATTTTTTTTAAAAGTGCAAAAGTGCTGCTGGTCCTTTGACAGAGGTAATATTTACTGGAATCAACAGAAAGTAAATGAATGACAGATTGTCCTTTCTTATGCATCAAGGTCAGTATTTACTCGACCTTTATCAGATTTTGTTTTGTTTGTTTTTGGACGTTGAAGCACATGATTTGGTTGACAAAATATTCTGAAAAATGTAGTTTGCTAAATGTTCAGTGTTCACAGTAAAACGATACATGACACACAATACAGCGTATTCAGACCATATTTATTTCAGTTATTAAACATCCGAGACCTGACTTGGACTTCCAATAACATTTTAATAGCAAAGCTCAGGCAGAGTTTCACTAATAAAGATACAGATTTGTGCCACGATGTAAAACCAATAAGCTATCTGCATGCAAACTGTAATTTTGAACAAGAGGGCATCATCTCTGTCCACTTGCTGCTAATATTAAATCTTTCAGTGCGCACTGTAGCAGCACAAGTGCAAAAGCATCGTGATAAAATTTTAACTCGTAAACGTAGGGAGAGTTTCATAAACGTGGACCTCAGCTGCCATCTGTTGCGACTCGCCTGACCTTTAACAACACAGAGCCGAAGCTGCAGGTGTAATTTGTTATTAACGATCATCATTTGGAATAGAGGACGCTGAATCTGTTTGAAATAATAATAGGGTTTGAAGGTCAGCATTGTACGTCAATATCATTAAAATATTTTACTATTCAGAGCAATGTAATTGATCAAAGAAAACCTAAGTGATGACATTTTCTCAGCTATATTTTGTTACGCCACATTATTGTTGTTGTTTTTTGTATTTTTATTTAACCAGGTGAGTTATTCGGAACAGATTCTTATTTCTATTAATGCTACAGTATGTGTGCCGCAATTTCTGCATGGAGTTTGCATGTTTTCTTTGTGCATGGTGGGTTCTCTCCGGGTACTCCGGCTTTCTCCAACAGTCCAAAAACATGACTATCATAGGGTTAATTATGAGAACGTTAGCTGCAGAGGCACCAGAACCCCTCCGGACCCCTCTAGGGACAAGGGCGTTAGAAAATGGATAGATGGATGGCCACAATATGTAAAAATATAATAAAATCAGGGTCTAATAAAACATCACTAAAAGCAAATAAAGTAACAGTCGACTGTTATAAAATCCTTGAGTTTTGAATCGTTTTGAATGATGTAGGTAAATACTGAGGATCTGCCTGCGAGTCTGAAAAGGTAAATGACCAAAAGTTCAGCAAAGTTTTGATTTAAATGCATATAGGAGCTACAACATGATCGTTATTAGGAATATAATGATTAGGCTCTGATTGTTTATCACGTACTGTGCCATTTTATCACCTAATCATTTCTAATTAAAAAAAAAATTTTAAAAAATAAGAACCGCCTCTGTATTTTAGAATAACCGCCACTAAACGGTATCACTTTATTAAATATGTGGCAGAAAATACTGCACAATGTGTTCAAGGTTTTTAGTAAATTTTTTGTTTAATGCGTTTTTAATGATGTTTTGGTAACACTTTATTTGAAAGGGTGTGCATAAGACTGACATGACATTGTCATAAACATGAAATAACACCAGTAATGAACATGAAGGCGTTTTCATGAATGTTTACAACTGTTGTTACAAAGTATCACTCGATATATAATGACACTTTCAATGCAAAGTTGACACTTTTAATGCACTTTTAATACAACTTGGCATTAGAAGTCATTATTTACCGAATGACACTTTGACAACAGTCAAACATTTATGACAGTGTCATATCAGTCTCATTCACACCCCTGCAAATATATTACCAACATTTTATTACATTTTGAAGCCGGAGCTTATGACGTTATCACTTACTGTGGCGTTACATGTCTGTCCACCTAGCTACATTTTAGCTTTTGTCAATTATATGTTAAAGCTTTAATAGTCATGTAGTAAAAGATGTGTTCTAATCATTGCGTTTCATCCAGCCAACAACTTAGTAAGTGGCAGATTGCGTTCGGTAACAGGTTTCTAAGAGAGGAGCTGTATTTAACTGCTTCTTGTTGTTTGTTTTTACAATCCAACATTAGTCATGCAGCCCACATAAGTATCACTTTCAATGCAAAGTTGACACTTTTAATGCACTTAAAAGTGCTGTTAAAAGCACTTCTAAGTGCTTTTAATAGCACGTGTGCGCGTGCGCGTGTGTGTGTGTGAAGTTCTTCCACAAAAGCAACTGCTGGTGCAGATTTGGAGTTTTCTCATTGTCTTCAGAGAGATAAATTGGAGGCTGTCAATCATGTGTGCACGGTGGGAGTCTCTGCCAAGGCCTCCGCTGGCTCTGCTTTAGCGATGTAGGACACACAAACCCCAATCTTCCTGGCAGACAAACAAATACACACAAAACACAGACACTCTCATATTCTGCGCTCCGAATAATACCCTCTGCCAGCCTCCCTATGTTGTGAAATGGCTTTCCTCCAACCACGGCTATGTTTGTTATCCAGTCTACTCAAACACACACTCACACGGCACTAAGCAGACGCTGAGCCAGGCTCCCTGCCTGCAACGTAACCCTGCTTGATCCTGCCTCTAAGCACACACAGACACACACTCATCCACTCCACCCTGCTGAGTGGCCGGCTGCAAGCTATCCACCTCTTGCCACCTAACCGGGGTAAGCAGTCTGTCACAAACATCAAACCAAGCTTTACTTGAAGGTCCAATCCCCCTCACAAATCCTCTTCAGCAATTTTGAGTCTAATTGGATCTTTCTGAATCATCTTTTTCTGTTTAATTTCAGTCTTTCGTGGCGTTTTTTTGATGATTTCTCCATAAATGCTGGGTTGTCTGTGTTCCTCTTTCACTTATACAGAACTTACACGATTTTGTCAGCAGTATTTACATGTCAGTTGTTCGGCGGACTTTTGGTGCTGACAGATAATTTGTTTCGCTCAAAGGGTCTGAGTGGAACTCCAGATAAAGCTCCGATCTCAGTGGTTTTACACTTGATTAAACTTTTCTCCTGGGTTAATTTAAAGGTCCAGTGTGTAGCATGTAGTGACATCTTCACCGCAAATTGCATACGTCTCACTCCCAAACTGTGGTGACCTCAGTTAATGAAGTATCATGGCCGACTCAAGTGCACATGGGGTAGATTCTCGTTCTGACGTTCCAAAGACATTGAGATCCATGTTTAAATCAATGACATACTACTCCACTTTATTTATATAGTACTTCACATGACAAAAACAAACGGGTCATAAATGCATTAAACATTAAAGATTCAAGTATAAGTTGGGAAAAGAAATTGCTTGTACAAGACAAATAAAATTAGAAACTTTGAAATGCGTATAAAAGACACAAATTCGGTTACAGTTATTCATCAGGAAATTTTGGTAACATCTTAGGACAATACTTATTTTATGGCGTTATTGCGGTGATAAGAAGAAAATAAAGATTGATGAGTTTCCTGAGAGCCAGAGAGGGGTGCATAATGATATAAACATTCTTAAAGTTATATAAATCTTGTGTTTCTTAAATAAAAGAACACTGTTATTACGATTTTCAGTCAAAAATAACACCAGATTTCTTAATCTAGCATTCTGAGCTAAATCAGAGCCATCTAGAATAAGAACATGACATCCAAAATAGTTTTGTTTTAGCTTTTTCCACAGATAAATTGTTAGGAAATTTGAAAATAGAAATAAAATTTGGCTGAATTCCCTTAATTGTCAAAGCTTTTTGTTGCTCTAGACACATTTTTCTTTGTGGTAGCAGTGGTAAATGTGGCTCTTTGAGTTAAAAAAAGCCGCTGACCCTGAGACTTCACAACTTTCTCAGTCTTCACTGATCTTCAAAGTTCTTTAAGTCTGTAAGTTCATGCTTACAGATTGAGTTCAGCAGATTTTTGCTGCTACTGAAAGGCTGAGAATCACACACTTATCAACTACACCAGCTGAAGGATAATGGAGTAGAGGATTGGTCAAACAAAGTTAAGCCAACTAAACGCATCAAACTCAGGAAAAGTGTCAGAAGGACGTCAGCTGAGAGAGTGAAACTTAGGAGTTAGAGGCGGTAATATGCAAATTTAAACAGACTGTCTCTTTTTCATCCCTCCCTAAAATGAACAAGAAGCTGTTTAAAATGCTTTATGCATCTTTGACAGACTGCTGGTGTTAGATACATATTATCATTAGTATGTTACTCATTGCAATTTTGAAACTTTACTTTGTGCGCTTCCAGTTAACTTTAAATCTCATGCTGAAATTAAACTGATTTTTTGGGGGGATGAATTCATTTCTTCAGTCATCATGACTGCTAAACTTAATAGGATGATAAGAAACCAGATTTTATCTCTCTTTTGTTGCTCATCAAGCATTCTCCCAATGCTTTTTAAGGATTAGAAAATTCCCCGATGCCATTTACTAAAAAGTAAAAATCAGTTTCTGTTCTGTTGCCCACGCAGATAAATGTCAGGCACCCTGGGTTCCAGCTTTATTGGATGTTGGAAGCCGGGCCTTTGTACAGCCCTCAACATGTCAGTGTTTATGAAACCGTACCTAGTTCTCTGTGGAAATGGCCAATATTTCTGTCACTTTCCTGTTTCTGTCATGGGGATATGCAATTCAGGCAATTATGCTACATTTTAGCAGCAACACAGCAAAACACTGAAAAGCTGCAAAGGCAGAGGCAGTCCAAACAAGCAGACATTTTTAGCCATAAAAAGAAATGTCCAATGAAAAGGTTTTTGGGGGGAAAGTTCAAAACGTCAGTGATTACTACTGTGCTGCCATGCTGCCTTTAGCCAAATAGAAATAAACCTCTTACACCACACCAGTCCATCTCAATCAATGAAGGCATCACTGGACGTTCATTTACTTCAGTAATTCAATTCAAAAAGTAAACTTGTTTATTAAATGGATATTTTATTTGGTTATTTGTGTTTATCTTAATGCTTATGTGTTCCAGCCAATGAAAAGCTAAAATTTGTTTTCTTGGTTCAGTGATGGTAAAAGGTGCAGTTGGAAAAGATGCACATTCAAAATCAATAATACCACTTTTTAAATAAATGGAGTGAAATCCTTTCAAGAGGTAAAGGGGGATTTTACAGTGTGTGGACTTCAGCGGCCGTTTTCACAAAACATTTCCATCATAAACCCACAAAGACAAGCCACCTTTAAGCTGTCTCTGGTCCTTCATAAATCACAAGTGAAGTTGTTGATATCCCACACTGCTACATTTATCAAAAAACAAGCCCACGGTGCAGGATGGCACTCTTTTTTCCTCACACTATTCTATTCAAAACACTAACAAAATTTAAAAAAAATTCAAAGTGGCAATATTGTTGGCCGGGCAAATGCTTCAGATTTAAATGATATTTCTCAAAATCTTCTTCTTTTGGCAGAAATTATTTAGAGTTTTTGGCTTTTAAATCCTGTGGTTAGGTGATCGTACAGACTGCATCACTGCCTCGACCCACAAAGCTAACCCAGCACTCTGCAGGGCAGCCAGTGATGGGCTATGACTACCTTGCTTGGCAAGTAAAACACGTAACAGAAAAGGGTTGATTTCTACCCCTGTGCTGCACCTGTCTTTTCACACACACAAAAAAAACAGAGTAGACAAAAGGCACTTTAATCCCACCTAGAAGTGTTTTTGTGAAAGCGGCTGAAGCTTCAAGAGAAACCACACAATCTTATCCAAGGCATGGACTGCAGTCGTTGTGTTAAGCTGCTCCTAAATCAGTGACAGCGTCAGAAACATCTCACCGTGGCAAAAGAGAGAAAGGAATAGACTGTTACTGAGTGCTCCAAACTCCTCTTTTCATATGAAAGTACATTTTTTATTTCCTTCAGAAATCAGATCATCCAGAAAGTGTGAAAGAAGACTGCAGTCCAGTGGTTTCAAAGTGCAGTCCGAGAGGGCCAGAGTCCCTGTAACTTTTAGATGTGTCCCTTGTCCTACACACTTGAATTAAGTCTTTATCAAGTCAAGAGAACTCCAAAGCACTTCACACTACATTCACCCTTTCACACACACATTCACAGTGGATAGTAGCCACAGCTGCCTGGGGCTGCCATGCACCGATGCTACCTGACCATTTGACCCCCACAAGCAGGCAAGATGAGTGAAGCGTTTTGCCCCATGACACAACGAAAGAGATGAATGGAGTGGGGAATGAACTGGCAACTCACCGATTGTAGGGCAAACTACCATCATCATCATCCAGTCAAACTCTTCAGGGCTCTGATAACAAGCTAATATTGGAACCCGTTTGCTGATGCAGAGAGCCATCTAAGAGGTTCAGGACATCGGCCCTTGAGGACTGGAGTTTGAGACCACTGCTGTAGAGGCGCAGAATCCAATTGCTTGAAGTCCAGAGTCAGTGATGACTTGGGAATCATGTCATCGGCTGGTGTTGGTCGTCAATACTTTACTGGGAAAGTTCTTAATGCTTCCATCTGCTGATGATCTTTACAGAGATGCTGACATTATTCCTTGGTACCTGTCCACTTTGACAAAGGCACCAAAAGCTGGTTCACTGACTATGGTGTTACTTACCTTGATTAGCCTGTAAACTGGTCTGATCTGATTTTTAGAGAGTCTTTATGTGCTGTTGTCAAGAGGACAATGAGACACCAGATCCAACAACTGAGACCGGGTCAAGGACACTTGACTGCCAAAGCCACCTGGGTTGGGAGGCACTGAGTGACTTAGTCAGGAAAGAACGTACACCATGTTCAGAGCAAGTAGACCTCGACATAGTGGTTCCAGGTTTTGGTTTCATGTCTTCCCCATCTCTCTCTCCAACATCTTTCCTGTCTGTTTGCTGTTCAATACAAGTGGTTAAAAATCAAAATTTCCATTACATCTCAGCAGAAATGAAGGCTGATATCCATCCCATGCCTCACTGACACAGTAATTCATGCAAAAAGAACTGAGTGCAGATACTCTACAGGAAATGGATGTTTCAGTAGATGCAGTTCTTTTAAATTAAAGTCCTGAGAAACCAAATTTTGGGTTGTAATAAGCTGTGAAGCATAGCCTCTTTACTGTCACTCTGAAAAATGTTAGTCCAAGAGGACACTGGTGTCCTCATAACAGCTTATTAAGAAATAAAAGCCTTGAAAAATATCATATTGCGCTATAATATATGGCATGGACTTCATTTTTTGAGCTAAATTACTCATATAAGTACATTTTTTTGATGTTGCTGATTTTTTTATATAGTTTTCTTAATGATGCGCTACAAATGTATGCCTACTTTCCACTGGTTAGGTTTGCCTCCACTTAAGTAACGCACCAGGGGCAAAAACTAAGACCTTCAAAGACCGAGGTGGACTTACATGATCTGAATTCAGATGACCCAAAATGAAAGAAACCTCTCTTTTTCTTATTCATCTCAAAAAAGAGAGGCTAAGCATAGATTAGAAACCTATCTGTTGTGCTCCCCCGTGGTCTGCAATACGCAGTCTATCCACATTAGTTCTGATCACTGGCTGCCTCCAGGCTTTCTCCTCTTCCACTCTTCCTCCTCTCCTTCCCTCTCTTTGTTTACCACATAGAGGTTGATTTATGTCGGCTGCACTTGGCAGAGTTGGGTGGCGTGGGCGAGATACAGCAGCTGAAGTGGAGCGAGAGAGGAGATGACGAGGAGGGATGAAAAGAGGAAAACGCAAAAGGCCAAATCGGAGTGATGTAGCAGGGGGAACATGGAGAGATAAGGACAGGCTGAAAGAAGGGAACTAAATACAAAAGGCGTGGCGAGAACAGAGAGAACGGGAGGTGTTGTGCTGGCCTCAGGTGTCTCCTGCTGATTTGTATCTTTTATGATGCCTCTGTCAGAATCCAAGGTCTCTCATTTGGTTCTTATCCCTCTCATTACGTAAAATCATGTAAAACGTAAATAGAGGATGATTATTTAGAGCAAAACCTTCTCTTTTTTCATATTGTTCAGTTAGATGGGATGTTTGTTGCACTGTAAGACAGTCGCCCTTAACATCAAAACATGATTATGAAACAGCAGATCGGGATCTCAGGTCTTTTGTTTCCAGGTATTTATATCTCACTTTGTTGCACAACGTCGTGTTTTGTAGCTGAAAGCATTTTAGGTGCATGAGGGAGATGAAAAGGAGAGATCCAGTTGAAACCAGATATTTACATACACCGAATAAAAAGATGCAAACACATTTTTTATCTCACCGTCTGAAGTTAAATCAGACCAAACTTTTCTTGTTTTAGCTTAGAGTTACCAAAATTGTTTTTTAGAAATTATTTTGCAGCTCTTCTCGAATTCAAAGGTTATACACACGTTTTGCTGAGCATCAGGGACAATGTCTTTTAATATGTATGACTTGGGTCGGAGCTTTTGGGATGACGATTGAACTGAAGGAAGGAAGATGTAACATCAAGAAAGGAAAGTTGCACAGAGAGCGGTGTGAATGACTGCTGTTAAATGAGATCCATTTCCACATTGATCAGTTCCTCTCAACTCTGTGGGGAACAGTTTGATTGATACACTGCCTTGTAGATGTATTTAAACCCCTTGACCTTTTTCTCATTTTCTCACATTGTAGCTACAAGCTGCTATTCCCTCTTTTGGGATTTGATTTGATAGACCAACACAGACTAGCACATCATCAGGAAGTGGCAGGAAAGAAAGACAACATTTTCAGTTATTTCGGGGTCGTTTTTTTACTAAAGGTCATCTTTTGGTTAAAAAAAAAAAAAAAAAAAACTTAGGTCATTATTTCAGGATGAAGTGTGCAGAACAAAACATTTCTATCATTGCCAGTGTGTGTGATCTAGCTCTTCCATTCAATCACCCTGGCTAATAAAACATTTTGTTGTCAATCAGACACAAAAGAAACACTCCACTCTCATTAACTCACTCTACATGTGTTTATAGGCTTTAAGCACCATAAAGCCAGATGCAGTTCAGAAGATTATTGAAGCAGAAACATGGCAGCTGTTGTCTTAAGTGAAACTATGCATAAACATTACAAAACCCATTTAAAAACAGTGCATGTGTGTGTGTGTGTCTGCTGTTATGTTGCTATTTAGCTTTAGTTTATTTTCCAAAAATTCACAGACTAGAGAGCAGAGCAAGTTAATAATTCATGGTGGCCATGGAAACACAAATAACAAATTCCATCTGTTAAAAAGCTGCTTTGCTATTTCAAAAATGTTTTTTCTCCGTGGTTCCAGTAGGTTAAAATCAGACAATTGCAGAGTCTACATGACTCACCGTCTTTCAATAGACGCCTGCAGCACCTGTGAGGAGAATTCATCTCAGCCGCCGCTTCACGGGTTTCTAAAAGAAACCGCATAAAAATCTACATCTCTTGCTTCTCTCTCTGTGTTTCCCTGCAGCTGGTCAGCTGAGCCAGTCGGCTCATTTCTCCCTGCAGCTGCCCTACACTGTGCTGGGCCTTGGACGCAGCGCCAACTTTCTGGACCACCTCTTCGTCGGCATTCCCAGGAAGCCTGGAGAAACGGTGAGGATGTTTAAAGACACAATGGAGGCTGGGGGGGGAAATACACCCTGCTGCATAGTTGAACAAATTATTGTCTGTGGTGGAGTAGAAAAAAAACACAAAGATAAAAAACATCAGATTTAAACCCCAAGGTGCAAGTTTCACCGGAACACGAAAGCTCAAGTTAAAACTCCAAATTGAGTTATTTCCAAACAGCCTGTGTGCCTTCTGAGCGCTGCATGCCATGCGTGTCTCTGCCACTTTATGTCTCCGCATTGAGTTCAGTGTGAGAGGGGAGAAACTGCCGCAGGACGGTGATATCCAGAGCCAAAAAGCTGTCCAAGAAAATATCAACTCGTAGAATAATTCATGAAAACATTTAGCATTTCAAAGTCACAGGCAGAGAGCAGAAGTTTTGTTTCCGAACTCAGCCGTTTTCATCTCCAGGAGCTGGATGTTAGATTTTTTTCACAAAATAATAAAAGAAAAAAAAGAAAAAATGTCCTTTCGTTTATTTATTTGCTTTTCAAATGAATGCAGAGCAGAAACAGCAGAATCTATCAGAACAGTCTGAATTTTCTACCATCATTTAAAGCTTGGTTGACATTTTCTTTTGCAGCTGTTTATGCAGAGATGTGATGCTTTATATCAGCTGTCAAGAAATGTGTTCAAACAAGATGTCTGCTAATGAGAGCAGCTCATTAGATAACGCGAGAAAGGTGCCATGCCCACATCTTTTGTGTGTGGGTGTGTGTGTGCGGGGGTGTGTGTGTGCGGGGGTGTGTGTGTGTGTGTAACAGCTGAACCCAGTTTAAATCGCAGCAACAATCAGTATGGATTTCTTTCCAGTCTTCCATTTCTGAACTCAATTTATGGATTATTTTCCTAAACACTCACATTTTCACATTACTTATCTTCGCTTCTTCTCCTTAATGAGCACCGGTAATGTATTTTCACTCGTCATATCTATGTTTGGCCATATCTTTAGAAGAGGCATGTTTTCTACCTACACCTCATTCCAGGTGATAAAAGGTTTACTTTCAAGAGTGTAGTTTGTATTTACAAAGAAAAAAACGTTGCAGAACTGAAATATATTTAGACACATTGTGGGAGATGGATAATACAGGACCTTTAAAACATGGAACGTTTTCCAGATCTAAACATGAAATTGCCACAGTTTGATAACCTTTTGGGAAAACCAAAACCCTAACCCTAGCTTTGCAGTACTTTAAAAAAGCAAAACCAAAATTATCTAATTTTATGTAAATAAAACAGAAAAGCAATAATTATTCAAAAGTCCAGCCCCCCAAACCTTTGGGTTTTGTGTTAAGGTTGAATACAGTACGTCCCTGTGCTGTTTGGGAATTATCCTGACTATTAGCTAAAAACAGAAAGCGGACTATAGCGCAGGGTGTTCTGGGTAAACACAACCAAAACAAACATTTTAGCAGGAGAAATGTTTTTTGGAGTTTTACTAAAGACAAAAGTGGAATTATAAAACCCCTAAAATCTCATCACCCTTCACTGTTGTTTACATTTTGTGACGAAAGTACATGCGCTCGTGTCTTCTCCTGAAGTTTTCATGTTGTTTTCTTCAGTAGATCTAAGTTCAGCGCCACCACAGGTGACGATTGGAACAGGCTTTTAAAGCGTTTGGATCATTCGACCCAATACAGTACGATAGCAAACCGCACCAGCTGAAAAAGTAACAAATGTTGCAAGTTTGGCCCCTAATCATAGTCTACTGAACTATCAGGTGCGAAAAGACTCTAAGTAAGACCGTCCGTCCGCACACCTTTCGTTTCTACACCATTACTCTAGTTTTTACAACAAGAAATGTTTCCAGACTCATAAATTTGTCCTTATGGATACATTTAGGATTTTTCAAACTTTTTTTTTTTGCTGTTTTTGGCACTAATTCTTTACATTTTTATCACCAACTTATCAGTTCAGAAGTACCAACAATTCAATGTTGTCACATCCTTTAAAACAAATCTTTAACATCTCTGGAAGCCCACGATGCATGAATCGTGGGCAATTCTGCATCCTGTCCGATGATGTGCTAATGTAAAACTAATACGCTAAACAACGGCAAGCTTGTTTAGCGTATTAGTTAAACAAGCTAATACGCTAAACAAGCGTATTAGCTTGTTTAGCGTATGATGAAACAAGCTAATTTATGAAATTTATTCTTCTCCCACATTTTTCTACTTCACTCCCATAAATGTCAACGCTCTTCAGCTCTGCTCCCTTCCCATCGTCGCATCCATCTCCAGCTCCGTTTCCTCTCCCAGTTCACTTGTCGCTCTGAATATTCGGAACAACAGAGCCTTTTCTCCCCCCCTCCCGTGTGGTACCAAGGTCTCCGTCAAGCAGCTCATTTAAATTGCAGATGACTCAGTCTGACAAACTCTGAAGCCGTAGCGCACCCAAAAACTCTCAGCTTAACCAGGCTGCTTTATTGTCCCTTTATTGTTTCAGTCCTCTTTTTTTTTTTATTCCTATACATTTTTATATCATCTCGTGTTCCTATTTTCCCTCCTCCTTACACATTCCTTCTACAAAGTGTCTTAATGAATGCCTAAAGATGCAGTCTATTATGCAAAGTGGGCTTTTTTTCACCAGCCACAGGGTCTGGAGAGAGGAGGGACTGCATTAAATCTACACCGCCTTTAATGAGGAAAAGCCAGGCCCCACTGGAAAGAGGACAATGTTTATAAATCCTTTTCACTGTGGCTTCTTGATGCCTTTGTTAGGTTTAATCTTTCTGTTTATCTGTGTTCCTGATCTGTCACTCTGATTTCTGAGCTACGCAGTAAAAATATCTCTATATTTAACAGTAATAAACAGTAAACTTGCGACGGGAAAAATCCGGAAACTATAAAACATTTTAAAACCGTTAATGTGATGTGAAATTAATCTGTGAAAATGGTCATATGTATATTTTTACATTTCTACGTTGAATTTATGGATTGTTTTCGTGTTTGTTTTAGGAAAAACAGCGTCGTTTATCTTGAGTTAAAACATTTTCATCTTTGAAAATGATCAACGATGACATCGAACCGTGAAAGAAAAAATTATTTTACCCGTAATTTTAAGCTGGAATTCTGGCAACCTCAGCTGTCGGCGTTTTACCGCTGAATTAACTTTTCTTGCACTGAACATTTGATCCAGTCTTTGCTTTCCGCCCTGCGTTTCGTAATTTCTCACCTATAGAAACGTTGCGATGTAACAATTATCTTGCACCTGATTGCCTACAGTGATTGGTTTTAGATGTCAAGTTGTCAAAATAATGCACTAAATCTTAAATATATGCATAATATATAAAAGAAAAAGGGACCCAGTGTTTTGCTACTAATTGTCAAGACTATGACGACATAATAAGGTCCCAGGGTTTCACAGTTCACTGATCACTGAAAAGTTTTCAGTGATCAGTGAAAACTGATCACTGAATTCCCTCTCCCTCTATGAAGGGAGAGGGAATTAGGTCAGTTATGCGACCTTGACGTTGACATCCTTAAGATGTGCAGCAAAAGTCTGTTTCTGGCCAGTTTGTAGAAAAAAAGGGAGGCGACCCACAAACCAACTCTGTGACCGATAACCAGAGGAACAGGTGTTAAAATTAAACACCTGCTTAAACTACAACTGCTGCTGTGTTCAGATGATCACTTATTTTTAATCTCATGTTCTCTCATGTGCTGTTCTTTGTGTGGGAAATGTTTGCGTGTTTTTAGATGGTGTCTGAGGTTACACTTCGTAGTAATATCCACTCTGTGAGATGTTGTCAGTCAATTTCTACGGCTCAGAGTGAGAAAAGAGAAGAATAATGCGAGTGGTTTGTAGTTATTCTTGTGGTGTTTTTGTGCCTTATTTTTCCTGTTGCACTGCGCTAAATTAATAATGCCTACATCTCCAGGTTTCATTTACTTAACTGAAATGTTCAACTGCAGCAATGTGGCTGTGGATGGCAAGTAAAGAAATAGTGTTTTTTGCCTCCAGCCTTGTGCGCATGTGCAAAATTTCCAGATGTAAACAATAACAATGAGTGTGTCTATGACAGGAGTTTCTGTCTGCTGTGTCACTGAGGAGGACGGCCTGTGAAAAGAGCTTGTATATCTTCCATTTTCCGTCCGATCTCTGCTATCTGTTACTAGCCTCTTCCTCTGCGAGTGTCTCTCCTCCTGCTTACTTATCTTCCACCCAGGGGATTCCCTCTGATGCTCCAAGTGGTTTACTTCTCTAATCAGTCCCCTACTTGTCACTCTCACCCGCCATGTCTGAATCTGCCTCTGTTGGCTTCTCTGGTAGCGACGCTACTTTCTCTGGCTTTCCAGACCGTCTCTCTCTCCCTCTTTCTCTCTGAAGATTTGGGAAGGTTTTCCTCCTCCAAACGGCCAGATCGGATCTGCTCCCAGACAGCAGCAGTAGAGGCTGACTCGCCTCCAACGTCGCCCAACCCTCCTCCACCCCCCACTGGTTGCCATCAATGGTTGGCGCTTTCCGAGAGCTAAGCAACAATGGCTGGCGGCAGGAGTGTGCTTTTTCTCGTATATAAAAGCAACGCCTTCGCTGCACGCTTATTTAAAATAGCTGCAAGACGTGGTCCCCGCTCTGGTGTTGAGGAATGGAAATTAAAAAGCAGCAGCGCTTCCATATTCTGCCAGACTGGGAATTTTAAAGATCCCTCCAGCTCCGAGCGCAGTTATGATCTTGGGATCACTGATATGATTGCCTCCGTTGCCTCTGGTAACGCTGAGCTCATAAACTGTAGCTGTGGTAACTCTTGATCCTAAACTGTCTTCATTCATTGTTTTTTCTATAATGTAGATAAAAATTCAAAAATTCAAATTCCACATGGACTGTAATATGACAGGATTATTTTATAATCTGGAAAAAAATGTGTTTTTTATTGTAAAAAAAATCAAGAGCCCATGAATGATCAGCTGAACCACTTGAATGGATTTGATAGCACTTTGCACCAATCTGATGGTTTTATTACCCGAATAACATCTACAGAACTACAAGAGTCTTCATTGTTGAGCTCCTACGTGTGTTCAATAATTTAGCAGAAAAAAGGCTTTGAATTAAAATATTGCTCATTTTGTCAATATAGTTTTCTGTAATTAATTGAAAATTACAAATAATTATAGACTCTGCAGTAAAAAAAAATTTTAAATTGCTAGTTCCAACACAAGTAAAAAGCAAATATTTGTTAGTGCATAATAGATTAAGCAATATTATATTTTGCAAGCAAAAAAAATCTATTTAGATTATGATCTCTGTCTTTGATTTGCCACATCAAACCGAAGCTTTTATCTAACTGTGTGATCAGTTTGGTTTCTAAGTTACTGACGGAGAGTAAAGACAAGAACAGACTCCATCAAAAGATCAAATGTAATTTTTTTTAATTATAATTTTTTTATTTCTTTCTATTGCTCCTAGTTCTTTTTAGACCAGTGTTGTAAATTGGGTCTATGACTTTTCTAGTGTTTACATATAAAATATGGGCTTCCAAGATAATGCATCACGATTTAAAAATCAATAGATAATATAGAATAATATGGCCCAGAATCATATTTAGCCAAACGCCATAGATTTTGAAACAGACCTGATTTACATTGGTGCAGACATACATTTTTACATTAAAATGTTTCTAATGTAAAAACAAAAAAAAACAAGAAAACATAGAAGCAAGCTGACATTCTTTTTGATTTTCTCCTAGAGTTTGAAATGATGAGATCGTTTTACGTTCTTTACATTTACGATGCCGACTTTAGGTCATTTAGTTTAACTTCACCAATCCAGTTGTCCTGTTTACCGAAGCGCTTCTGGCTTTTTCTTTTCTTTGTGTCTCAGACACAATCTTGGTGTTTCTGAACTGAAAAAAAAAAAAGTATAAAATACAGGGGTTGTAATACAAACCTGTTTATAAACCTATGCGCTGCCCGGCTGTGTCAGTCGTTTTCTGGCCCAGTCATTCAAACGTCGCCCACACAGAGCTGCCTCGACCATCAGTTCACTGGAACACAATGATATTTGTTCTTTTGTCCTTTTCCTAATGCTGGGTTTGTTTGTGTGCTTACCTGGTGAATGACAGGTAGTAATGGACGTGAAGCTAAACTCTATAATTTAAGACATATTTCTGATAAGAAATGTAACTGTTTCTCCAAGTTTTTAATTTTATGTATAATTATACCTTAATCCTCACTCCTGCCTTAATGTGTTTCTAGTAATTACAATCTGCTGTCTCACCTCTTGTGTTTTTTTTCTCAGCTTACTCTTCTGTTGACACTGCTGCAGGGTCTCGAGAAAGTATTCACATCTCAGGTCCCTTTCCAGATTTTGTCACTTTACTAACACAAAATACAACACGCTTTATTGAGATTTCACCTGATAGAGCAGAAAACATCTGAAAAATGTCAAGTTGCGTTAAGAAGTAAGTAGTGGGAACTGATTAAAGTTTTTAATCGAGTTAATTTGGAATTCTGTAATTAACAGAATTGATTGCATTTTTTGTCAAAAACCATCAAACAAACAAATTAAACAATATTTTCTTTTCCAAAACTCTTTTTACTGCTAAATTATTGAATAAATAGACATAAGAGCTCAATATATGTGTATTTAATATTTTATTTAGGTTATTCAAACAGCAGATCCGTGCAAATGCTGTTATAACCATTCAGCTTTCAACTGTTACAAAAACTCCTGATCATTCATGAACCTTCTTTAGAAACGTGGCTCCAGTCTGCGCTGCTGCTACGTGTTTAGCATTGAGATGCTATTTTAGGCTTGAATAGCTTCACTGACTCCTTGTAGCACAGTCTGAACACAGCAGTAGTTTTTTTCCTGTGTCCCATCAGATTGTTTCTCGAGGACCAGCTTTGTCGTCGGTTGCCTTGTTTGCAGATGTAGCTTGTGCATCAGAGTTACCGGCGTACCTGAAATGCTCAGGACTTTCGTATGTATAAAAAAATAAAAGCAACAAAAATACGACTAATTTTGTCACACTATGTAATGCATTAATCTCAGTTGAAAATGTTAAAGTCCCAACCCTATTTGTAATGTAGCAAAATGTGAAAAGTTCAAGGTGTCTTTCCCGAGATGTTGGATACACTGCCTTAGCTGCTTTCCGTAAAATATGCTTGTTTTCAGATTATGAACAATCTTAAATAAATATGCCTTTGTTCAATTCACAGACTGCCATCTTTAAGTTTATACGTTTATTGGCTTTCTTTCTCTCTTTTCAGGAGACGAGGAAACATGAGTGGACGGCCATCATTCCCAACTCTCAGCTCATAGTCATTCCCTTCCCACACAATACTCCCCGCAGGTCAGTAACGCTCACTGCAGACATAAAACATTTCAGTTGAAACATAAAAAGCACACACACACACGCGCACACCGCCACGTTTCTCTTGTAAACTGCTGCCACAGACACATTTAAACACTCATGCTATTCACGGTTTTATTCAAGCTCCTTTAGCTTGCTGCAGACGGCGTTGTCTCTCAGAGGAAGACAATGCCCGGTGAGCAAACACCACGGCATCGCAGCGTGTGCGCGGGTGTTATTATGGTGTTGTTCACATGTTGTTATGAAAGCCCAGGAGGAGCTCCAGATGGCAGTTCGTCTCTGAGAAAACACACACACTCACATGTCTCCCTCGCCCTCCATACGTTACACCCAGGTGTAAAACCACTTGGCTGTCAAATGTTTCACAATGATGACAGTTTTGGAGGGATTACTGTAGTTGTTTGATTGTTTCCTTTGTGAAAAATGGGAAGGAAAAACGGCATCAATAGTTCTTCTGTGATGGCTCACAGCTGGAGCTCAATGCAGCAAGAAGAGCTCTTATTCTTTGGACACATATTAACTCAGCCACTCTTTGGTAAGAGGTTTGTGTTCTGCATGTGGTGTTGAAATACCAACACTTTTCTCTTGGTTATAGATATAAACTGGACCAAATCGCACTTGTGTAAAATTAGCAGTGTTGACTTGTTCCTTTAAGAAACAAGTCTTAAAGTTTCTTTAAGACTTTAAAGAAACTTAAAGTCTTAAGTTTCCATAAACACACCTCAAAACCCCATGGACAGCTACAAAGGTTTTACTAATGTCATAAGTTCATGTGTGTGTCAATACTCTACGCAATTTAGTCTAGATTATCCTCTCACTGCCTAAACTAAGGTTATAAGTACGTAAAGCAGTTGCATTGCAGTGATGCTAAAACACAATTTGTGGTTCCATTTACCTGAAAAGGCTTATAGATATACTTTTATTCACCTTCACACTGTATAAAACTGTTGTTTGTACCTCCATATGTAAATCATGTGCTCTGCTGTGCTTTGAGAAACAGTTTCACTGTTTGGAGGTGTTAATCTTATTTAGCTGCGGTTTTTAATCCAACAGCAAAACATTTAAACCATAGAAAATGGTTACAAGTGTAAGTACACCAAAGTTTTTGGAGGTGTGTGACATCTTCCTGTTCTTCTCTTTTTAGCTGGAGCGCTAAGTTGTACCTCACTCCTAGCAACAGCGTCCTGCTGACGGCCATCGCGCTGATCGGCGTGTGCGTCTTCATCCTTGTGATTATCGGCATCCTCCACTGGAAAGAGAAGGTCGGGACACAGAAAACACTCACTCGGTGCTCTGCTGTAGTAAATGTTCACACCTTCTCGGTGAAACACCGCTTCCTGCTTCTTCCATTCGTTTATTGGTGAATGAGCGAGAGAGACTGGGTGAGCAGACTGGTCACAACCGGCAGCAGATGGATCTCACTGCCTGTCCTGTAGTCCTCTGGCCTCCCCACCGAGCCACACACACACACGCACGCCCACACGCGCGCACACACACACACACACACACACAGTCCTTCTCCTCCACCATCTTTCTATCCCCGCGGGCCACAACCTGGAAGGGCGTCCAGCTGTAATTGCCTTCTTCTGTCCTTCCAGCACGGTAGATCTGCTGCTCATTACTGCCTAAATGCGCCCTCCAGGGAGTCGGTGCATGTTTTCTCATGTGTTTTGTGCTTCATTCTGGGTGGTTCGTTCTCAGCAGCACACACACAAATGGGCGCGCATAGTTCAGTCACCGAGGATATAAGGATGCGAACGGTTTACAAGTTATTCCAGCAAATCTACTTTTTCTTTATCATTTCCCTTTTTCTTGTTCAAACCCTGTGATTGGCGCGTGCCGATCGGAGAAGAGCAGAAACTCTCTGGCATCCTGTCTGAACCATCTGCTACCGGAGCATGTGGGCTGCATGTGTGTGAACATCTACCATATGAGCATGATTACACACACACACACACGCACAGGAGCTCTTTAATTGTCCTCCATTGAAGGGTAATACTACTCTGTAATACTTACAGAAAAGACCTGGCCTAAACCTGATTATTTTTTAGCTTCCCTATACAATAGCACACACACACAGAGTACAAATATGAGAAGTACATTTAAAAAGAATAGAAAAGAAACAATAATACATATTTTATAAATGCGAAATTTACCAAGTATGTAAAATATCAACAAAGTCACTAAAATTATGATGTTTAGCTACAGCACAAGTTAAATGTCTCTTCAAAACCAAAAAGCTTATATATAACATTGATTTTGACTTTAACATCACTTGACTTTAGCTGTTTGCAAAAGTTCTTCAGAAAATCTTTAGTACCACTAACTTACTGACAGACACTTTAAAGGAAGTTGACTTTCCCATTTTGTTCTTTTATGTCAAAACCAAGAGCTTCTCTTGTGCTGTTGATACTGCAATTGTTCAAAGATGCAAATGTAAATATGAATTTTGTTGTTACTCAGATCTTCACCTTTCCATTGGGAACATTTAGAGGACAGTCGCCCGTGTTACCAGTTTGGGAAAATGAACGGTTTCTAACCAACCTGAACTTTATACAGTACATACAACTTCATTTGTGGTTGTTTGATCTGACCAGGGTGTATCCTCCTCCTTCACCAATGATGAAACCCCTCGCAGCACCGCAAGAATGAACAGTATAAACGATGGGTGGATTGATAAATTTAAGAAATAAAAACTTCAGTAAAAAGAGAAAGAAATGATTGAACCATTTCTAGAACCTCGTTTGGTTTACGTCGTCGTTTTAACTGATGAAATTCAGAAACTCCATTCGATGATTAAATAAACATTGAGGCGCATTAAGTATGCACTCTGCATTAACTTTTTAATTTGATCCGAATTGCTAAATGTATTATCAGGTCTCTACACAGCAGAGCTTCTATTACCAGTGCTGTGCTCACAACAGAATATAAAATGCAGTGTTTGAAATTCTCACTGAACGTCTCCTTGGGACTTTTTCACATGTTGCCTTTGCAAGGCACAACACTGAATGTGAAGCAGTCAAAACATTGAACTTTAGTCCTTTGTTTTCAGAAACTCGTCTTTAACTGACTAAATAAAAACTACTTGATTCTTTGGTGAATCACAAGTGATAGTAAAACACGTGAACCAAGTGGTTTTTCTTCCTTGAAAAACCACTTGGTTTTTCAATAAGGGAAGATTGGTGGGTCTTCACTCGACAATACTAAATCTCCTTATCTTGAGAAGAAAAAAAAAAAGCAGTTTGTTGTTGCTGCATCATTTGTGTCTTTTTCTGTCTGTAAGGTGAACGCCTTCGCTGTAAGTCTGCTGCATTTTCCTGAATGTGAGCAGAGTTTGGATCTAAGCAGCTTTAAGGATATTTTTACCAGTGAGGGACGACGCAAAGAACTTATGAAAATATAGAAATGAGTCAAACTAGCAGCAGGTGGTACTGTGCTGCACATGTAAGCGAGGCGCTGCGGAACAAGCGTCAACACTCCTACAGCACTCCTTAGAAGAATCAGTTCAAGTTTAAAATAGACTGAAGAACATCGTGTCTGCTTGGTTTGAGTCTGTACTCAGTTCAAAGGTTACATTAGTTTGTTGGAAGACTCAGTCTGAGCCTTTGGTACATATTCAGAGTCAAGATGACAGTCTGCACTTCTTCTAATAAAACACAATACCAGTTTTACCAGCATCACAGATCCTCCTCCATACTTAACATGATCTGCTTTTCATCTTTGCTGCTCTTTGTTTCCCTCCCCAGCTACATTGAGTGATTTTTTTGTTTGTTTGTTTGTTGGTTTTTTTACTGCAAAGCCTAATTTTAATCTCATCTGAACAAACTACATGTTCCAGTTTAGGTCCCAGAAGAGATTGGCAAACTCCACATGCTCCACTTGGCAACTGGTTGTTTAGCAGCAATGCTAAACAACCAGTTGCCAAGTGGATTTGGTATAATGGTTGTTAGGGCTTGGTGATTCCAAGTTGCCACTCTTTGCTGCAGTTCTCCAACAGTGAGCTGTAGAAAAATCTTTTCTTTTTATTACTTTCCTCACCATTCTGCTCTCTGTGCATGCTGACAAGATAAATATGGCTCCTCGTCCAGCTTCGGGGTCAGACGCTAAGAAATGGGCCTTGGTGCCTCATCCTAATGTATCGCAGGGTCACAGAGAGTCATGAATTAATAATTATATTCCTAGAAGAAGAGGAAGAAAATGTTTCAGTTACATTTATAATTGAATGAGTATTGAGAAACTATTGTTGGTAGGCATCTCCAGTGATATTATTGAAAACTACTGTTTCTTTGTCCGTGATGGGATTTTTTCCACTAAAGGAAATTTATGTAAATTTTTCAGTCTAACAAAGTAAGATTTTTTATTTCACATCTTTTCCAGGCATTTACCTCCTAATGTTCTTCAGGGGGCTTGATGCCAGTGTAGGGTTTTTTATCTGAATTCATCAAACCCTTCTACCTCCCCATACATATTTTATTAATCTTCCTTATTGATGTTTTATTTCTTTTGAGCCTTCATCTCACCACTCCTTGCGATACAATTGAACGAGTGGTTTTTAGTTTTTTTCTGCCCGTCGGTGCTCACATTTTCTTTACCTTATTCAACAGGCTTAAACTTATAGCTGCTAATTCCAAACATCATTCCTGAATCACCTGATTAATCAATAAAGATGTGAGACTAGACGGTCTGCCTCGCTGTACCCCCACCGATCATGTTTGAGAGATCCTTTCATCTCCCGTGGCAACCATTCAGCTGTGCAAAACGACTGTTGGGACCCAGCTCCACCTTTGAGATGCAGCTCCTCCTCCGAGCTGCACCTCACAGAGCAGCCCTCACCTGAAACTCCTACGCTCTGCTCCTTCAGACTAGCCAGCAGCAATTAGCAAACACCCGCTGGAACAGAGTATCTGCTGAGCTCATTATAGGAGCTACTTCTCATTGAAATGCTGGTTTTAAAAAAAAAAAAAAAAAAACATTGTTAAATAGAAGAGCCATGTTGTGATGACTTTCTGAAGGTGGAGTTTCAGAAAGAACAGGAGTTTTTAAAGTGACAGAGGCCCAATTTCAAGGAGTTAAATTATGGAGTCAGTTTTCTTATAAGTTACGTTTTATATAGATAGCACTTTTTTAAAATCTGAAGGAAACATAATTACTTGATTGTGAAATGGGATTATTTGTCTGGAAAACACATACTGCTGCCCCTTTAAGGCTACAGTTGGTGCCAAGACTGTATTGTCAACAATATCTTCCAATAACATATCGTTACCCAGTCATATTTTCAAATTTTGTCAACTTTTAAAATTTTTCAACACAAAAATATTGTGGACTGCCCAAGGTCTTCTATAAAAGAGGCTTGTGTCAATAAAAGCTGTGATTCCTAAACGCTCCTTAAATCTGAACTGTGAACTCTCACTTTGAAACCAGTAGGTTCTGTTCAGACTTTCTAAAAACTCTACATCTCTGCTTCATTTGGGAGTATCCACTCCTCCTCCCCATCCAGAAAATCCAGATTGGGAGTGAGTGATTTACACCGGCTGCGAACATCCTCCCCCATATCTCTTCTCTTCACTTTCGGAGGGGGTGCGTCCGGTAAGGTCAGGGTGAGACAGCTGATTGACATTTAGCATTTCTGTCTGTTTGCACTGCCTCCTCTGGTATTTGCTCCTCTAATAACAAAGTCAGATAGAGGGCAGGGATGGGGGGGGCAAAAGATGTGTTGTCCAGGCTAAACAGCTGACAGGGATTTGACAGAAAATCTTGTGAACTTCTGTGCATTTCTGTTGCTATTTAGAATATCTTCTTAAATCAAAGCCAGAAAGGAATGGAAATGTGGGGGGGATTTGATTTTTAAAACATGAAGCAGAATCTATTCAATCTGATCTTCACACAGGTCAAATTTAATTAGCTGGCATTTAATCCCAGTCATGCTCCAACGGAGCTACCTACCTGCTTTCAGACACAAACTCAACACTATGTCTATAAAATCTATTGACAGAAACACATCAATGCAGCACTGCCTAATAATTATTCAAGCCTCAGGTTGGTTATGAGGTGGCGCCTTGGCTAGTCAATTACAGCAACATCAGTCCCCAATGGATCGGTCGTCTAAAGGAAATCAGTCCATCAGCTCCTAAAGCCGTTGAGCATCAGAACAGGACAGCATTCAATATGAGACCGGCCTTTCTTTGAAGAGAGATGAAGGCTTTATTCCAAACTGAAAGTGACAGGATAAAAAAAATGGAGTAAACATGTCACTGTCCATCTATTGGACTCCACACCAGGGAGGTCCGTCCATGAACGAACGGTTCGGCTGAAGAAATGCTGGAATCTGGATTTTTAGATGCAGTGTTTTCGGATAATTAGTCAATATGTTAGGCAATGTTTTAAAAAGTATTTTCTTGGATAGTTCAAAGCTGATGCCTGTTTTCTAATGTGTTGTCTCTGGTCTTGGAATATTGATTGCATTGTCTGAATGATTTATTATTAAATTGTTTTGTTTTTACTTTCAGACACTTTTCATTAGCAGCTTGTTTTTGTGTCTCAGTCTTTAAAATATGGACTTCCATATTGTCATAGTTTTGGATTTTGTTTATGGGGTTCTGTCAAAGTTAACGTTTATAAGCAGTTAATATTTTACCTACAGTAGATGATGCTATTGGCATATTCATTTTATTTAAATTCAAATTAGCTTACCCTGGAGGCTGAAGCTAACAGCTTGTCCGACAAGACTGAACCGAACTGAACCGCCAAACAAAATGTAATCTGAAAAAAGTGAATACTGTTGGTAGACAAAACCTTCTCTGTAAATAATCTACCAATGCAAACTTTACTTTACTTTAAAATAGCATTTGATTTTAAAAAATAAGAAGTTCTTTAAGACAATAGTACTTTGCTTTGGTGTTAGCCTTACTGTTAGCGTTATCTTCTGGAACGAGCTACTCTGTGTTTATGCTAAAAGAAAACACCAATGAATCTAGGGTGTTAACTAGCTATAAACTAGCTTCAAACGCTTGCAGTAATATGCTAAGAAATCATCCATCTTGTTTGTTCTCAACATTTATTCACCGTACTAAACAAAAATATTATGCCAATAAAAATGTTTCTTACAAAACACATTTTAAAACGTGAGCCTTTCCTGTAGGGGGAATTGCTAACGGTACAAAGTGGTTCAAATTATGTCCACCTGGCCAAAACACAAAATTACAGAATATAATCACACATTTCTAAGTGCTTCTTCGGGTAATTTCCTCACACTTACATGGAAGCTGTTTGTGGATACAAATGTTCTTTCCGGATGTGAAAAGGCTGCCTGGGAATAAATTTACAGTCTTGATTCTGTGCAGCAGTGGAGACGAAGCCGACACGAGACTTTAGCTCTGCTACTAAATGACATTCAGACTGTTGAGCTGCTCAAGCTGTTCTTTTATAGATGTGAAGTTTTTGAGCATACACGATTCTTTCAAATTGATTATTTTATACAAAATATTTGGCCAATTTCCAACACATGCTTCCCCGTGCTGACATTATGAGTGAGCTGATTTATTCTTCATCTTACCCAACCATCCCTACTTCCTGCCCGTGTCAGTGACCTGGTGATAAATGCTCACCACTTATCGGCAACTGCTGTTTGGCGGATAACTTGAGGATAAAAGCGTGTGTATGTGTTGAACTATCTCCTCATACAAAATGCCAATTTGAACGTAAAGTATGTATGGACTTCAAGACACAGATTAACAATTTCATTTAGGTCTGGACTTTGACTTGGCCATTCTAACACTTGACTATTCTTTGCGTTTAGTCTGCAGCCAGGACAAAAACTTCCCCTTAGTGGAGGATCTCCTTGTGTTATCTTTGGTTAATTGAACATTTCCTCTATCTTCTTAGCTTTTAGTTTAGAAACTATCCAGTGTTCACTGCTTTGTTCCCTTTTGAACACTTGTTTTTGTGGTAGGATTGCAGAGGAGGTTATTTGTCACATCTCAATTGTCTGATCAGCTTCATCTTGGGTGATAAACATTATTTACGCCCCCCTTTAAACCTGCATGTGTCATCACCTGGTGACATATGTTGTTTTTTTATGATTTTAGGGACTCATTAGTGAATGAGTTTGCTCTGCAAAAAATAACACTTCAGCTTTCTAAAACACTGCCCTCTCGTTATTTAGTTTTCTGCGATAATCAGACTTTATGAATTGCAATTTATTTTTGATTTGGTTGCCTTTTTTGAAATGTGTAAATAATTTTTCACACTGCTGCGTCGTTTTGAAATCGTAGAGAAATTAAATCTGAATGCAGTTCTGACAGCAGTTTGTTCCACAAGCTACAGGTCCTGTGTGAAACATCATTAGCATGCTTTCACACCTCCACGGTCCAGGGAAATTTGTGCACTTGGACAGGAATGCTGAAATATTTCACAACTTCATCTGGTCTGGTTCACTTTCACACTGCACTTCCCGAAGGCTGACCAGACCACCTGGATCAGGTCAGGGAGTCACAGCAGCTGCTCCTCTGAGCTCCATCACAGGAAGCTGCTGAGGACGAGCAGCAGGCGAGGCAGACAGAGCGCTGACCGACGGACAGCGACCGAAACAGAAGGAGGAGAAACCACGCGACTGTCAGTCAGATATAACTGACCTGCTTGCTTCTCTTTGTTTGTTTTTTTCTTTCTCTTTTTCTTTCTTTCTTCTCTCTGTTTCATTTCTGTTTTTCTTTTATCTTTTTTGTTTCTTCCTCTATTTTTTTGTTATCTGTTTCTTTCTCTCTTTCTGTGTTTTTGTTTTCCGTTCTTTCTTTGCTTCTTTTTGTTTCATTTTTTTGTTTTCTTCCTTCTTGTTTCTCTTTCTTTCCTTCCTTTCTTCTTTCTTTTTCTTTTATTATTTCTCTCCATTTCTTTTTCTCTTTCTTTCTCTCTTTTTGTCTCTCTCTCTCCCTCCCTTTTCCCCTCTTTCTTCTGTCCTGACTTGAGTTCAGATGACCTTTGACACCGCCACAGGAAGTGGAGGAGGTGAACTGGTCTGGTCTGGTCAGGTGTGAATCCCTCTGATGAAAACCACCAGAATGTGCTGGTTTAGTTTAAAGTATCAACCAGAACTATTGAAGCCCTGCTCCTCCCGGCTTTGTGAAAGCATACACAGATTTATTTTTTTTTTTATTAACAGATATTGTGAAATTTGACAGATTTTTTTTGTTGGATTTCGTCACTGAGGATTCAAAGAGGACGCTGTGAAATCTCAATGCACGGATGACGAGTCTGAAAACTGCTTCACCTGAGTAAACAAAAAAAAAAGTCTCCCTGCCAGGAGTCAGTGACACTCTGAAAACCTCTGACTGTGCACACACTTCATCTCTGCGTCTCAGGTTTATCTGCCAGCCGTGGAGAGGAAACTCAAATAAACAAGATCCAAAAGCACTGCTGCCTGTTCACAGCCTGAGCTCATTTAAAATGCAGGGGGGGGGCAGAAACACCGGCCCAGGATGTGAAGGGTCAGAAATGAAACTTTATAAAACACACACACACACGCACGCACACACACACACACACACACACAGAGTGTTCTTCTGGATCAAAGGTCAACACCACCTGCTCCTTCTTTCAATTAAAAGATCAGCAGCAGTCATGATGTTGGTTTAGCACAGACTGCTGACCACTGACTTGAAAGAAAGTATTTTTTTGTTTTTTAATACCGTATTTATGCATTTTCAATGTTCAAAACAGAGCATCCATATGAAGGATAACCTCAGCTATTAACCATTTTTTCCAAATCCATTGTTGCCAAAACAGACAGCGAGGAAAAACAAACAAAAAAAAAATAACACATTACAGTGATACCTCATGCAGTCATTTGCTACTTTAAACCATACATAAATAAATGTTCAAACACAATTTTGAAGTTGAAGTGTCAGAAGATTTCCTTCTGCAGATTAATATTACAGAAATAGTTACCAAATATGATGGAATCTGTTTTTCTTTTTTCTTGTTTTTTTTAGCACTGCAGTTCAAAGCAACAATCTGCTCATGTCACAGCTTTGACTTCATATAATTGAGGTGCTAAACTGCATTTTGTTCACCAAATCTCCAAATAAAAACCAGCTGCCTGACGTTCTACAAAGAAAATGTAATTGTAATGAAACTTCAAGTAATTGTTTTGTTTGTTGATGTTTCTCCAAAGTGCCTTCCAACCTTTTATACTTGGTAAATAGGGTTATAATGTTCCATAATTCTACTGTTGAAGCATGTTTGTATACATGCTGGATTATATCACAAGAGAAGATCTTTATTTGCAGATTGTGCACAAACCAAATAGTCTTTTCAAATGTGTTTGAGCATTGAAAGAGTAAAAAAATGATAGAATAAGAAACCCCGAATGAAACAGCAACAATAAGGAACAATGAGAATCAACAGTTCATGTTCTGTTTCTATGTCATAAAATATTAAATCCAATTTATTTACATAGTGCCATTTCACAACAAGACACTTTGCAAAAAAATAAAATAAAATAATTTCAACCCAATCATACAATCATAGTTATCAATTTGGTTAGATTTAAAGGTTTATGGTTCATTTTGGTTGTATTTTAATTTACTGTAGATGTTTGTCATTGTTTTTGTTGTCAAACTGCAGTTTTTTTCCAATAAGGAAGAGTTGCAGCAGAACACATGTGGTTCATGTTGCTCTGATGTCATGACAGGTAAACCTCAGCAACACGACTGACTCTCTGTGCCGTGTGTTCCTCTGTGTCCCACAGAAAGCAGACGACCGAGAGAAAAGGCAGGAAGCCCACCGTTTCCATTTTGACGCCATGTGAAGGAGCAACGCTGCGCCACGGGAACGCCCCGGCCCCCTGACCCCTCGACCCCCCTCCTCATCCAGGCGCTCAGTTTGACCCACACTCATTTCAAGGGGCCAATAAATTGATACTCATGTGCCCTAAAGCGTTTCTTTTTTCTTGTTTTTTATACCCTTTTCAGTCGATGAGTCGGACGTGAAATATTTATGTTCCATTTGATTTATTCATTCCAGTGTTAGAAGCACGTCCTGACGGGGAGCACTGTGGGGGTTTAATCTCAGATTTGTGTTTGCAAGTAACTCCACATCTGCTTGTTGCTATGGTTTTTACTTAAGTAAAACTTTAATTAAAGGTTAGCATCTGTTGGGTCAAGTGTTGAAAGTGGGTAATGTTAACTTGAAATCCATGTTATTTCTATTCAGTTTTGTAGGGTTTTTTTTCTCTCTCCTAGTTTTTTCAGTGAATTTGAAACCGATTCACCAGAAGCTGAATGGAAAATGAATTGAAGTGGATCGGTACAAGTCGAAGCTTTGCTGACTGCAAATTCAGGTTTTCCCCAGCTGATTGTATCAAAGCTGATCACAGAAGTCAAGAAAATAAAAGTATCTGCGACACGTCTGCACCGGGCTGAGGGAACAGTCTGAACACTGTCGGTCCTGCTGAGCGAAGTCCAGTTTACCGTGATTGGAACTGGATTCTTCTGTCTTCTTAAACCTGAAGCATTTCACTTTTGCAAAAATATGTTGGTTTTATTTTCCCATATTTATTAAAACTGCCATCATGTTGTGACAGTTTCGTATGAGAGAGAGGATCTGTGAAAATATTGTGCTCTACTAATGCGGTCTGCAAAAATGCTCCGCCCCTGATCAGAAACAAAAAATCAGAGCCAGCAGGAGGGCTTAGCGCTGTCAATCACCCTCGTGTACTTGGTGCTCAATATGCTAATATTGCATAAACAACTTACCGTTACAGAAAAACAATTTCTCTGCAGTCACTGGTTACTATGCTAATAGGTGGTGAGCCTGCTGTATCTGAAGTGATTGTCAGCACTAAGACCCTCCTCCTGTCTCTCATTGGTTATTTCTGACTTGGTGGTGTATTTCTGTTGTTAGTTCTGGGAGAAGTCAAAGGAGCTGGATTATTTTTTCAACAGATTATTTGTCTTACATTTCTGTCACCACATAATGATCATCATTTTAACAAAACATATGTTTTTGTAAAAGTCACACAAGCTTCAAAAGCTTGATTGAGCCATGTCCTCTGACTCGCCATGTTATTTATTTTCCACCGATGAGCTAAACGCCATCGATATTTGCACTTTCTAAGCTAATTATTAATCGTGGTTGTGTTTTACTGTAATTGATCCTGTATGGTGAATTCTGCTTGCAAATGAATGTTCAGGCATCTAACCGTGTTTAGCTTACATGTTGGCTGAGAATAAAGGTTTCTTCTCGTGTCAGTCTGCTTTATGTTTTTATTTTTTTATTTTATGAGTTATTGTGACCGCTTCCCACGTCGACCGCCTCTGCACGTTTCTCCCTTGAAGACACTGTGTTCTTCTGTTCTGCAGAAGAACACAGTGTTTGTGCGGTGGCTGGGAAGCTGGAGGAAAAAAAGGTCCAAATGTGTAATGAGTTCAGCATCAGTGAAATTAAACGGCCTTTAATTTTCCAGAGGACCCCCAGAGGCGGCTCTGAGCATCCCAGTGGGCTCCTCGCCACACTTCAGGAACCGACCTGCTGAACAGCCTGACGTGGTGAGAGTCAGCCCTCCCCACTCTGCAGCGACAGGGAGAGGATCTGAACTGAAGCTTGGAGGAGGAGAAGGCTCTTCAAGCAAAAGCATATATTTTAATAAAGACTTTTTTGAGGATATCAAATATTGGCCATTTCTTTCTAAATGTAAACCTGCCTTACAATTAATTCCCATCCTCTACTTTGTTTCTGAGAAAAAGAAAAGCATCCATTTACATTTTAATCAGAGTTTAGTGAATATGCTAAAAAGGAAATAAGTTAATGGTTAATGTCATTATTCATATTTGGCATCCAGCAGGCAAAAACTTTATATAGGTTGTAATGTTAACAAATATAAAATAAGGTCTGCAGGTGGCCATGTTTGTTTATCAGAGAAAACATTTGTTCATATTCAACTCCAACTGGTTTAGCCCTGATGCTAACATGTTAGCAGCCTAGCATGTTAGCAGTCTAACATGTTACCAGTCTGCCATGTTAGCAGTCTAGCATGTTAGCAACCTAGCATGTTAGCAGTCTAACATATTAGCAGTCTAACATGTTACCAGTCAAACATGTTACCAGTCTGCTATGTTAGCAGTCTAGCATGTTACCAGTTTGCCATGTTACCAATCTAACATATTAGCAGTCTAACATATTAGCAGTCTAAAATGTTACCAGTCTGCCATGTTATCAGTCTAGCATGTTAGCAGTCTAACATGTTACCAGTCTGCTATGTTATCAGTCTAGCATGTTAGCAGTCTAACATGTTACCAGTCTGCTATGTTAGCAGTTTAGCATGTTAGCAGTCTAACATATTAGCAGTCTAGCATGTTACCAGTTTTCCATGTTACCAATCTAACATATTAGCAGTCTAACATATTAGCAGTCTAACATATTAGCAGTCTAAAATGTTACCAGTCTGCCATGTTATCAGTCTAGCATGTTAGCAGTCTAACATGTTACCAGTCTAGCATGTTAGCAGTCTAACATGTTACCAGTCTGCTATGTTAGCAGTCTAGCATGTTAGCAGTCTAACATGTTACCAGTCTGCTATGTTAGCAGTCTAGCATGTTAGCAGTCTAACATATTAGCAGTCTAAAATGTTACCACTCTGCCATGTGAGCAGTCTAGCATGTTAGCAGTCTAACATGTTACCAGTCTGCCATGTTAGCAGTCTAATATATTAGCAGTCTAGCATCTTACCAGTCTGCCATGTTAGCAGTCTAGCATGTTAGCAGTCTAACATATTAGCAGTCTGCTATGTTAGCAGTCTAGCATGTTAGCAGTCTAACATGTTACCAGTCTAGCATGTTAGCAGTCTAACATGTTACCAGTCTGCTATGTTAGCAGTCTAGCATGTTAGCAGTCTAACATATTAGCAGTCTGCTATGTTAGCAGTCTAGCATGTTAGCAGTCTAACATGTTACCAGTCTGCTATGTTAGCAGTCTAGCATGTTAGCAGTCTAGCATGTTAGCAGTCTAACATGTTACCAGTCTGCCATGCTAGCAGTCTAACATGTTAGCAGTCCGCCATGTTAGCAGGTTATTATTGTTTGTTTGGGGCTTCCATTTAATTATTTCAGTGTTAAGTGATACATTTTGCTTTTTTTAGCTAACGTCAGATTCAACAGAGAGGAAAATATGTAGAAGTTACTTTACTTGAATTTTTAGTAAATTACGTAAAAAACTTGTGATAATTTAGCACGTTTTTGTATTATTTTTATTTAATGTCTCGTTGAGGTTAAAAATGTCTTTCAAGAGAGACTGGTGGAAGCACCACATTTTGTAAATGTGTGAATATATTTTTAATATGTGTTTGAGGTGAACTCTGTCTTTTTCTTCTGTAATTTCTATTTGGATGCATTGATTAACTGATGCATAAAAAAGGTGTCCGAGTGTCAATGTGAAGTTCAGCAGATTTACTTTCACAAGTGGAGCATTATGACCATGACGCTCCAAATAACTCTATTTATATATTATCTATATTTATACCCAAGTATAAATATAGATATTTATACTTATCCACTCCACTCAAGTGCAGTGGATAAGGAGATGAATAAGACAAGAAAGGGAGAGAAGAATAAGAGGAATAGAGCAAATACAAGAAAACATAGGAATCTACCTTCAAGAAAAGAGGAAAAACCCTGAGAAACCATAACAAAACGATATGGATCAGAACCAGGCAAAGAACTCCACTTCAGCTCACATCCCAACAAGGTAGAGGTGTCACACGTGGTAGTGCTGTGGGCTGGTGGCATTAAAGACTGGCTATAGTTTATGTAAGGATGAGCTCAAAAAGCATTTTCCCACCTACTGCCAGTTTTTAGAAGACACTTACCTGCATCTTTGAATTTTAACACGCATGACTTTTATGCAGGCAGAATATATCAAAGTTCGCTGCTCAGCTAAAATATTTCAAGATGAAAACACGCTGGGAACTTTTGGCCTCTTTAAACGGGGAGTTTTATCTGAACAGTGTGTGGGAGGCAGGCTGTGGTTGCTGCTCCAAAGAAAGTTGATCAACAGGTCAACACACTGACAGACTCCACGAAGGGAAGGACGGCGACTCTGAAACATGCGAGGCTGTTTCTGTTATTTGACATGTTTATTCTGGCTCAAGTCGATGACTGGATGGGAAAAGTTTCATTAAATTGCGTCATAATTTGCACGCTAACATTGCCTATTAATTCTGCACGCATTTCCTCCTAGCAGAGCAGAAACACAACCTGCCTAATCACGCAGAACATTTTCATTTCAACATTTGTTTTTATTTTATACATTTATTTATTACGGTTTTTGAATCTTTAATAATAAAAATTAAAAGTCAAGTCATTTTTTTAACCAGCCATAAATCAGCGATCCGGGAAAAAAAAAAAAAAAAAAAAAAAGAAGGTTTTATTGGAACGTTTTCTTGATTTTTCTCATTTGTTCGCCGGTTAAATGCAAACAACATCTCAACCGGAAGCCCTGTGTGGAGATGAACCTTGACGCTGCTGACAGTCAGCCGCTCGTTGATGTAAGCAGCAGCAGCAGCAGCAGCAGCGCGGCTTGAATGAGCCTCGTTCAGGAGGAGCGCTTCTTAGTTGTGACGCGGACTGAGCCCAGCGCGCCTCTCCTCCAGCTCCTGCTCTCTGTCTCTCTCTCTCCTCCCTCCTTTGTCTCCATTATTACTCTATCCGCGTGCGCATTTTGGATAGCATCCTTCTCCCCCCCCGCGCGCGCCTCGTCTCTCTGCCCGTGTTCGCTGCGCTCCGGCCGAAAGCGGATCGGACCGTGTGAGGGTGAGGATGCCCGGCTGAGGCTCGGAGCGGAGCGGGGATTTTCCAGCTGCTTCTCTGCGATGGATTTACTGTTGCCGGAAAGTTGGATTTTCGTGAGCCGGTTTACAATGCCCAGATCAGGGGAAGATTTTTGAGAAGAGGGCGCTTTGGAATCGCACCGGGAGGAGAGATGCGCAGAGGTGAGTTGAATGCGCGCAGAGGATGTGCGCTGCGCACGGACTGGAGCTGCGCTGAGCCTCAGTTAAATCAATCCAACTTGTCCTCCGTGTCTCGGTTGGCTTCGCAGATGAACACGTGTCCGTTCAAGTAGTTTATGTCATATCAGTCTTTGATCGTTGGACCTAAACCAGCTCTGTGAAGTGACCCACCTGCTGGTTTCACTCTGACAGCAGAGCAGCCTGTAGGTAAAAACTGCATCTATGTCAGTCAGGATAGGTGGATTTTTAGAGATTTCACTCGACTCTTTATTTCGTGTTTAATTGATGTTTTCAGTTTTGCAATCAGTTTAAGATTAGAGAGGCGTGACAAATAGCCTAAACGTTTATATATATATATATATATATATATATATATATATATATAACAGCAGCCAACCCGAAGGCACATCTGAGTCGTCGTGACATCAAAGGTCAGAATCCATTAGAAGAAGAAGAAGAAGAAGGATACAAAACCCAATCACTAAGCAGCGAGTGACATGACTAACCCCATGTGATGGGAAATGTTCGTTATCCTTCTTATCTAAACGTCCTAACAGACGCGGGCTTTGTGTGAACAGAGGAACAACTTCCCAGCACTTCCATGAAGCCCTTGCTTCTGGTTGCGGTGAAACGCTCCTCCAGGTGGAGCGGAGCAGCCCCGCACGCGCCACCGCTCCTATTGACCGTCTCGCGCCATCAACACCTGTGAAACACTTGTCGCAGCACACAGAAGCGCGCGCCTTCGTGCTACCTTATGGGGGCTCGTGGTTGTTTGATGTGATTGGTTCAAAATCAGTCAGTTCAAAATCAGTCAGGCTGAATGGATATATATATATATATATATGTATATGTCCATGATACCATGTCCAGATTGTATCATGATGCTGGAGTTAAACGGCGCGTTTCTCCTCTCTGTTGTAAAGGCTATAATGTGATGATCTCCTATTATCGGACAGCAGTGTTCATACAAGTGTGCGTTTGTTGGAAACTGATTATTATTATTATTATTATAAGGTACAGCATGATTGTTGGAAGATAGATGGGTGATTAAAACTTTTAGGCAACCCTTTTAATATTGTCTTGAGACGAAAGAACCCTTTAAATTGCCATTGTTGGTGTTTTTTAAGCCAGTGTTTTTCTAAGAGGTGCCACCGGGGGGCGCTCAAAAAGAAGCAAAATTATCTATCTTTCCGAGGAGCCCCCAAATGGACATTGGAGAAGAAAAAATAAATAAATACATTTAAAAAAAAAAAAATGTAAAAATACTTTCTTGTGAGCTTATTTCGTGCGCACGAGATAATATCTGGTTTCCACGAGAAAGTTAATTTTTTTGTTCATTGTAATCTTCCTGATTCCTGATTAAATTTATAAAGCTGCCATTCTCCTCAAGCTAGCATAGAAAGCTCGAAAGAGAAAAGTTTATGTCAAGAAAAAGACGGAAGGAACCGTCCAGCATGCAGCTCTGTCATGGCCGACTAAAGACAGGAGGCCATTTTTGTACTAAACTAATGTAATAATCATTGGATATGAATTAAAATGAGAAAAAGAAAGCTTCTCTACATATCAGACAAAAGCTGATGCTATGTGGGCGGCCATCACACAGTCAAGTTTGGGAACCAATGTTTAAACCAACAGATATACACTTTACACACTTTTCTAAAACTGTTCAGTATTGTATCATTCAGTTCAATACAAACACGTTTATATGTGTTAGCTGATGACTTAAAGCTGGTCAGTTTCATTCTGCAGTCCATTGACTGCCCTCTCTCTAATGAAAGCAATAGACATGTTGATCTTCTCTTTTATTAAAGTGTTTATGCTGCATCTGATACTCTGACGCCCTGGGCAAAGAGCAATGTCACCCAGGAGAAAAACCAGCTCTGTGCCAAACAGCAGAATAAAGGAATAACGTGAAATTTTATTTTTTTTTCTTCTTCAGTTAGTGCGAGCGTGCCAGGGTTGATGATGGCAGCGTTTGAGTATTTTTAAAACTGCAATTCTCCTGGGATTTCCACACTATGAATTCTCTGGGGTTTCAGTCAGATGGTGAAACAAACAAACAAACAGTGTCTGGATGTGTGATGAGAAGAACAGCGTCTCTCAGAAAGCAGAAAATGGAAGCAGCATCAGAAATGACACGTTAGGCTTCACTACTTACGGCCAAAATGTGATGCCGGAATCAAAGCGGCCACAAAAATGGACTTTTGAAGAGAAGGAAGAGAGAGAGATAAGCCTTGTTTTATGATTCTGTGTTTTTGCTGAGGCTGCAGATGACGCTGGCCTGGAATCTGGCGTCGCGGGCGTGAATCCACCGAGTCGACTTCCTAACACCAAATAAGGAGCTTGAACTCAACCCTCTGAGTGTTTCTGATCAGGAATATTTTGATGGCCGCAGCTAACGATCCGCTAATGAGTATTTTTGGCAGATGGAGGAGTTGAGCTGTCTCTGCTGACATCAGATCTGAATCCAGGATGGGCTAAAAGCGGCAGCATAGGTGTGCAGCTGACAAGTCTGCAGGAAAGATGTGATGCAATCGTGTCATTCCTTAAGGAGCAGATTCTTAAAGCTCGGAGGGAGGAAAACTAGGTTGTTTTGACAGCAAAGTGATGCCCACACTGTCTTTTCAAATTAAAAGGATTTTAGTGCGCATATTTGGATCTTATTGTGTCGGGCCACCTCATTAGTCACCTAAGAGATGGAGCGTGTTTGTAGTCGGGGCCAGCCATCCATACTGAGGGCCACGGTTTCAGATGCTCCAGCTTTGTGTGACAGATGGCTGGAGCGGACCCTCCCCCCCGCCCCCCCTCCTCCTCCTTCCGGCATGTGGAGAAGAAGTGACGTGACCCAGAATAGCAGGGTTGAACCCGAGGTAATTTCTCCTCCTTCTTTAAAACAAACTGAAGGTCAGAAAACTCTCCCCTCCCTCCCCCCCCTGTGTGGTGTGATGATGACCTCAGCCAGGTCGTAGGGTGATCAGGGTGTTTCCTAATCGACTTAATTCCTTCTGTTTGTTTTTGCAACAGAGCAAGTTGATTTCTTAAAGCGATTGCAGCCTCTAATTTATTGATGATATTTCAAAATAGCTCCCGGCCGTTGCATAAATTAGGCAAGTTTAATAAGACGAGAGATGAAAAACAGAACATTCCAGCTCCTCTTTCCCCATGAGGTTTCCTCCAGGTGAACCACGGTTCTGTGCCTGATTCACAGGCTGCAGTGTGAACAAAAGGCTTTAATAAGCGCTTCCAGATCCGCTCGGTTAGCCGGTGCCTGAACTTAGGTGGTCCGCGCTCCAAATACGCCCGTGGTAGTTCATTCTCCCACCTACGACACTTCATTGCAAGATAATGGAGATAGAGTTAATGAGGATCCCGGAGCCTGAGGATCGTGAATATGTGTGCTTTTTCAAAATGAGTTCAATCACAGCCCACCCTCTCTGGTACCGAGGAGCGTCTCCGATGCACACTCTGCCTTTGCTGGCCTCCTTCTCCGCCGTCCTTCATTCCTTCCTCTGTGCGATTTAGGCGATGCTCTCAACTTCACATCGCTCTCTAATGCAGAGAGTGAGTGAGCCAAGCTATTACCAACTCTGTGGTAATTCAGTAGACAGCATCTAATCTGTTCACATGTCCTATGTTTCATGACTCAGGTACATTCTCTGAATTCTTTGTGTCTCTGGTGGTGTTTTTTTTTTTTTTTTTTTTTTTTTTAACTGTCTTTTTAAAAAAATCCATTTCTTGTTCAGCTTTAGTTATCCATTAAGTTTTAATGTCCTAACTTAATCCCATTATCCTGCCATCCATGTCTATTAATCTTTGATGAAATACTTTTTCATTCACTGGTTATTAGACGTTGCGCCTGTCCCCAATCTCCTTCGAGCAGAAGTAGAAACCATCGCTGCCATGGAGCCTCGGCTCACACAATGTCTGTGTTATCACCAGAGTTTGCAAATAAGTTGTCGCTTCTCTGCACAGTTTCTGTGTTTTCTCTGATGTTTTCCTCCGTAGGCGGTAGTGAACCGTTTGCTTCGGCTACGTTTTGTTGAAGTGTCATTCTTTGGAATAGGAAACAAAATGTGTTTGATCAATTCATTCCACTAATTTCTACTCCTGTGTTGTGAGAAACTGGCAAATTGTTAATCAGGAAGTTAATTGGTACTTCCCCAATATCACATACAACAACACCAACACCAAGCTAGGTTTTTCTTGATTGGTGGATATCGATGTTATGCTGAGAGGTGGAAAAAGTCAATCTCGGCTGTAGAGCAACAAAGCTGGTTTATTAAGTCTGCAGCAACACAGCAGAGTTAAAAAAAAGAAAAGAAAAAGGCAGCCTTCCCATGAGTCTAGACACTGGTTAAGCCCCGCCTTCTCAATTTGCATCGGCCAATCACCTCAGCCTTCCAGGAGGGGGAGAAACAGTTAACTTTCACATACACTGTGTAAACTTCAACAATTATTTATCAATAATAAACTATCAGGCAGACATTCTATGTATGCACAATTGCATTGCAACAAGGGGGAGAAAAAGGGAAGCATGAGCAGCCACACTGAGGATGATTGACAGCGCAAATCACCCTCCTCCTGGCTCTGACTGGTTGTTTCCAGTTAGCGCTTTGAAAAGGCAGAGGAGATTGATTTTTTTTCCTTTTTAATAGATTATCTGTCTTATGCCGCACTGTCACAACATAGTTTCAACAAATATGTGACAAACAAATATTGTGTGTAAAAGCCTCAGACTGCAACTTCAAGTGATCCACTCTGGATGTTTTCATGGAAAAGCAGTGGTGCAGTTTGTTACCTGCAGATCAGATCTACGTTTGAGTTTGCAGCTTAGGCTGCTGCTGCAAGCGCGCCGCATTTCTTGCGTCTTCTGTTGCCGGGCCGCTCAGCAGTGGGGCGGCCCGGCATCTTGTTGTGTTTCTCAAACACAACAAGATGTCTACCACGTCTTCACACATCGCTTAAGGTCATTCCTATATCCATCGATAAGAATCAGTCACTCTGATTGGGGTATTCCCCTGAAAAAAAAGAATAATGATTTAAAAAGGCCTGAGAGGGAAAGAATCTGGTTGTTGGAGTTACAGTTTGAAATAAAATAAATAAAACCTTGACACTCACCCTGTGCTTTGCTTGTTATCTAATTAATAGTTGAGCATCCCACAATTCTCTTCATAAATGCCTCATGTTGACAGTTTGTGTAATTGCCATGTGGACACAGTGGTCCTTCTGAGACAGCTTCCTCCTGAAATGAATTTAATACTATCTGTCACAGCTCTGCCATTCATTAAATACAAATAATTCAGTCGCAGATATCATAAATCCATCGTCTCCTGTAATTAATTAAAACCGAGTAAAACCTGCAGCTGATCAATTCCTTTGTGGTTCGAGTGATTTCGACTTCTTGCTGATTATTTAACATCAGGTGTGATGTGTATTAATGTCATGTTATTAATTAATGTCATGTTTCAGACACTGAGGAGTAATGTGTGACATCTCTGCTTCACAGCGTGGATTCTCTTCTTTCTGATAGAAGAGGGCTTTGCACTGGCACAGAGAACGAAAGGTGAGCTAATGCAAAACCTCAACGTCCTTTATAAACCACGTGTTGTACATTAACGCATATCTACGGTATGCCAAAAGTGCCACATTAAATTAATAGATGAATACTTTATTTGTTATTTATGAAAATATATCGCAAATATATGATTAAGCACATGATTAAATATTTGCGTTTACAGTCAGCTTATTCAAATTTAACATTAGTCCCACCAGAAATTCTTTTCAACATAGAATTTTGTTTCATATTTGGTAATTTTTTGTCGTTTAACGTGTCATTGTGGTTGATCAAATAGACACTGAAAAATAAAGATATTTATTAATCACTTATTTATACTGTTTTCCAGTATTAAATCGGTTATATGTGAGTTTATTTCTAAACTATTTTGCATTTATTTGAATTGTTTAGGACCGCCGTAAAAATCTCCTGAATTCAATTTTCTCTCTCCTCCAGTTTTATTCCCTACCTGCTCTTTTGTTTTGTCTTGCTGTCCTTCCCTCTGATCCTTTTTGCCATCTAATCATCCCCTCATTGATCCACTGATCCAATAACCGGTCTGTTTCTCCCCTGTTCTGTCCTCTTCTCTGGCCTCAGACTCCCCAGGCGACCCCGGCGGCCAGAGCCCTGGCCAAAACGACTGCGGCACGTGGGTCCGCAACATCAACGGCGGGGTGTTCATGTCACCGAACTACCCCAACACCTACCCACCCAACAAGGAGTGTGTTTACATCCTGGAAGGTATAAAGCCCGGCCGCTTTTAGCTGTTTTCTGCTCTGTTGCATCAGTTTCCTGCAGAGAGAGGACTCTCTGCAGACTCAGGGTGGGCGTTTCTAAAGAGCTAACTCTGATCGGCCGGTTCCTACTGCAGAACTCCTTCCAAAACTTGAGAGTGTCTGAAAGAAACGTGAGACATTAAGGCTCCCTATGCTTATAAAACATCTCTGAAAAATTATTACTGTTACTTATTTAAAAAGTGTGACTTATGTTGATGCTCTTATTTTGAAATGTAAGTAAAAGACAAGACGCCATAGTAGTTAAAGATGGCGATATGTAAAAGCAAAAATTAAAAACGCTTGTTAATTTTGACCAAACAGGTGCAGTCATTGAAAAATGGCTTGCTTTTCTGCTCGTCCAATCAGGTGTAGACTAACAAAATCAAGAGGAACGTGTAAGCTTTTCACAAGGACCACGTCTGACTGGACAAAATGAAGTTTGCTATTTGACTATTTTCTCTCTCTCTATTTTAATATCACTAGTTTACTTTTCTTGCATCAAACTTTAACTCAGTTTTTCAGTTTTACACCCTTGCTGTTGTAACCCAGAGCATTAGAAGCCTCTATACATAATAACGTCGTGGAGATTGTGTTAGCTGGTCATGGAGAACATCAGGTTACATTTCAAAATAAGAGCATCAACATAAGTCACACTGTTTTAATAAGCAGCAGCAGTGATTTTTCAGAGATGTTTGTGAGTATAGGAAAGACTAAATGTTGATACCCTGCCATTACATTAAAAACAAAATCAGACATGAAACAATAATAATTCAAAAAATGATGTTACTTATTCTGGTCTGGAGACAAAGACGATATTTTTTTAAAATTAAAGTTATACTGCAGCATGAATAAAATGCAACAGCACAGCATTTTTTTGAGAAGTCTGGATTGCCTCATGTTTATTTTGCATGTTGCCTATGACTGTTGCTCTTGGGGAGAGACATTTCAGTAATCTAAAACTAATAGAAAACATTTAAGCAACCTACCTGCATACTGAATGCAGACTGTTGGGTGTTAAATTCATGAGTAATAAATGTTGTGCTAGTATCAGTATTGGACCAAAGAAAGCAAGAAAGTTGCAAGTCTTTAAAATGGTGAAGCTTTTGATGGGTCAGATAAAGATATTTATTAATCACTTAATTATACTGTTTTCCAGTATTACATCGGTTATATGTGAGTTTATTTCTAAATCAATAAATTTTGCATTTATTTGAATTGATTCAAGAAATTGTTACAGCAGTTGCGTGGGGGGGGGGGGCCCAATTTAATCTTTTGTCAGAGGGCCCAGGATCCCTGGCGGCGCCCGGGATCAAGAATCATGTGATGGACAACTGGATTTTACTACTGACAGAAAAGACGAAGAAGACGACAGGAAGTGGTTGGAGGGCGATGGCATGGCTTGGTTTTTAATGACTTATCACATGAACAAACCTATCTATCTGTGATTTTAATTGCATTTCTTATTTAACGAACAGACCGCAATAACAAAATCATATTTTTCTCGACATTAGCGGAATGTTGGCAAAGTTTTGTGCACATTTGTAATGGAAACTCAGCTGGTGTTCCCTCAGGGTCTCAGAGAACCGCCTCTAACAAACCTGCTTGATTCCCTCCTTTTAGTAAATGCCCTCACCCTGACTGACATTGTTTTATTGAACCGGTTTTCCTCTCTGTCGCTGGAGGGCATCACGCTTTTTTTTTTTTTCTTCTATTTTTTTTTTTTTATATGACCCATTCTGAGTTTTATAACCTTTTAAAGAGCGGTTCCTCTCGGCGCTCGCTCTGTTCGTCTCCACACTCAAAAGATTTTCTCACTGAAGGACACATAAAGGAGTGGAACATCTGCTGCAGAACTGGGCTTTCGTGGCTCGTCGCTGAATTGCGAGCGTCCTCGTCGGCGTCGATGCTCGCTCAAACGTCGCATCAATCAGTAATTTGGAGGCGCGCAGGAAACATAATGGAAAAGATCATTAGCGGCTATAGGAGACGGGGATCTGGGTGATGCGTTCTCTAAACTGATGAACTGTTTGTGATGCTGAAGCACGGCTCCTCATGCAGATGAGATGCCTCCCTCTTCCACTGTGCAGGGGGAGGAGGGGGATCAGATCTCACACACGGCTCTAGTGCTCCACCTGTGGACCAATCAAAGCCCAGACCTGCTCTGGCTCATCACACAGATCAGGCCGATCAGTTTCTGTCGTTTTTGTCTCGGAAGGCCTCGGTCTTTCTCAGACACTGAGACGCTCACAATCCAGCGTGAGGGCTAATCACGCTGGATTGTTAGCTTTGTAATCATAATTTGTGGTTAGTGAGCCTCATTGATTGTGTCATGTCCCCAAGTTCATCAGCTAAATAGACGAGGTGATTATATATTCTGCTGTTTCTGTGTCAAGCGCTAGTCATTAGTTTGCTTGTGTGTGTGTGTGTCACTCAGAGAGTGACACACACACACACAAGAGAGAGATGGGAAGAAACACACACACACAGAGAGAGATGGGAAGAAACACACACACACAGAGAGAGAGAACAGGAGGTGCAGACATACAAGCTGCTTCTTCAAGCAGAATATCATGGATCAAATTCAAATCGCAGACACAAAAAAACATCATTTGAGTAATTTTGTTGCAGTTATGCAGAAAAGAAAAGAAAAACAAAATGATCCACTCTTGACTTCACTCTTTGTTCTCTTCTCTAGGCATGGACAGCCTCTCCAATCCGCTGCCTTGCTGCTGAAGATCCTCTCTTAACCCCCATCATCTTTATTTATTTGTATTTTTTTTTTGTAGCAGCCGTCAGCTGCTCCTCTGTTTCCGAGGCAGAAACGGTTTTGGTTTCAGAGCGCCGCGTTTCGTTTCCCGCCGCAGACGTGCTGATTTGCCTGAACCGGCGACCTTCAGATCAGAGACGCAGTCAGAGACGGCAGCTCTAACTGTCATGACTCCTTATGAGCTACTGTGACTTGAGGCGCTGTACTGTGAGCGCACCGACGCCACTTAAAAAGTCTCTGATGGTGAAGCTTGTTGAAAAGCCCTTTCTCATTGTGACACACTTTAAAGCTACAGTATGTAGCTTTTTACAAAAATGTGCTTTTTTTCCATATTTGTTAAAACTCACCATGTCGTGATAGTATAGCGTGAGATAAATTTAAAAAATTATGCTCCTCCTCAGCTGTCTGTAGAAATGCATCAAAATTGACCAATCAGGACCAGGAGGAGGGTCTTAGCGCTGTCAGTCATCCTCATGTACTAAATATTTTAATGGTGGAGAAACAACTTACCGTTTCAGGAATGTTGTGCATTCGCCGTCATCAGTAGCCATGCTAACTAGCATTAGCATTTGTGGCAGGCTGTGTTGTGGTGAACAAGTTGTAGAGTTAGCAGGAAGTGGGATGCACCAGTCCCAATAGAAGAATTGGGAATGGTGCAAAGGTTAGTCTTTCTGCAGGACAGCTGTAAATATACAGGCTGGGTGAAGTGGATCAAAGCGTGTTCATATTTTAGAATGGCCTCTGAACTGAGTTTGGCACTTTATTAGTGCCCAGCAGCAGTCAAGTCAGCCAAAGCATGACCTACACATTGACACAAAATCACTTTTAATGACAGAAATAAAAACCATAAGAGATTCTAAAATGTTCCCAGATGTGCCGTGCTTGGCCAAAATAGGTTTAGAACTTTAATGGCACATGAGACGAAGAAAGATTTACCTAAGATTTATGGAACAAATTCTTCAGAGGTCGGTCTTCTGGGTAGGATGGCTTTGGCCTTTTCTGTTGAACACCAGTTAGTTTACTTGCTGTTTTAACAAGAAGTCAAAGTCTAGTCAAAGTCCAGACCTAAATTCTGTTTCAGGGCTTGAAAATTGCTATTAAGCGATGTCCTCCATTGAGTCTGACTGAGCTTCAGGCTGTTTTGCAAAGAATGAACAATATCAGCATGTGAAGCTGGTAGAGGCCTGCACTACCAGGTTTCAATTTTATTTTTATTTCTAACAAACTTTATGGCTGCAATTTAGCTCCTTACTTTTCAGAGATTTCTTTTTTTAATCACTCATTTTCCTTCCAAATCACATTTATGTTTTACTAAAGCACATTGAAGACTGAAAACATGAAGTTCATCGGGCTCCTAAAACAAATGTAGCTTTACTTGCAACAAAAAAATGTAATCTGTTCCTACACATAAATCCAGACTAACTATTGAAACTCAAAATCTCATTCAGATCATTTCTGTCCCACAAAAACAAGCTAATTATTATTTTTTGTCTGTTTTTCTTTGCTCTCCTGTTTTTTTTCCCACAGCTCTCCCCAGACAGAGGATCCAGCTGGCTTTCGATAAGAACTACTACATCGAGCCGTCGTTCCAATGTCGCTTCGACCACATCGAGATCCGCGACGGGCCTTTCGGCTTCTCCCCGATCATCGACCGCTTCTGCGGAGGGAAGAACCCGGGCCTCGTCACCTCCACCGGCCGCTTCATGTGGATCAAGTTCACCAGCGACGAGGAGCTGGAGGGCCTCGGCTTCCGCATCCAGTACACCTTCGTCGCCGGTGAGCGGTGAACTCCACATCCTAAACTTCCTTTTTTTGTGGGGGTGGGATTTTCTTGTGTCCCATCTCAATTCAAAAGTCTTTAAATCTAAATCTGCATGCACCCCAATCAAATAGGAGATAAGGAATCCTCTCTGTGCTTTATCTAGGCTGCTTTATCAGGACCGTATCATAACTCCTGATTACCTGTCCGTGCGTTGAGAGTAATGTGCCTCCCGACTTTTTTTGATCATTTCAGACCCAGACTTCCATCTGCACGTGGGCGGACTGCTGAACCCCATCCCAGGTACAATGCCGGCTCTGTCCCGTTCGAATGCGCCGCGCCGGTAATTGTGTACGAAGTCAAAGGATGTTCGTATGCATAGTTACGAGCCTGTGAAAGGACGCAAACCTCTTTCATCTTCCTTCTGCCTCGCCGTCTTTGTTCCTCTCTCTCGATGTTGTCCTGTGTTATAATCTTCTGTGTGCGCTTCAGTTGAACCCTAAATCTTTTTCACTCTTTAACAAAACCCACCGCCTGTCGCGCTCCCCTTTTCAAACATCTTCTGCGGTTATGTTCTCGCTGCTCTTCCTCGTGTTTGCCTCAGTTTTTTTAAAGGTGTTTTTTTTTTTCTTCTTCTTCTTCTTTGTCTCGTTGTGCAGACTGTCAGTTTGAGATCGGCGGCTGGGACGGGATTATTCGCTCCAGTCAGGTGGAGGAGGAGGAGCGGGTTAAGCCTGGTGATGCTCTGGACTGCATCTGGACCATCAGGGCCCCGCCCCAGTCTAAGGTCAGTAGACAGGAGAGCGTTAGCCACGATGCCGGATCCGGCCACCTTCATCTGGAAATGAAAGCAGAAAAGCTGCCAGTGGATCTGAGCTGTTCCTCTGGGAGGACGAGTCACATTTGGTTAATTTTATCATCTTCAATCGTTCCACAGGAAGACTAGATTATGTAGGTTATATAGTTTTACATTTTATAGCTGACTCTGGATGAAAACACAGGATGGAAAAATATTTCTTGTCTAGACTGAAAGCTGTATCCATCTGTCCATCCAGCCATCCTTTCTTCCTTTCTTTATTTCGCTGTTTGTTGTTTACATATTCACAGACTTAACTGCCATAAACTCATGCAGAGCATTTTGAATTTGCACTTTAGAAATTGGCCTTAAAAAGAACTGAATTCTTTGAAAACTTTGGCCTGTAAATGTTTGGAATCTTCACTTAAAAATCTAAAGTAAATCTTTGCAAGTGATGGTACTCTCAGCTTTCTGACTCCGTAGTTCCTGATGTAAAAAGCCTGATGCACACCCGTGTTAGGAGGCTGAGTGTCAGTCCACACCCCAGACGAAGTCATTCATTTCCCTCTAATCGCTCTAAAAGCAAAAGCCAGCACGGCCTCTGAGATGGAGCTCCTGAAAGCAACCGGGGTTCACAGAAGAGACACACAGGTTGTAAGGACGTAAATGTCAGCTGAAATTATTTAAAGGTTTACCACAAAGACCTCTGCTGTAATTAGTCTGAGGCTCTGAGTATGATTAACAACAGAAAGAGCTCAAAATCTTTTAATTGTTACAGAGAGCATCGCTGTGCCGTCCTCTGTACAGTGATTCTGATGCTCCTGGCTTTCAGCAGAGAACTCAAACCTTAAAGACGATCTGTAGCTCAGCCTCAGTGTTACGCTTGATTCCACTCACTGCAACATACATGAGCTGAAAAGTTAACCCATCCAGAAATGTGCTAAAAAGACATCTGAAAACTAGAAAATGCTATCTGCAGAGATCTGGTATGTAAAGTGAATAAATCAAAGAAATTAGCGTTTCATGTCCACATCAAATGTCACTGTTGAGTTAAGGTGAGCAACTAGCAGCTTTGTCACAGCTTTGTTCATATTTTTAAATTGGAAAGTCGGGATTCTCCAAACAGACCAAAGTTCATTATCCAACATAGCTACTGTGTTACTAAAATGTAGTGAAAGTTGGAGTTAAAAACTATTTAAAGTATTTCTCCAGCTGTTTGGAGCATAGAGAGCAGCAGCATGGCTCTACTCCCTTGTTGCTTTGCACTGCTAGTCAGCTGGCTCATAGAAGGCTGCTATACTGTAACCTCTTACCAGAAAGACTAATTAGTATTGTAGCATTATTACAATACTGAGAATTGAAAGTTTATTTTAGCAACAGTAGTGAATGGGAGCATGGGAGAAGTATGTTAGCTTGGATTGCTAATAGTAATATATTCCCACAATGGCTGATCCTCACGTACAACAAAGAGAAAGTTTCAGATAAAAACTATTTATGAGACCGTTTCTCATTGAACCAGTGGTACACACTGGAGCCGGATAATATAAATGTGAATCAAACTATCAGAATCTCAAACTATTTGTGAGCATGCTCCTAAAGTGTTTGAGCATGTAGGAATTAAAAGAAAAAACTTTATGTCCACCATTTATCTCCCAGTGACGTAGGATTGCACAACCTGTGTCTGTAATCACGTCCCTTTGCTGTTTAAAAGCACAAAATGGGGAGGAATACATTGCTACGCTAATATCGCTAATAACGTCTGGCACCAAAACAGTTAGCAAATTTAGCTGGTTTTCTCAACTTGTAGCTAAAACGTTTTAGCTTAGGTGTCTGAGTAAAGTTGGCCACCTCACCTTCTTCAAATCAAACTAAATTTGTGTCAAAGTTTTGTGCTGCTTTGTGCAGCAACAATTTTACTTTGTGCTGCCATCATTTTTAAGATATTAATAAAAGTCTCCAGAGGTCACAGAAGGTCAGCCAGTCGCTCACACGTTTATGAAGTCAAACAAATTTGGTGTCAAATCGGAGGAGCTGGTTGGACTTTAAACATTCATCACTACCTTCAAAACAGAAGCTGCACTAATCAAAATTTCAAATCAGCAAATCAGAAAGGCCCAACAAAAGTTCAAAAGCAACCTTTTTCCGTTCAAATTTGCAATTTCCCATCACTCGGCTTCCTTACGTTCAGGTTGACTGGATGTGTGTGGCTCTGCGTCACGGTGAAAGCAGAATTTAGCAATAAAAAAAAACACCCTGGAGATTGAGAAGATTATCTTTTTATTTTATGTGCCAGGAGTGAAAGCCCACTGACTTCTTCCGATATTTATGAGATGATATGAAGAATCTCATTGAAATTACAAACATAGTCGGGCCAGCCTTGATCCACAGCAGCTCTGTTTCTTCCCTCACGGCTAAGTGATTCATCCGAACTCCCGCGCTGCTCACTGGCCGCAAAATGAGCACAAATGAATGCACATCTTAAATAGTGTAAAATCCCAGATGTACCCAAATTACATAATGAAGTGTCACATAGTGTGAGTAATGTTTTACGCAGATGAGCACATTTCTGCCCCGCCGACAGTCTGACGGACGTGTTGCGCCCGTCCAGCTCGTGCTCTCGGAGGCGGCGGTGACAATGATCTGAATTTAGCAGAGCCTCTGGCTTTTCTCGCCAGATATTAGGCAGATGAAGCAGAAGGTACAGAGGAGCGCAGTCAGCTGCTGCAGGAGACAAGTGCTACATGGGCGGGAGGCTTTGTCAGAGGGGTTGCTCTCCAATGCAATGCCACACGTTGGTAGTCAGAATATGGACAAACTCAAATCTAAACTGCACATACATTCCTAAGAATAACTGGTTCAATGTAAGTAAGTTGTATTTTCACCACTTGTTGGATATTTAATCACTTTTTTTTAACAGAACTGGTAGAGCTTGCTTAACTTTTTAGCTAATTTTGAAAATAGTTTTTTAGCCTTCTTTTTTTGTTTGTTTTTTTAGCACTTTTTCAACCATTTTTTATGTGTGTCAGGGGAGTTTCTACCATCTGACTGCAAGAGAATATTTCAGGATGTTCAGAATTAATGCAGGATAAACTACGTAGGGACAGGTTGAGTCTAGAAGGAACGGCCAGCCATGGCAGCAGGGGTTCAGCTTTGCTAGTTTTTGCTAATTTTGTGTTGCAGGATATCGAGGTTTTAGAAGATCCTGCTGTGCTAAAAATGTACCTATGAAATCTTGACATAGCTACCGTTTTACAGAGAGAGATGGCTGAACTCGCGGGTCTGCAACATGCTGCTCCGGAGCCACAAGTGGCTCTTTGGGCCTCCCACATGGGCTCGTAATAATTTTGGCTAAAAATGGAAACGAACCAGCTAATGTTTTTAAATTTAGACAGAATAACATACACGTTATTTTAATTGTTTTCTTAAACTGCTTTTTTAGTTAAAATATTTGCATTGTATCCCCAAAGAATGACACTAAAAGTCCTATTAATATGCATTTAGATCTGTTTTTCTTATTAGGGCGGAATCCGTGTGCTTTGTTATTTTTTACAGCATTTCCTGTCCCACACACAAATAAAGTGCATCTTGTTTTTTCATCCGTGTCTTTATTTTAAATGCTAAAGCTAGAAATAAAATGACGGCTCTTTAAAAGTGACCATTCCGTAGTAGATGTATCTAAAATATACAAAAGTTGCCTTTTGTATTTTCCAGATTGCCTTAGTGCCAACTCTCTGTGCGCCTACAGATTTACCTGCGCTTCATGGATTACCAGATGGAACACTCAAACGAGTGCAAGAAGAACTTTGTGGCCGTGTATGACGGCAGCAGCGCCATCGAGAACCTCAAGGCCAAGTTCTGCAGCACCGTGGCCAACGACCTGATGCTGGACAACGGCGTGGGAGTCATACGGATGTGGGCCGACGAGAAGAGCAGGCTGAGCCGCTTCCGCATGCTGTTCACCTCCTACATCGACCGTAAGAGAACATGATCTGGTGTGGTCTTCTACCTTTGACGTGTTTTAAAATAGCTGCGTTTTCCACTGAACAAATAATTGCACAATTTGGGATTTTGAAAATAAATTTGCTTCCTGGAAACACACCAATTATGGAAAAATATCAAAATTGGTTTATTTGGCAAACCTGCAAATGGAAACACTTTTTCTGCGTCACACGAGTCACATGATCAACAACCGGATGTTGCTGCTGGCGCAAAACAGGAAGAAGAAAACAACAGGAAGTAGTTGTCATGTTCTGTAATGACATCGCAACGTGAACAAGCCTATCCGTGTGTAATTTTAATTGAGTTTCTTGTTTAACCGAAACACCACAATTGTGAAATTGCGTTTTTGAAATGAGCAGAATATAAACTTGTTAAATCACAAACATGAAAGTATTTTTGTAAATATTCTTTGTGGTAACAGCTAGTTGCACAATTGTGATTATATAAGCAGAGGGTAGAGTAGCTAACAGTTGTACTCAAGTCAGAATATTTTACCTGACAACATATTTTTGCTCAAGTTAAAATAAACAGTAGCCATTTGAGAAATTACACAGGTAAGAGTGAAATGTTTTTGTTATAAAAGCAACTCAAGTATTGAGTAACTGATCAAAACATCAATTATTTAATATTTAAACATGACATCATCAGATGAACCAAAAACTAAAGTTTGAGGACATTTTGTGTTTAAAGATCAAAATGAAAATAATTCAAATAAATAAAAATATTTACAAAATAACAGGCAAAAGAAACATTTCTCCAAATGAATTTCTTTCCATATAAAACGTTGGCAATAAACTGCAGATGTGAGTCTGGTGAATATTTGGTCAAAACAAAGTTGTTGTTCGTTCAGTGAAGTTACTCACAGTGAGTAGAGGATCCAGAAACTTTACTCAAGTCAGAGTAGCGACGCTTCATAATAAAATTACCCAAGTAAAAGTAAAAAGTACAACATAGTAAAAGTAAAGGTAAAATCCAAAAAGTTACTCAAGTAAATGGAATTAAGTAAATGTAACTAGTTGCAAGCCAACTCCGGGCGTGAGAAAAAGAACACATCAAAATAAAAAATTCAAATTCACCTATATGATAAACGCTGATCACCACAGTTAGTGACAGCATCATGCTGTGGGGAGGAACACAGGGGGCAATCCTTAACACATTCACAGCCCTCGTGATGTGCACAGACATACCCTAAAATACTTGTTGGTCTGCAAAATTTTTATGCCACACTTTTCAGATTTTCTATTATTATGTTTTCTTTTCACTTCCCAGTCATGTCACACTTTATCTGACACTGAAACATGTAAAAAAAAAAAAAAAGTTCTATCATGTTGTGACCTCAAATGATAGTCTAATTAAATCTAAATTTCCTTTGTTTTCAAAAGAAACGTGCCTTTACTCTAAGAGTAAGGGAGCGCGTTGTTGCCATTATTTATTTGTAACACGCCAGCTGCCTCGCTATCTTCCCACAGAGGGAAGCAGACATGAATTCAGCTCGTCTCTTATGCCCTCTGTTTGCATAAGCAGTCATCAGCAGAGACTTGAAGTGCCGTTTCAGCGAAGAAAGCTAATTAATACGTGCCATGTTTAGAACGCAGATACGAGAAAACCAATTATTTACCTCAGCGTTTCTTAAATAACCAAAAGCTCCGAATGTTATCTTCGCATGCCCGTCACGGCATCATGCTGAGCTCATTACAGGTCACTTTCACCGGGGAAATACGAATTATTTGATTTATTTCAGTGAAAGCAAGAGCTTAGAGGGGTTAATAGAAATCACGCATCAAGCCTCATCACTCTTAAAACGACGAAGAGACTTTAAACAAATGCTGTCAGAGGTGACACAAAGTAGGAGAAATTGCCGCGCGGAGGAAGCGGTTCCTGTTAGCGCCGTAATATTTCCATTAACTGCCTGAACGGGCTGAGATATTAATTGCCACATTCTCCTGCACACGTCCCCCGACCCTGCCTGAATGCTAATGTTGTTTTCGTCAGCAAAAGCCCTCACCGTTGCAGGCTGAAGCTAATAGCCTCCAAATTCAGCACCCGTATTTTTTATTTATTTTATATTCTTTATTTCTCTGCGAGTCCTTAAGACCGCTTCCGCCCTCATTAATTCCGGTCATCCAGCTGATCTCCGGCAAAGTGGGAACGCTGGCTGAATGACTCCCAAACTTTATTTGGTCAGTCAGCGGCTGGATCAAGGTTCGCTCGGAGGTCAGAGGAAACTATTAATCTTTGCCACTTGATGTGTTTTTCTCTTCACACTTTGTCACCTTCGATGTGCCGCTACAAGATTTAAGCCGGACTTTATTAGACGTACACGAAGCTCCGCTGGAGCACCGCCTCCTGGAGTTGGGAGCTTTTTGGTTAAAAAAACAGATTGAGGCGCCGCAGACGTGCTATGAGAGACGACGTGTTAGAAGGTTTAACTGGATTGATCCCGTGTGGAGGAGGAAACTTCGGCACACACTGCACATCTACATGTCCTCTTATCAGAGCCGTTTGACCTGGAGGCATCGATATGAATACTACAAGACTGTGGGGTTCAGAGTGACACAAGAAAAGGTCATGCAGTGTATTTGGCCGAAACGATTAATCGAATTAATCGTGATTAACCGATTATTGATATAATCGTCTGCTACTTTTGTATTCGAATAGTCATTAGCTAAAGTATACAGACTCTAAAGTGTGCTAAAACTGTACAAACAATATATTCATTTGGAATTGAGTTCAAAATAACAAAAAAAAAAAAGATATTATGTAACTCTGTCTATCCAAATATTAGTATAAAAGTAATAATAAATTAGTCCTATGCTGCATTGATGCTCAGTTAGCTAAGTGTTTTTTTAACTGCAGAAACATCCTCTACAAATGATCAATAAAATGCTAATTGCTAAGATAAACAATAAATAAATTACTTCAAGTCACTTTATTTTATTTGTTAAATCATAAGATAAAGAGCTCACTGATTTTATTTTTGGCTAGCACAAAACTGCAATCCCTAAAATTTAAATGATAAAAAAACAAACAAAAGTACTAAATCAATGTACCAGTCAGTTTTCCAGAACCTTCTAATTCACACACAAAGACATATAAATGGTTACAAAGTAAATGTTCCTGCTTCAGGCCTGTCTTTATCTCAGTGCTGACCACGCCCGGCCTTCAGCGCCCTCCAACTCTTCCCCCAGTGGCCGCTGCCAGTCACCTGCGTCCAGACTCTTAACGACGGCTCTAATGAGGGCCCTCTCTCTGCACCCGGCGGACCAGCAGCCTCATCATGTTGCATTTTCACCGGCTCTGCCCTTCTTTTTATCTTTTCCTCTGAAATTGCCACAAGCCCGCGACGGCCATCCTCCGCTCCCCTCTCTCCACGGTTGCAGTTCAGTGGAGCTGCCGTCCGCTCCCCTCGCCCGCCCCCTGATGTCCCTTCACGAGGAAATGATGATGTACTGCTTCACGTGCGCCGTCTCCATTAGGCCTCCAGCATTTCTACAAATAACATAACATTTGTCGTTCGTTACAGGCCCCAGGAGGTCTTCTGCTGCTAGAGTATTCTTTTGTTCGCGTTTATGTTGTTTTATTATCCCTCTCCCCGAAATATCTCCTGGTCCTTTTCACACTCCAGTCATCTTTTATTCAGATTTATTCAGCTAAATTTTGTTTCCTATGTTCGTTCCCTGCCTGCAGCTCCCTGTACGGCCAATACGTTCTTCTGCCACAGCAACATGTGCATCAACAACACCCTGGTGTGCAACGGGATCCAGAACTGTGTCTATCCGTGGGATGAAAACCACTGCAAAGGTGACCATTCAGACTGCTTCCTACGACGGCGGATTAGGGACGTTGTGGATAGAAAAGTGGAAGAATTTTAGCTAAAAAGCAATGAAGCTTCCAAGTTTTTTCTAGAAAATTTCTGAGATTAATCTCAAAGCTTGAGGGTTTGTTTTTTTTTTTAGCAAATTTTCTATACTTTGCGCTAAGAAGTTCAATTTTTTTTCTATAAAATTTCCAAGATTTTGGAGAAAAAACATAAATTTATGAAAATAAACTGGTTGAGATGGAGATTAATCTCAAACATTTTCTGGTGGAAATTTACTCCTCCTTTTGTTTTTTTATTTTTGTGTGTCTATGTGCAATGGCCCTAAGACATCGTCGTAGTTTTCATCCTGGTGCTTGGTTTTAATGTACTTACCAGGATTTTATGACTGCAGGGCTGGTAAAAGAAAGTATTTGCCCCCTTGCAGATTTCTTCTGTATTTTTTAATCCTGGTGCCGAATACATTTTGATATTAGACAAGGACCACCTGAGACATCCTATGTGGAAAAAAAACAATCCTGCTACCTTCATAAATCATAAATTATTTGTCATTTGCAGATTTTTTTGGAAAGCTGGTGATAAAAATTCCTCCACGGTGATATGAAAGATTAGATTTAAGGCAAAAATATGCTCTTTTACATACATTTGCTTGATATGAAATTATTTAAAACGTTAAAGTGTAACAAACAAACAAACAAAAACCTGGAAGTAGAAAGATAACTGCATGGTTCTGTACTTGCATTTCTTTCTTTCCCCTTATCTTGTTTGTTCTGTCATCCTCCTGCAGAGAAGCGTTCCAAGGGGCTTTTCCATCAGATTACCAAGACCCACGGCACCGTTATCGGAGTTTCCTCAGGCATAGTTCTTGTACTTCTTATCATCTCCATTTTGGTCCAAATGAAGCAGCCCAGAAAAAAGGTGAGTCACTCTTTTGTTTGGTCCCGAGGTAAAGTTCTGAAGGTTACACACGTAAATGGAGATGTTTTAAGGGTCTTAGACCAGCTGAAGATGAAGTGCTGTTGTATTTGACAGCAGATAAATCCATCGTTCAAGCCGAACGTCCCTGTGGTTTCAAGGTTTATTGTCTTCCTTCCTTCTTAAAGGGATAGTTCAGGCTTTATGAAGCAAGGCTTATGACATTATTATTAGTAATGGGCCTCTTGGCTGTTGTAGAAAAATGCTATATTGTTGTGATCCTCAGAGAAGTGATACTAAGCTTCAGCGAATAAAAATAGTTCAACCTGAAGTTGCTAATGAATATTTAGCACCAATGTGTTTTTGAAAGCCATCTTGATAAACTGGCAAATTTCTTGTTTAAGTGAAAATAACAAGGTATAAAACTTGTCTGGTTATAACGAGAAACATTGTTGTTTTGCATCTAATTTGTGAGTGTTTTCTCATTTTAAACGAGAAACGCTCTCCTTATAGCAAGATATAAGATTCATCTGGTTATAACAAGAAACTGTCGTTTTAACAAGTTTCATATCTTGTTGTAAGAAGATGCAAAGGTTTTGTGTTACAATGAGAAACTTTGTCGTTACACGATACTGCTCCTGAATTTATTTCCAAGCTCTGGCAGTTAAACATCTCCGTACCTTTCCTGCATTCTGACTTGCAAGGAATTAAAGTAATGTTTTCCTCTTAAGGTATCTAAACAGTTCTGTATCCAAAGCTATAACGGTCTGGGTGGTCTTTTCAAGGTGGTGGCTCGGCGACCCGGTGTCTTCAACAAGGCTGGATTCCAGGAGGTCTTCGACCCGCCCCACTACGAGCTCTTCTCTCTCCGCGACAAGGAGATGTCCTCGGACCTTGGCGATCTTTCCGAGGAGTTGGACAGCTTCCACAAGGTGCGTCGCTCCTCCACCATGTCGCGCTGTGTCCACGAGCACCACTGTGGCTCCCAGGGCTCCGTAGCCACTGGCGGTGGCGGCGGAGGCAGCATGAAGCACAGCAGAACTACGCTGAGCTCCATGGAACTGTCCTACCACAATGACTTCTCCAAGCCCCCCCCCATGAAGACCTTCAACTCCACGTCCACCTACAAGAAGAGCTGCTATGGCTACAAGCAGCACTCACAGACTCATGACTGCGACCAGCAGGTCATCGAGGACCGCGTCACCGAGGAGATTCCCTGCGAGATTTACGGCCGTGGCGCGGTGGGACTGGTCGGAGGAGCGACTGTCGGGGGAGCGATGGGAGGAGGAGCGATGGGTGGAGCAATGGGAGGAGCAATGGGAGGGGTAATGGGAGGGGCAATGGGAGGGGTAATGGGAGGGGCAATGGGAGGAGGCGGCCCGTCTGGAATTGCCGGAGGAGGGATTACAGGCGGAGTGTCCATGGCTGGCGGGATGGGCATGGTAAGCGGAGTGAGCATGGCCGGGCCCAGTGGGATAGCTGGAGGTATTGGCGCCGGGATGGCAGGCGCCTGCGGAACCCTCAGTGTTCGGGGGACCAGCGCTCGCAACAGTACCACCATAGTTGACCCACAGCAGCGCTCCATATCCATGGACTTCTAGATCCCAAAGGTTAAACAGGAAACACTGACCTTGCATTTCCTTTATGGAATAAAGAGGGACAAAAGAACAAAAGCCCCACATAAACAGACCAACCCCTGCTTCCTCCCACGCCTCTCATCTACAGGTAACTTTTTGTTGTTGTTGTTTTGTTTTGTTTTTTTCTTTTTGAATTAATATACAAGGACCTCTCAAATTCACATGGCGCCTTTGGAAAATATTAGAGCAACAAAATGGACCAAACGACTCATTTTTTGATACTGATGGACCTCAAGTGAAGACAACATAAAGACATTCTGCCTCTTCACTTGTCTTTCACTCACATAACCTCTACTTCCACCTGAAACTTGTTGGAAAATGTCCTCGCATGCAGAGCCAGACTTCTCTCCACTGGGTTTCTCGGTGACTCCGAAGGAACAGAAGGGAACTGTGAGACACTGTTACATTTATTCACCTGCCAGGCACAAATATATATGATCTATAGTGCATCTTCTAATAATTTATATCCTTTTGATTTATCTTTTTGGTCAATGTACTGTACTGTTGAAACCAGAATATATCCAGCCTCATGGTGTTGCTTGGCTTTTTACTCTTTCGTTTGTTAAGATTGTTGCTGCGCTGATTTCATAGAGGTGGATTATCAGTGGCGCAAATCTGATCAATGAAATAAAGCGATTGCAATGTTATGTCAATATAATAATGATGTAGTTTCCATGGTTACCTCACAGGGGACACCCATCTCTCTCCTCAGGGTGAGCACATGAAGAGACTGTCGTGTTTGGGTAAGTAATGTAGAAACAGAGATTATTTGGGGTGTGTGAAGTTTGTGGACAATGGTTTATGGAACATGAAGCTCTCAGCTGGGAGAATCCGATTCAAATAAAGCAACAGTCCTGAACCCTGCATCTCAAATGAGGGCGGGGGGGGGGATATATATTTTTTCTCTTTTTCTCCACGACCTGAGTGTGTAAAACAAGCACAAGCCTTCTCCCTGAGTGACACATGTAGCCTGTATTAGACTCCTTTATGTTTTTTAACCACTTGTTGTATAATTTCATTCTGTTGAATTAAACGAGAGCTTACTCACATCCTCGAGCGGAGTCTCTCTCTTTTTTCTTCTTCTGCAAACAAGAAACATAAAGACGACACGCGGCCCACGCGATGGAAATGTCTCGTCAAGGTAAAACACACACTGTGACGAGCGAAAACCAGCCTACGCCAAGTGTTTCTTTTGTTTTGTTTTTGTTTTTTTGTTTTTTCCCCACTTTGCTGCGGTGGATATTAACATACTAAAGTGCTCCGGGGATCATTTATTCGCCGAATTGTTTGAACCTGGTTGAATGCGCAGGATTCAAGGCTGACGAACTCCAAGTTCCACTCATGAGCAAAATAAATTGCGATGGCTCACATCCTCCTGACTGTCACACGTTTGAATGAATCCTCGCAGCATTTCTCCACTTTTGTCTCTCTTCCACACTCACACTCGCCTCACCCCTTCCCCGTGCTGTCAAGACGCATTTGTCCCGGCTGAACCTCGGGGCGTCCTTTTTGTTTCTGGTTTTTTTTTTTTTTAAAACGTGACCTTCAAATATGGCTGCCGCGTGTTTGACCCTGATGATGTGGTCTTCTGCCTCTCAGAAGTTTCCAAGTGTTTCATAATAACTGTCATTATATCCGTGAATGGTGGATATTAGCGAGCACCAGCATTTTTAAAGCGTCAATAATAATTGAGAGTAAATATATGAACATCTCTAACAGGATAAGTCGGGGCTTCTTTCTTAACTTCTCGTTGTACGAGCCGTCTGGTGATTCCATAATACAAAAATGGTTTAAATGTATTCAAGATGCCATTCGTGATGTGTGTTTTTTTTTTTTTACATTCTCAAAGGATTTCACGACCAGGGACACACAAAAAAACACATTGCATCAAATCCAGACTGTGATGGTACGACAGCACCACCAGGAGGCAGACTGCAGCTCATCTCTGGATAAAAGCTTACAATAGCATAAACTCCCACCAGGCGGACAAGAAGTAGTTTTCTAAAAACAGTATCTCCACTAAAAGATTGGACAGAACTTGATTTGAGGAATCCTGTCTTCAAGGAACATGTGGCCTTGCACTTATAAAACCTGTTCAAAATAGGAGGTTTGCTTCCTCTTGTCAAAACTTTAGCAAAATGGGTGATGTGAGCTGCCATGTTCTTTGTTGGTAAGTACGTGTCTGGTATGCTTTAGTGTTTCAATTCATCCATCCACAGGTAAAAGATCTAGGAGGGAGACACATCAGTTTCCCCATTACCAATCCAGAAAAGATGTTTAGTTCCTTGGCAAATTCTGGGTCCACTCTAGTGCCTGGTCGCAGGGGGATGTGTTTGGATTGGAACACCCATGGGAGTCATCCTGAACCACCTCAGCCGACGTCTTTCAAGGTGAAGGAGCCGGTAGACAAATATCCTCACCCTGCCACAAACTCCAGTGGTCCTACAGGGAAGGTCAGTTGTGCCATGTTGGATTTGGTGATGATCCATATCTCATAACCCTTAGTGAGGGCTGGATTGTAGTCGGACTGATAAATGAAGAGCATCGCTCTTTGGTTGAGCTCTGTCTGCACCATGATAGACCAGAGCAGCACCTGCAGTACAGCAAATGAAGCCCCAATCTGTTGGAGTCAGGTTTTGTTGGAGTCAGGTTTTGTTGGGGTGGCTCATCACTCACTGTCAACCACCAGGTCTTGGCTCCTGGGGATCGGCAGGTGTAGTGCGAGGGGGCTGGTAAGACACGTTGCGGCATGCTGATTTTTGGCATGTTTTAAACATCGAGTTTCTCTGCTAGTAGCTCTTCTAGGCCATATTTGTTCAATCTCTTTCTAACTTATACAGTCATGAATTTTATCAATGAGGAAGCGAGCCTGTGGAATCTGAGATGAAGTACTGTTTCTGTAATTTGTGCATAGTTTCACTGAGCATTCAAACTTGTTGAAATGTCCATTTATTTAAAAAAAAAAACAAACAAAAAAAACAAGGAAGAATTTCTTTAAAAATCATGTCTACCAATTTTAAATTGAAAGTCCAGAGAAATTATTTGATGTAAAAAGACAAAAAATTCCCACAGGGTTACAGAGTAGCCACTGATTTTTTACTGAGGGGAGTATTTGCCAAGTTTATTCAGTTTTTATTTGGTGTACAGCAGATGTGTTGGGTCTACCTGCGTACTAGTCTAACATGAATGATAGACTAATTTAAATCTGTAAATTTTCCTTAATTGTGGATTTGCACAAGCATGGTTATTTTCCATTGACAGCCCTGTAACTGTATGAGCCAATATATATTACTTAGAAGTAATTCTACAGGCTGATAAGGGTAAGTGCTCTGAAAACGTTCTGTTCAGCATGAACAGGATTTTTCTCTACCCAGTTTCTTTGGAGACTTTTATAACTGAAAAGTCAAATTTCTTGTCTGTGTGCATAAACTTAGTGAATAAAGCTGATTCTGAAAGCAAAAATAAAAAAGATAAATAAATCCATGCCTTGGTTTTAGAAAAAAAAAGTGTTACATTTATTTAATGAGTGCTTATACAGTAAAAAGGAAAATCATCTGTCTACTTTTTTTCTTTTTTACCCTACAGGGAAGATTAGTTGTGCCATGTAGGATTGTGTTCTTATCTCATAACCCTTAGTGAGGGCTGATAGCTGTCCGACAACAGAGCATGACAAACTCAAAGATTCCGCTGTCAAGCCGCACACTGGCCAGGAGGGGGCGACAGTGCGTCCGAAGAGACTCTAACACCCCGGAAACCGAGGAAGAAGACGAGCAAAACATTTTCGACCGGCTCCTTCTCTTTGTCCATCCTCCTCCTTGTAGAAGCAACATCCCCAGCAACACCATGGCCAATGTTGCCGACACAAGGCTCTATGACATTCTTGGAGTGTCTCCGTCCGCAACTGAAAATGAGCTCAAGAAGGTAACTTAGTAGAAAAAAAATATAACAACCTGAAAAGAAACAGTTAGAGCTGAGAGTTCTAGAAAAACGTCACGTTTCTCGAACCAGGAAATGATTTGCTAAGCTAATGCTGGCTGTGAGGTAGCCTAGCATGCTAAAGGTGCTAGCATTTTAAATGGCCTGAAAGTTCATGTGACGATGCCACTGTAACCTTTAATTATTACAGATTCTTTGCATTCCGGAGAGATCAGTCACAATGTAGCCACTTCCAGGCGGTTTGTTGTGTATTCGTTAGAAATTTTACACATTAAATCCAAAACGGTAATATGTAAAGTTTAGTGTTTTTTCCACTAATGTAACTGTTGACCTCAAGTTAGCTTTAGCTTAAATCTCGGTTGCGTTTTACTTAGCTTCGTTTGTCAAAAGACTGAAATGAACATACTATTTTATTCCATCCAGTTAGGTTCAATTGATATTGGGAATATAATATATGTTTAAAAAACTTGGGGTTAAGTTCCGATTAGCTTCGCTGTTAGTTTTTGCTCTAGCTAAAGGAACAGCAGCTTATAGCCCAATAACTGCGTTTCTTAATGAACTGACCCGCCGCTGACACCGCTTTTTAGTGATTATTTATGGACATTTGTTCTAATATCTTACAAAGTCCAGATTCGATGGCGTCATTTCTCATGTCACGCTGCTTTGCGTTTTCTGTAGGGAAGCTAACTAGCATGGCTATGACGAAGTCGTTTGTTTCCGGTTTTTGATATTTAGCTATTCTCCGTATAGTGCCATGTTTATCCGTTGCCTTCTTAAAAATGACTTCCGAAGCTATTTTTGTATATATTTTTAATAATAATAATAATAATAATAATAAACTGCTTTCCGTACAGTACTGCTGTGTTTTGGATGTTAGCAAGGGATGCTAATTAGCAAATTCTGTTTTTTGTTAGCAATAAAGTTGTCAGACATTTTGAGGGTTCCGTTTTATACCAAATCCCGATTTGTACGTATAGTTAAGTAAATAAAAGCCGAACAGCAGAATGCTGCGTCCTTAACTGCTCCAGAAATGGATAGTTGAGTTCTTAGAGTCAAGTGACTGAGGTTATGGGGTCCGTTTGCCGGTTGGAACATTTTGGTTTCTTTACGCAGGCACGTGTGATTGCGTAAACAGTGAGTGAGCTCCTTTCAGGTGTTCCTCTCATGGGAAGCTCCAGGTCACACAGAAAAAGAATTACACAAGCAACTTCTCCATGTGTCTTTCCAGGCATACCGGAAACTGGCCAAAGAGTATCACCCTGACAAGAATCCAAACGCTGGCGACAAGGTAAACATTTGGTGATGGCCTCCTCCATTACTGTGGGGGACAAAATGTCCAGATAAAGAAATGCAGTGGTCCAAAGGTTGAATATTATTTGTCTCTCATTTCAGAGAGTGAAACTTGTTTATTGCATAGATTCATTACTTATGGAAAGAAATAATGTCAGCCTTTTTTTCTTGCAAGTTTGATTATTGTGGCTTACAGACAGTGGAAACCTCAAATAGAAATTATTACACCACATGAGCTCATTGGGGGAAAAAAAGATATTTCAAGCAAAAATGACAGATTTTTGAAATGTTTATTGATTTCTGTGCACTAAATGCAGAGTTGAGGCTCCTTTTGCATAAATTATTGCATCACTTTAGCGTGGCGGTTCATCTGTTTTTGCTGAGGTGTACTAGAAGACGAGGTTTCTCATTAGACACTTTTGTCGTTTCTGGTTAAGAAGTGGCTTTACACATGGTTTACATTTATAGTCCATGTGGCTGACGCGACTTTATGGCTCTAGCTGCTCCGACTCCAACCTCAGTTCACGCCTTGTGAAACTCTCCAAACTCTTTCCAGGCTCAGAAACCTCTACTTTAATTCTTGGAGCTTATGTAGTAGGAAACAAATTCACCTTGAATTAAAGTTACATGTGCATTATGTGTTTTTAACATAAGCACATAAGCACCAACTATAAAGTCTTAAAAAAGGCAAACGTAAAAAAAAAAACACACATTAAAATAAGCAGTACTCATTTGTTTATTGTTCAATTGTTTCATCCTAATTAAAGTTTTTTGATCCTTTGTCCGTGACTTGTCATTATCTTTGCTGAAGTTGTTAGTCTGTAAACTGGTGAAGACGGGCAGTGGTTATGGAGGTCAGGAGAATAAAGAGACTCCTGACCTCACTCTCCCTACATGTTCACATGCTGACCATACTATGTTTCCATTTTGCTTCCAACAATTTCACCAAGGACACTCTTTAACTTGCTATGTGTCACTGGTGTATAAAACCCCCTTTAATATATATAAACAAAGTATGCTTAGCCTGGTGGGGGAGTAAGTAAAGCCTGGTGGCCCGCCAGCCTTAAAATACGCCGGGGGAACCAGTAAAGACCTGTGAAACGTGGCTTATTTGAACTTAAGTTGTGTTGACTTATTGATTAATTCTGAATAAAATGTCAAAAATAACTTCAGTCTTTGAATTAAGCTGTTATGATAATAAAATCTGTCTGGACTTGATACATTTGATGGAGCTGATTTATGGCCATAGTGCTGCTGTCTCTTCCACAGAACACAGAAAGCTATATTAACTTCTGCTTGCCCTCATCATCACTTAGATAATTTGATAGAAAAAAATAATTATTCAAATTTGCTCAGAGATGATGGTTCTAGAGTAACTAATGTAATTTTGATGATGTAGTCCAAACATTAACCTCATCCTGGTAGCTTTCTGAATTCAAAAATGTTCTGCTTCCCACTGTTAGTCCTTTTATCTGTTATAGAGAATGTAGAGGTGCTGATCCCATTCTGTTATGTTTTTAGTTACAGCCTCAGTCCCTTTCTTTGGATTACATCAAACCTCATGTTTTGTGTTAAAGTCCTTTTTCTCTCTCTCTTTGTCCAGTTTAAAGAGATCAGCTTTGCCTATGATGTGCTCACTAACCCTGAGAAGAAGGAACTGTATGACCGGTATGGAGAGCAGGGGTTGCGGGAAGGAGGTGGGGGCGGCCCCGGGATGGACGACATCTTCTCCCACATCTTTGGCGGCGGACTCTTCGGCTTCATGGGCGGACAGGCAGGGCGCTCCAGAAACGGCGGTCGGAGGAGAGGCGAGGACATGGTCCATCCGCTCAAGTAGGTCACACGTCCCTCAGTGGTCCTGTGAAATCTACAGCCAGGTTAATAAGTAGCTGTTTGCGTTGGCTGTTTAATTTTGCAATTTGATGTTTGGAAAATAAATTAGCTTAAGGGAAAGACAGCAATTAAAAATCAAATCTTTGTATTACGATCCAAAGTTTTGCCACTAAGACAAGGTGGGTGTTTTTCAGTCGAGTCAAAATTGGTTTATTTCGTAAAACTGCAATGGATCACATGATCAACAACCAGATGTTGTCGCAAACCAGGAAGAAGTTGACGACCGGAAGTAGTTGGAGGATGATGCAGTGACATGTTTTTTAATGACTTAAGTGAACAAACTTGTTCAGTTGTGACTTTAATTTAGTTTATTATTTAATGGAAACAGCCAACCAAATGTTTTTTTCTTTTTTCTTTCGACATTAGTAAAATATTGCCTAAAATTTTCTCATCTGTCATGTAAGCTCAGCTAGTGTCTCATGTTTTCTTCAGGGTCTCACTGGATGACCTATACAATGGGAAAACAACAAAACTACAACTCAGCAAGAATGTACTGTGTAGTTCCTGTAATGGGTAAGTTGGATATTATTCCACCTCTGTTTGTCGTTTTCTCGTTGCCGTCTGCTGAGCTGGTGCCGTGTTTCTTCTTTCATCGATTCAGACAAGGAGGCAAGACGGGCGCTGTACAGAAATGCACGGCCTGCAGGGGGCGGGGCATGCGCATCATGATCAGACAGCTGGCTCCAGGCATGGTCCAACAGATGCAGTCTGTGTGTACCGATTGTAACGGAGAAGGTGAGGACCACAGCGGTGTGTGTGTTTCTGCGTTCCGTCTCAGAGCCGCCGTTACAGTTCGCTCCGCGTGTTTGATCCGCTCCAGGTGAAGTCATCAACGAGAAAGACCGCTGTAAAAAATGTGAAGGCAAAAAAGTGGTGAAGGAGGTGAAAATTCTGGAGGTCCACGTAGATAAAGGCATGAGGCACGGGCAGAAGATCACCTTTGGAGGAGAAGCCGACCAGGCGCCGGGGGTGGAGCCTGGAGACATAGTTCTGGTTCTGCAGGAAAAGGATCACGAGGTAAAACCCTACACTTCTTCAAGTAATATTATTATTCTGTAAGATTTTTGTTTACGTTGAACTTCAAAGCATCTGTCTAAAAACTTGATCACATGGCCGTTTCTCTGGAGGTGTGTTGGTTTGGAAACAGGACTGATGCTCTGCGCACACATAGTTTTTTATGTGTCTACTAAAGCAGATACACATAAAGGTTCATAAATGCATATTCTATAATTCAGACGCACCAGTCAGAAATTAGTTTCCAACCTCTGGTTTTTGTTGTTTCAAGCTGCTGATGCTGATTTCCAATAGCCGAAAAAAGACACTATTTTAAGAACCTTCATTTTTTTCCTATCATGATCAAACAAGACTCTTACTATGAGCTGGGCGTTGTCACATGTGTCTCTGACCAGTTCTTTTAAATCATAGATTTCCTTACATTTAAAGCAAAGATGAGATAATTACAAAATTTATCTTTTACCATCTTCTACTAGAAATCAGTGTAGCTAACACTGCAAAACAAGCACTGCACCGTTGTGGGTTTTTATTTTTTGGGGGGGGAGGAGAAGATGTAAGTCTTTAACTTGATTTGCCAAAAAGTTCCCAAAAAATCTTAAACCCAGAATGTTTTATGTTGAAAGCTGAAAAGGTAAGCTGCAAGTCTTGCGCTCTCTCGCTTCCCTGCAGCCTTTAAAATGTAAAAGAAATGCTTTTTCCTCCTCTGTTTTAAAAGGCTAAAAATCAGTAGATTCCAACGAGCAGCTGATGTTTTGGTCCATCAGTTCCTTAAAAACAAAAGAGATGGCAAATAAAATCCATAAACTTTATTTTCACATGTAAATATTAATAATTATCCATATTTTGTCATTGATGAGAAGTTTGGATCTAATGCGCCGTGTTGTGCCAGTTCACAACACGTTGAACACGTTTCCTACCACTGCCACAGGAAACCAGTCCTGATCAGAACTGGTCTCTGTGGGCTTCACAACATCTCCATCTTCTCTCTGTTTCAGACGTTTAGACGAGAAGGAAAGGACCTCTATATGACCCATAAGATTGGCCTGGTGGAGGCTCTGTGCGGCTTCCAGTTCATGCTGAAGCATTTAGACGGGAGACAGATTGTTGTCAAGTATCCTGCAGGGAAAGTCATTGAACCAGGTCAGATTTCTTCTTCTCTGTTTTTTTTAGTTCTGTTTGAAATGTCTAATGCTGCGTTAAAGGACTAAATGTTGCTTCAAACAAAGCAGTTATACGTGCAGGCATGAGATGCAATGTCTTGTAATAATATATCATCGTTTTCAGTAATTCTGTCATTGGTGTATTAGGCCCATTGTAGATTTAAAAAGAGAGTCAATTTCTGGCAGAAACTTGAACATTTCTGAGTTTTAAAAGTCAACAATTTTCTAGGAAAAAAAAAAACTCTGAAATTTTGAGATTAATCAAAAAGAAATAAGGACATTACTGAGATTTCAAAAGTCATGTTTTTGACTTGTGGAAGATTTGAGTTTCAAAAGTCAACATTTCTTTTTTTTTTTTTAATTTCTGAGATTTCAGTTTGTTTGTTTTTCTGGCAAATTTTAAACTTTTGAAACTTGGACATGAATTTAAAAAAAAAACATTTTCTGAGATGAATCTAGAATGTCTGAGTTCTTTGGCAGAAGTTTCATCTCCCTTTATGTTTTTCTCTCCACTGCTGCCCCAACACCTCATCGTATCAGTGTCCCTATGGAGCAGCAGCGTGTATTTCCTGGGCGGTGTGGCTAATATTAATATCAATCTTGTTGTCTCCAGGCTCGGTCAGGGTGGTGCGGGGAGAGGGCATGCCACAGTACAGAAACCCGTTTGAGAAAGGAGATTTGTTCATCAAGTTTGATGTTCAGTTTCCTGAAAACAACTGGATCAGCCCAGAGAAGCTGGTGGTAGGACAATCTCCTCTGTTAACACGTCATCTCTGCTGTCATCTTCTTTTTTATTTTTTGTTAATTTATTTTCAGAAAAGCCTCGTCTCATTTTTTTTTTTTTTTTACAGCTCCTTTATTTCTCCGACAAGAATCAACAGCTGAAAAAAACATACCCAAAAATAGTTCTGAAAGAAAATATTAATTTCTGATTTAGTTTATTTAAGTCTTTTTGTGCCACAATGATAGTTGTTACTGTCAACACAATAAGCAAGCAAGGAGTTGGAAATAACGGTTAAGTAATAATTGCTGAATTATGACACTTAATAGTTCCTGCAACTGTCCTTTTAATAAGTCTTGTTCTTTTTAGACATAAGGTGTCCTACTAAAGAACTACCACAAGGTGGCAGTAAGCACCAAGCTGTCTCCCAGCTACTGTAGTAGTTGGTAAACAGTCCTGCTCTGCTCTTCTATTCTCTCATTATTTACTGAGGATTTAGCAGTGCTTTGGTAAAAAAGAAAATAAAGGATGCCTAACAACTCAGTAATTCATTTAGTTGTATTACTGTAGGACATTACATTAAGTTAACGCTAACAGTTGTCGGGATGTTCTTGTAACTCAAGAAGTTTCTACAAACATGTTTTTAGCAACAATCGGTCCGCACAGTGAATCGGCCGATTCTCCACCATGAGGCTCTTTGGGAAATAAAAACCACTTCCTGTTAAACATAAGAATCTTTCTTTTACAATCCAGAGACCAGAGCTGTAAATCTAGAAATGCACCGATCCGATATCAATATCTGTATCGATCTCTATATTGAAAACAAAATTCTAGATCAAGCATCAGTGATGATATATCTCAATCCATAAGGGCAGATCTATTCAGTCTAATTCTATGCTTTGTGCTCTGAGCGATGTCATGCTTCATTTATTTTACATTATTTTTTAGACTTTCTAATTGCACTTTCTGAACCATTTAAAAGTTTTGTTGTAGTTTATTTTTTACATTTTTGACCAAAATAGTCAATGTATTGTTTTCAGTTTTTTTTTTAAAATTTATTTAACATCAACTGTTCTACTCCTAACTGCACTGACTGAACTAATTAAAGTTGTTTTTACTTGTTTGACCAATCTCATGAAGCTACTGGTAAATGAGCCATGCTGGTGCAGAGTTGGCAAATAAATTTATTATCTGGTACATTTATGTCTGTGGTAAAAAAAACCAAAAAAAACTGTTTTTCTGTACCGTATTGGCCGATACTACACCTCAGATATCAGAATTGGTATCGGAAGTGACAGAAGTGGATCGGTTCGTTCCTGTGTGAATCACACCAGATTTCAGTACTAAGGTCAACTCTCCCGCCCGTTTTCCCCCCTCACAGGAGCTGGAGGACATGCTGCCGTCGCGGTCAGAGCCCCCCATCATCACCGGGGAAACAGAGGAGGTGGACCTGCAGGACTACGACGCCAGCCAGGGCTCGTCGTCCGGCGGCCGCAGGGAGGCGTACAACGACAGCTCCGACGACGAGAGCGGCCACCACGGGCAGGGCGTGCAATGTGCCCACCAGTAATCTCCATTCAGCTTCTCAGACATACACACATACATATATATATATAAAAAAAGTCTCTCTCTATATATATATACATATGCATAAAACCCCAAACACCCCCGTTCTGCAAGTTGCAGAGTAAACGAGGAGCCAAGAAACGTCCAGGTAGTTCCCACAGACACAGATCCAGAACATGGCCGCACCTTGTAACTGTTCCCTAACGTCACTCACCCCAGAGCTCAAATCATCCGATCTTTGTCTGAGGAACTCTGAATATTACACCGCACCTAGATATGAACGAAGTTTTGTGGAAATAAGTTTGACCCCCGCCCACTTCCCCTTCCTGTCCTCTTCCTCCTCTGTTCAAGTCAGATCCTCTCATCTGATTGGAGGAAAAAAAGAAACAAAACGCTTCTCGGTTGCAGAGTGTGTGACTTGCATATATATATATGTATTATTTTGTTTCATAGTATTTACATTAATTTAAGAACTAACCAATGTGCACACAGACAAAAAGCAGCTGAGCAGTGTGACATACAGATTATTTCTCATTGATTCACGGACTCATCCACTTGGCAACATTTGTAGGACTTTGTTTCTGATTTTTACCTTGTTGTTTTCGTTTGTAGGATTTTTATGGTTTTTTCTTTTTACATTTTAATTCAATGAGAAATTTGGTTGTGTATATCATTGCGGTGGTTGTTGGTAAGCTTCATCAGCCACCACAGTTTGAGCTGTGATTTTTAAGAAAAATAAAAAAATAAAAATCATCAGTGAAACGGGGAAGAATAAAACAAGCTATTGTCTGTTTCTGTGCTGAGACCATTTGCATGTAAAAAGCTTTGGTTCTTGCACTTACCAAACAAAATAAAGCAGCAATCTTCTTAAGAAATGTCTATGAAGTTGTTGAATAAACTGTTGAAATACAAACTTTGGTGCCATTCGTTATTATTTTTAGAAAAATAAGAAATGATGTTCTTTGCATCTCGTCAATGATTTGTTTTTTTAAATCATTCTTTACTGTTTAAACTCAATTCTTGTCAATTATAATTCTGCGTTATTGTCCTGGAACATTAAGGCACATCTATGAGTCTCTGGAGAATCCACACGAACATCACTTAATTTATTCATTTCAATTAATCCTCATGGATTCCTTACACAATTATAAATTAATGTTGCTCACTGTGTGATGAATCTGAGTGTGAAATTAACAGGAACACAGCAAATGTGAAAAAACACGTTTTTCCATAAATGTTTTGCGTTTTTGTTTTTCCACAACAAACTTAGTTTGTTCATATCACAGGAGTCACATGATCAGATGCAAACCACGAAGAAGACAGGAAGTAGTTGAAGGTTTAGTGGAATTTTAACAAGGTGTTGTGCACATTTCTAGTGGAAACTCAGCTAGTGATAAATTTCCATTGGACTCGTCACTTTGATAATTTTGAACAAGATCAACACAATCAATTGTTATGACCAATTAAAAAAAAATGAATACAGACTCAGCCAGCTGGGAACAGCGCCTGTCATTTTGGTTTTTCCATTAACTGAGGTGAGCTGAGTTTGTTGGTTGTTTTTAAGCCTTGATTTAAAAACAAAAAACAAGGTAATCTCCATGAAGTTCATCAGCAGAAGGAAGCATGAAGTGATCCAGAGTGTCCAGATGGACGCTGTTCTGACTTTGGACTTGACAAAACATTGGAGTTCCACCAGCTGATGACATAATTCCTCTCAGTCTGTCTCAAACAGCCTCAATAACAGCCGGGTCCAAACGTTTTCCATCATGGTCAAAACCGTTAAGTTGAAATCACATGATGGGGCCACAACAATTGTATATATATGTTTTTTTTTTTAATGACATTTTTAAAACATAACTTTGTGCTTTTTTTATTTCATCTGCTCAATAATAAACCAGATGAAAAATTACAATTTTATTTAAATGAAAATAGTCTGATTTTTATACAAAACATAAGTAAATCATTAAAAGGTCAGGCAACATTGCATTAGTATAAGACAGACATTTGCTACATGTTTTAAGTTTATATTCTTATTTTTGCTATAAGATTTGCTTTTGAGTTAAAGTAGGTCAATAATTGTAATTCGAGTTGCTCCAAAATTAATACGAATGCAAGAACTTTAATAGATGGGAATCTATTCTTAAGACGACTTTACCTGTTCACAAAATATTGCCCTAAAAGTTGAGAAAGTGTCCATCTGGCACACTTTGGACTTCCCTGCTCTACAACTGTAACCTTGATTTGCCAATCAAATGTACTGTGATCAAATAAATGATGCTTATTTGAAACAAAAATGATGAAATGGAAATGAATGCTTTTAGTACTCAGTATTTTGTGCAAACGAGGAGAAAGCAGTTGGAATCTTGAGATACATTAGCAAAGGAGTTGATTGATGGACCCAGTTGAGTGTTTAATAGTCATAAAGGCTGTTCCCTGTCGTGACATCAGCGGCGCCGTGGCTTAGTTGGTTAAAGCGCCTGTCTAGTAAACAGGAGATCCTGGGTTCGAATCCCAGCGGTGCCTTTTGTCTTAATTTCCATTAAAACGTGTTGACAGCTTGTTTTTTTATTTTATTTATCTTTCTACATCTTTTAAAAATACCAAAAAAATGCTGCAATAATTTCATTCTATTTCAGAAGAACCAAAGTTTTTACAGAAAGATAATCCAAGAAATGTGCCTTACACACCTGGTATAAAGGATTTCTACTACTTGTTGCTGCTGAAGGCAGAATCAGCAAGTTTGAGTGTTGGCGAGTCAGGTGTCCGGTGTGCGTGGATAACGTGCTGATTTGCGAAGGATTATTGTGATCGGATATGTGCTGAACCAGACTGCACTACTTTTAAAAGGGAGTGGCAAACAGCGCCATCTTCTGGAGCACTAAAAAACTACATGCAGTAAACGTTTAAATACCAGTAGGGGAAGTAGAGAGGGCCAAAACTGTCAACACGAATCCGCCCTTAATCAGGTGACGAGTAAGTTCATTTTAGTAGGCCTATATTGCACTTCTCAATAAGTAGTTATATTTAATTTTATGTACAAATAAGAACTCCAGAGAAAGTAAGAAACTCTTCTCTTTTAATTAAGTTCATATATTAAATATCTAAATGTCTCATTACTTGGGACAAACCACCACTATCACAGAGGAACACTCTTTATTCGTGAACTAAAGTAATTTTCAATAAATGATCACATAAAACAATGCATTCATATAGCATAGATACAGTGCCTTGCAAAAGCATTATTATTTATTCATCTTTCACGCGCTTGTCATTTTACAACAACAAACTTTAAAGTATTTTTTTGTATTTTATACCATGATGTAAAGCTAAAAAAGGAGAAAAATAAAAATTTTAAATTACAGCTGTTTACACCTCACTGTAAATATTATGATTTATCGAAAATTGTAAAAAAAAAACCCAAAAAAACAAAAAAAGTGAACAAATGTGGAAAAGCTTAAAGGCTTTCGAAAGTTTAACTACGTATGATGAAGTGAAATTAAAATAAAACAGCAATAAAGCATCAGCGTTAGAACACCGTGATCCAGCCTCTTAATTTGAAAAGTTGAAATATATATATTTTTCCCCTCCAGTGTTGCTTTTATTTTGAAGAGCCAACCGGAAGCCGCGTGCCTTGCGCTGTCTGCCTTTCTTCCCCCGCTTTGCTCCGACTGCAAAGGACACAATGCACGTTCCCAGCGCGGAGCCGCCGGCGGCGTGTCGGAGCTGACAGCAGATGCTGGAGCCTCGCTGCGTCCCAGATGCGGAGCCCCGGATCCTGAGCGGACCATGGGGTCGACACAGCCGCCGCCTCCGCCGCCGCCGCCGCCGCCGCCGCTGCTGCTGCTGCCGCTGATCGGACTGCTGTGGTGCCGCTGCGCCCCGCTCTGTGCAGGTGAGAAAACAACAATCCGTCCATCAGCGCAGACCCCCTGTTTTTATACCTGTGTTCCTCACATTCACGGAGGCTTAATGAACCCGAGTTTTAGCTTTTAATCGCTTCTGATGTGTTTCTCACTAATCACACCTGAATAAGCCGGGATAAACCCGGGGCAGCATTGTTCCTGCTGAGCCTTCAGAGGTTTTCATGTTGTGATCTGGAGGAGGAAGCAGTGTCACTCATCCTGCCCAGAGCATTGATCTGTGGTGGCTAAATAATCAGGGCGAGTGTAGAAACATGGATGCTCTTTCACAAATGTGATGCTGCTATCAGCATTACATCACTGCCTCTTTCTGCAGCCCTACTCTTCCTCCTCCTCCTCCTCCTCCTCCTCTCCATCCCCCTCCTCCCTCTCTGTGTCTCTGCACCTTAATGGAATGACCATAGAGTTGATGCTGAAGCTGCAACACATGCTCTTTAAAGGTCTGTGTCACACTGAGACAAGTGATTCACGCACCTTCCTTGCAGACAGACGTCTGCAGACGCTCATCATCATCATCATCATCATCGGCTTCATTTATGGGACTTTAATGACGGTTTAAACTGAATTTACAAGGCACAGCTGGAATTCATGACTAAAAACAAGAGTCGGAGACACAAGTTCAGATCTGTTTTGGATTAAATAATCAAATGTAAACAGATTGATTGTTATTTTTTTGTTTGTGTTTTTAAAGCACAGTTACAGTTTCAGTAGAGTTGAAGTGCACCGACTGAACCTTTTCCTTAAAAGGCCGATTTTTAAGGTTTTTATGTTGTTGTTCTTGTCTGAAAAGTCACTAAATATAGCAACAAAATTGCTAAGTTGGCAACTGCGGCTGGCCAGTAATCAGCCTGCTTTATCAAATCCAAAACCAACCCTGACCCTGAGCATAATGCAGCCGCCACTATGCCTCACAGCTAGTGTAGTTGCTTTGGGTGTTGGGCTCACTTTTATCCTGACCTTGACCCTGTTGTGATTTAAATCCAGGTTTATGCCAGGAAACCAGCCGATTCTCCATTTTTTGGAGTGGCTTAATGTCACCAAATTGTAATATATTTATGCTGATTATGACTGTGTGCTCGCGCTGCGTTGGATTGTTAAAAGGGGAAAATGTGTGACTGGATTATTAAAAATAAAAACAGCTCCACCCTAAGGCTCTCCACTTAGGAAACAAACATAGTTACAAACGCAAATAAAAAAATAAAATAAAGCATTAAAAAGACAAACAACAAACTGTACTTCAAGGCCAAAATGAATACAAAGAATAGTGTGACACTTTGAGGTTTTGAAGAATATTAGAATTTTATCACCACAAAAGTTTATCTTTTTTTTTTCTCATGTTCAAACATAAAACATGTTTCCTCTTTATTTTATCTTAAAACTTGATAAATGCTCAGAAACACAAACATCACGTAACTGTACATGAAACCGTTCCCAAGCTTTCTCTTGATTCGTTTCTGCACAGCTTTGGTGCGATCCAGTCGCAGCGTTTCATTCCCTCTTCCGGTCCGGACTTTGACTAGGCCGTCGCAAAGCTCCAAATCCTCCTCCCTCCGACGCTCTGCAGGTCGGTCGGTCGATCGGTGTGAGGCGTTTGCTGCCGCCGCTGAAGCTAACGGAGGGAGCAGAAACATTCTGCAGCCCTGCTGGATCCGCGGCCTGACACGTTGTGTTAGTCGATATCCATCACTTAGCTTTTAATGACCTCCCCGCCCACACACACGCACACACTCCTCTCACTGATAAAGTGTGAAAGGCTTTAAAAACAAGCTCACACACCCTCAGCAGAACCCAGTCCGTCTCTGGGTGTCTTTTATCGCAGACATAAATATTCTCCGGTCAACATCTCAAGCTTTTAGTGGGATGAGTTTTCAGATCTGCCAACATCAGCTCGACGTGCCGCACCAAACGTTTCACCGTCTTATTTTGAAGAAAAACAGAAGCTGATTTTAAAGTGGACCCTAAAGAACCCTAACCCTAACCTTGAAAATCTAATTGAGGGAGGTTTTCAGGAGCAGCGGGTTGAACCCGAGGCATCTGTTTACTGCAGGAGCATCAGGATCCCTGAGTGCGGCCGCTAACGCTCAGCACCTCACTCTGACGGCGGAGTTGCTCCCTGGAGCAACGGCGCCACAGCGACAGAGATGCCGTTGCCTTGGTTGCCGCTTTAACTCCTTCCTGATCTCGTTCGGTCTACATTCACTGCATGAAACTAAAAATAGAATAAAAATCTTACCAAGTGTTTTTGGTTTAGCTTCTGGTGTGAATATCTTAAAACTAACTTGTGTCAAGTCAACAATTCTTTAATAGTGATTAAAAAATTTTTGCATATTATTTCACTTACAAGACATTTTTCCTGCTACAGGAGAAATAATCTGCCAGTGAAACTGCTATTTTTTTTTACATCAATATTAAGAAATAATTTAAAACAAGCTGCTATGTCCTGCTGAAAAGTTTCTTGTAAATCAGTTTTGTCTTATTTGAAGTGTGCTGAGATGTTTGCACTAGAAACTAGAACAAAAATACTTATTTTTATTTTTTGCAGCGTTTAATCAGTAGTCCCTAAAACATGTGAGATCATGTTGGTTTTTAACATGTGAAAATATTTAGTTTCAAATATTTGTAGGCACATCTGAGCACATCAGAGTGTCATTGAAATTATTATTTTCTTCAGTGAGTCTGCTTAAAATTTAAATCTATTTACTGCACAGAGGAAATATGTTTAAAAGAAAACTCTGTTTTGATCAGATTTTGGCTTGTATGTTACATCTATTAAATCATAAGATGCAGGTGTGTAGAGTGACTAAAATGTGTGTTTTGACAAAAATATCGATGTTTTTAAAAGAAACATGTGTAAAGCATAGATGGGGTAAGCAGCAGTCACAGAAAAATGGCAAATTAAAAATAATAGTTTACGGTTTTATTCATTATATTTGATGTTAAACTATAAAATTATTGAATCAGGACAGTTTCAAATGGATTTTTTCTGTATTTTTGCTACTTTTTCTTTTTTTATTAGCTAATCCTTATCATATATTTTAAATTTAAAATTAGATCACATGCAGGACGTTTTGCTTCATAAGAAAATCTATTTTACAATTCATTTCCAAACGCATTTATGGGAGGGAAATGGCGCCATGCGATATATATTATATTATGATTTCCTGCTTATGGTTATGGTTCAGAGTGTTGGTGTGTTGCAGCGGCCTGCACCGAGCAGGTGGAGGTCCACACGGAGCGGAGGGGGGTCCTCTACAGCCCGGCCTGGCCCTTAAACTACCCGCCTGGCCTCAACTGCAGCTGGCACATCCAGGGGAGTCCGGGGGAAGTGATCACCGTCAGGTAGGGTTGCTGCTGCGCATGCGCAGCAACGTCTCCTTTCTCTGCAAAAAAAAAAAACACCAACACGATCCGTCCTGGGCCTCCAGCTTCCGTAACTTTGACCTCATGGAGTCGGGAGGATGCTCGGCGGACTGGCTGCTGATGACGCCGACTCGCAGCGGAGAATCCAGGCTCTGCGGCTCCGCGCTGCCCCCTCCTTTTATTTCCACCAGGGGGCGCGTTTGGCTCTACTTCCACTCTGGGAGCAGCAGCGCGGGCCAGGCGCAGGGCTTCCGGCTCTCCTACATCAGAGGTGAGAGGGGAACACAAAAATAATAATAATATATAAAAACAATAAAAATTATACTCCACAAAATATTTCACTTCACAGTCAGACATGACAACAGAAACTTAACTTTATGCGATAAAAAGTGAGTGTAAACTAGAAGGATATCATTGCATGTTTTGCTAAATAAATAACTTGACAAACCTTTCTGCAACTAGCGATTATTTGAGTAATCTATCAATCATTCTGATGATTAATTGATTAATCGAGTAAAAAAATGAAATAGCATTCTTTTAGAGCCAGGGAGCCCAAAGCGGGTCCTGGAGGGTCGGCGTCCTTCACTTTTTAGCTCTCACCCTGGTTTAACGGCACATGGATCCAATGATGGATAATAATGGTTTAGCACATCCCACGTATGGAGGCCTTAGTCCTCGACGCGGCTGTCGCAGGTTCGAATCCCGGTCCCAGCAACATTTGCCACATTTCTTCCCCTCTCTCCGTCGCCTCTTTCCTGTGAACCTACTTTCAAAAAAATACGGGCCACTAGAGCCAACAAAATCCTTGGAGAAAAAAAAAAAAAAAAAAAGAAGAACACTGACATGCTGAAAAGGTTGTTGGTACCACCAGGGAGAGAACTGAAACATGCAGGATGCCGGCCCTCCAGGACCCACTTTGGTTTTAGGGTATAGCTGATCATTTTTAGCAAAGGATACATTTTTATTTTTGTTAATCTATTACTATTTGGATAGTAAAATTTGCTCAATAGCTTTTAATTATTTTTTTTTCTACAGAATTTTAACCAAGTGAAGCTGAATCTGCCACTTCAGGAGTTCTGGTTTCAAGTGGCCTTTTTTGTGTTTGATGTTTGTGATTTTCTGTTTTAGAATTGTAGCCTGCTTGTAGTTTTATCAATGGCAGGAGGAAGTGAACAAAGGCGCTCAGTCAGTCATGGTTCTTATGATTAATTGAACCATGACTGTTTCATGGAGAATGTTTGTTTACACCAAAGGAAATTTCCGGTAAGCTTCATAGCATCAAACGGGGTTCTGGTTCGCTACACGTCACGGCCAAACCTTAGCTTTTGGGTAAAATGTAAAACTGAACAGAGTCGATGTCTCCAGGAAGCAGCCCGAGAGCCCAGACCGTCTGTATGAAGCTGAGTGTAAAACAATGGTCTGGTTTTTCCACTCAGCTGGACTCTGCCCGGGTTTCTGCCCTCCGCAGGTCACCTCGGTCAGAGCAGCTGCCAGTCAGACGAGTTCCTGTGCGGGAACGGGAAGTGTCTCCCTCGCTCCTGGAAGTGCAACGGCCAGGACGAATGCGGCGACGCCACAGATGAACACGGCTGCCTCCCGCCTCCCACCGAGCCCCTGCCCAGCCTCTGCCCCCCAGGCTCCCTGCCGTGCACCGAGGCCCTGACCACCCGCTGCCTCCCCGCGGCGCTCCGCTGCAACGGGGACCGAGACTGCGGCGACGGGAGCGACGAGCTGCGCTGCCCGGACACCACCTGCGGCAAGCGGCTGGGGAACTTCTACGGCTCCTTTGCCTCGCCGGACTTCTTCCACGCCGACCGGAGCTCCGTGACCGAGCTGAGGTGCTCCTGGCTGCTGGACACCCAGGACCCCAAGCCCATCATGCTGCAGCTGGACCTGCAGCTGGGGCCCGGGGACTCCCTCCATGTTTACGATGGCCTGCTGCAGCGGGCGGAGCATCTCTTGCAGGTGCTGTCGCATCACAACAACCGGCGGCCGGCGCTGCTGGAGTCCAGCCGGGGCCAGATGAGTGTCCTGTACATTGCGCAGCCTCACAGCCCGGGGCGAGGCTTTAACGCCACCTACCAGGTGAGCTCCATGACACAGTGGCGGCCCTAAAAGGGTGACTAGTGGGGGCCATTGCCCCTTTACCCCCAACTAAATAACTGTATTATTTATTGATTTCATTCCTTTACAGTTTAAAATGGGCATGTCACGTGTTGACATAAACAACATTTGGATTTTGATATATAATCTAACCCTTTCTCTCAAAAGTCAATTTGCTACACGTCAGCATCAATCAACCATCAATATAGATACATCTTTAAACACAAAACAGTTGATGCACATAAAAAAAGAAGTACATTGATTTTACTAAGTGAATCCACTTCATTACACCTTGACAGCCTGTTATATTTTATATTCTTGAAAGAAAAATGTGATCTTCTCTCATTGGTTTCTTTTAGACAGATTGCTCCACAGATTTTTATTTATTTATTTGTTTAATTCAGGTCCAGTCTAAAAACATGTCACATGTTGATAGAAACAAAAGTTTGAACTAAAAATGAGGGGGAAAAAAAATCTTATGCATTCTGCCCCGTCCTCTCAAAAGTCAATGAGAATAATCTAAGAATAATTAGATTTGTTTGTTTAGTTGTTTTATTTTATTTTTTAAAATCTCTGATGCTTCCAAATCATAATCTTATACTTTATGTAATCTTTATGAATAAATCCTTTTTGTAAATGTGTTAGTAAGATACTGCTAGGCATTTTAAATATAACTTCCACAGTATAATAATCTATTACATTATGAAATAAATAGTTATATACATATATATCTGTGTCCCCCTAGATCACCACCCCTATGAACATTTTTCTGGGGCCACAGTTGTCATGACGACCTGTTTCTGTGTAGCCAAGCAAAGGCTGCATGTTTATTTGATGTCGTATCCTTTCCTCCACCTCATAGGTCAAAGGTTACTGTTTCCCCGGAGAGCACCCGTGCGGCAGCGAGCAGGGCTGCTACTCCGACCACCAGCGCTGCGACGGGTACTGGCACTGCCCGTCGGGCCGCGACGAGGAGGCCTGCGCCGTGTGCCCGGACGGGGAGTTCCCGTGCGAGGGAGGCGGCGGCGCGTGCTACGCGGCGTCCGAGCGCTGCAACAACCAGAAGAGGTGTCCGGACGGCTCGGACGAGAAGAACTGCTTCCACTGCCAACCCGGAAACTTCCACTGCGGCACCAACCTGTGCATCTTCGAGACGTGGCGCTGCGACGGCCAGGAGGACTGCCTGGACGGCAGCGACGAGCGGGACTGCCTGGCCGCCGTGCCCCGCAAGGTGATCACGGCGGCGCTCATCGGCAGCCTGGTCTGCAGCCTGCTGCTGGTCATCGCTCTCGGCTGCGCCCTCAAGCTGCACTCGCTGAGGAACCGGGAGTACAGGTGAGAGGTATCGCAATCCTACGCAGTGAATCGATTCATTGCGTGACAAATTAAAAGTAGCTCAATAATTTCCATTTGCACGATGGTTTGTTTTTCTACCAAACACTGTGTGGTGCTTTGGTCTCAACTGGCCCTTTGAGTTTTTTTGGAGGGTAAATTTTGTTTATAGATTTCAGTGGACTTCAGTGTCTATTTTATATGTTGTTTTGTTTATTTATTTAGGATATTTCAAATGTCTTCCAGTTCCAGTGTTAATTGTCCTTTAGAAATTAAAGTTTATTGATCTTCGAAAGGGTGAACTTGCATTATTATACCGTTATTATTACATTTGTTGAAAATGGTCTCAAATTATTAGCTTATTTGGTTTTAAATTTACGTCGTCATTGAACAAGACTCTTTTTTGATCCGATTCTCTGGGGGAACCGGTGTTTCAAGAGAGGGTCATGACCCCTATTTGAGGTCACCACTGGATGGACAGTATGCGTGCAACAGATAATTTTATGTGTTAAAACATCTCATCGTTGACTCTTCTTTTTGACACATAACATTTCAGCAAGCATGTCCTGACCTATGTGGTTGTAATGAACCAAAGTGAAGAAAAGGTCAGAGGGAATGAATACTTATGCAAGGAACAGCATCAGTGTTGATGCTTTTGTCTTTATTTATTTTTTAGTACAACATGTTTTCTTCTTGGCAGAAGCTGTAATACACAGGAATACCTGATTGAGTCTAATACTTTTAACTGGAGCTGATGGAAATAAAAAGTGATAACGATTAAATCTAAAGCAGGTTGCCTCGTTTGTCACTGTTGCTCTAATTGCAGAGCGTTTGAGACTCAGATGACTCGCATGGAGGCAGAGTTTGTTCAGAGGGAAGCCCCCCCTTCCTACGGCCAGCTGATAGCCCAGGGTCTCATCCCCCCGGTGGAGGATTTCCCAGCCTACAACCCCACCCAGGTACCACCATATGGGCTCTGCGTCGAGGAAATGTACGGTGACACACAACCGGACATAACATTTATTTCCGTTCCCCCCCTGCATTCAGGCGTCGATGCTCCAGAACTTGCGGCTGGCGATGCGAAGGCAGATCAGGCGTCACTCGACCCGCCGCTCCTCCTCTTCCTCCTCCCGCCGGCGCCTCGGCCAGCTGTGGAACCGGCTGTTCCGCCCCGCGGGTCGAGCCAGGGGCCACGCCGCCCTGCTGGACCCTGCCGAATCCACGCAGGTCACGCTGGGGCTCCACAGCTACCACACCGTGAGGGAGGAGGGGTGCCTGGGGCCGGGAGCTGCTGCGCGAGACGTGGCTGACGAGGGAGGCTCGTGCTCGGCTGCGGTCGACCTCCAGGTTAGCGCGCCCGAGAGCCCCGCGTCACCGCTGTCCACGCACTCGGTGAACAGTTCCGACTCGGAGGCGCCGTCGCCCATCGGCAGCGTTCCCATGTCAGACCCGGCCGCCCCTCAGGCGGCTGCTGCTGTCCCCTTCCCCCGCCGGCCATCAAAGAAACTGGTTCTGGAACTCGCAGTTAACCTAAAGGGCGTTTCCTTAAAACGCTACTCGCCCGTGGGGCCGTTTTCCCCCATGTCTCCTCCTGCGCTGGAGAGCAGCTCCTTGACGCAGTCGGAGCGACGTCACCCTCAGGGTTCAGCGGTGACGTCACCCTCTGAGAGCGTGCCTCCGTTAGTGGGAGGAGAGGAATGTGACGGCCATTTTTCTGTGGACGTGCCAAGTGAGGAAAGGAGCGAGGTGGATGGAGAGGGAGCAAGCTGACTTAACAGGTTCCACAGAGCGAGGAAGATGAAGACTCAGGGAGGGAAGTGCCATGAAACAGGAGAAGCTCTCAGTGGGGGAAGACTGGAAAATGCTCCAATCAAGTGTCCTTCTAATGTGTCTGAGACCTGACTGACGGTTCATATTCTGACTGCTCACTACTCTATCCTGATGTGAATAAAACCAGCAATGTGTGTTGTTAATTTCTTTGTGAAGCTCACTGGGGATTGGAACAACTCTGATCAACCTGCTTAGGCCAACACATAAAAAAAAAAATCTACTGAGCAAGCCAAAACAGCTTGTAATGCTACCCAGAGCCATTACACACCGCTACCGACTGTGAGCCGTGGAAGCCTATCGACAAACTTCTTCCCCTGCCTCTCCTACAAGATGATATTTTATGATAATTTTTAACATTTGGTCCCAGTCTGCCATGTTTAGGAATGAAGGTGGAGATATTGATTGGTTCTGTTTATTTATTGAAAAGGTGAACCGTTATTTTAATATGTAAATGCAAAAAGACAGTTATTACTTACCTGGTTGGTTTCATTCTCACATCCAGGTTTAGTCCTGCCACTGGTTTCTCATTCTCATGATGTTGATTTATTATGTTTGATATTTATTTATTGCTGCTTCGTGACGCACCATCTTCAGCTAAAATGTGGAATAAACAGCCTCAGGATTTAGTTGTAGCTAACAAGAGAACATTGCATAACAAGCCGGTTAATAAGTCAGGATATGTGTTTGGTTAGCTACTCGACAGATGTGTACGACTGTACGGTAGTTTTACGATCCCTTTAGTTTCAAAGGTAGGGTTTTTTTTTAAGCATTTTTCATAATTGGAAAAAATATATAGATTTCAGCCAAATTTTGTATATCTTGTAAGCATGAGGAAAGTTCAAGAGCTTTTTCAAGCCAGGTAAGTGGCAGTGTGCAAGCAACAGGTGGGGGAAGGACAGCGCTATACTCTATGCTTGACAGTCACTCCAGCGCTTTCTTTAATGGAGAAAGTGCTGATGGTATGGTGGAAGATTTTGAAACGGAAACTTTTTAAAAACCTTAGTTTGCCTCGATACCAGCAGTAATACCATGACTGATCCGAATCGTGACACGTAAGAAGTATGTTAAAATATTTCTGTGTGACACAAATAAATTAGTTGGTCTTATATTTTTTAAAAATTCTCCTTGAACTGAGTTAGCCAACATGAACGCTTCAGCCACATCACATTTATGGTTTAATGGCTGTTAGCTGGCAATTAGCTAGCTTAGCATACAGACTGAAAACAGAAAATGTTAGATTTGCAGTGGTTTGCTCTTTTCTTTTTTTTTGTCTGTGTGTTGAATTGGATACTTGTGGTTGTAATATCTGTCAAAATGTGTCAATATCAATATTTTTCTCAAATGTGTGCAGTGTAGATTAGCAAGTTAACTTAGTGCAAAATTAGAAAAGTGGAGGAAGGGATACATTTTGCTGCTTCTTTCTGTTTTCATTCTCTGTTAGGTTAAACTAACAGCTTGCTTCAGCTTTTATATTTAACATTAAATGAGGTTCCTCAAGATGCTCTTTTACCTCATACTTGGCCTAAGCAGGGAAGCAGTTAGCTTAGCACATTTAGCAATTGCTAAAAAAAAAAAAAAAAGTCTAAGCAGCTGTTTCCTCCTGGTTTTGAACTTTGTACTAAGCTAATCTTGCTTCAAGGCTTATATATTATATATGTAACGCTAATAATATTTTTTAATGAAACTTGTTTTAACTGATTTTGTGAAATATCGAAAAGCAGGCAACAGTTTCAGCTTGAAAGATTTCTCCTGCGTTTTCTGCTGGCAAATAAATTTTCAACACGTTTTTGGATACAAGTCAATTTTTTTGCTTAGCATTTCTTATTTGCTAAGTCATGAGTTTCTAAATACCCAAACTGGGGTGAATACAGAGGTCAAAGACCCCAGATGTTGCCTGTAAATGTACGCAGCCAAACTGTCTCTATGCGAGTATCTGCAGTGATTGTGAAGACAATGGAGACGAATGGAGCCGACATAAACTTCTCGTGAAACGGCTGGAGGAACTTTTTTTCTAATATGAGACAATAAAGAAAATTACTATTTTTCAGTTTTCGGTTGAGACTTGTGTGGCTATCTTCCATTTTCTGCTTGTGTCTTTGGCGCCTTTTGTAAACGCCATTTTTCGACAGCAATAGCCGCTTCTACCAACCACGGCTGGACTACTATAGATAGAAACGTAGTTTTTCTATTTTCCTGTTGAACTATTGCGCCAATATTTTTGCAGTAAAAAGAAGGAATGGTTTAACTTTGTCCAGGAGAGCTTAACGTGGGTTCAGGAATGAAACTTTTGTTTTTTTCTTATCCAGCTTGCTGAATGTTTCACACTACCTTCATCCACAGGCTTTGCCAAACTATTCATACCTCCTGAATATTTTCACATTTTGTCAGTCGTCTTTCAACCACACTGTATTGAACTTTGATATGTTACACCAACACAAAGTAACAAATTGCTTTTGAAGTGGGAAGGAAATGGTTTTACAAATTAAAATCTGGAAAGTGTGTCATGATTTTTTTTGCAGTCAGTTTTCTAAAGGAAAACGTCACCAGAGCAGGACACTGATGTGTTTTTACCTTTAAGCCACACATGGAGCATGGCGTGGATTACTCTATGCGTGAACAAAAACACCTGTAAAAACGAATAAGAATATTTTTGCAAAGCACTGTTCCTTTTTCTTTTCTGTACTTTCATAAAAAGCTGCTGCGTCATGTCGTGGTTTTTCTGTCAGCTGTGGTCGACTGTTTATGATACTTTGCCTTCCTGGCTAAATATGATTGTTCAACTGGACGGTTTGGTTCGGTTCCAGTTCACTGCTGCATCAAATCGACATTCATTTGGTAAAACGTCATATAAATATGTTTTTTTTCCTCTGGTGACGTTTAAAATCTCAGTAATGTGGAAACATTTGGAATGGTTTAATAAGATTTTGTTGTGTGGGTAATCTGAAAAAGGTTGGGTTTCATTTAACCTCCCAGATGAATGAAATAATTTCCAATAAGTTAATTCCCAACATTAATGTTAATGGTTTTGTTCGAGGATTGTTGAGTTTAACTGAATTAGGTAGAGAATAATTTAAGGTTTGTTATTTAGGTGGGGTTATTACCATCGAAGTCTGAAGCCAACACGAGTTTATATTGTTATTTTGAGATACTAAAGTTGAAACATATATCAAGACCTAGTGATCAAAACCTGTGTCACAGTTTTAATGTGCCTGAATAAATGCATAAAAGGTATTGTTTCCCATCAATTTCTCAATTCTTTAACCAAGTGATTCAAAAACTGAGTCTTAAATTTCTACAAAACCACATACTGAAAGCAGTATGTGGTTTTGTAGACCACATACTGAAGTGCCTGTCAGAAATATGGCAGGCACTTTGTGTACATAATATCTCCTGATATCAGCTGTCATTTCTGACAATGCTACAGTAAAAGCATTTGGTCACAGTGCTTTGACATGGCGCTGTGCTTATTGGATAAAAGTGCAACTGTGAGGACAAAATCAGTAGAAATAGGCAAGCAGTTTGGGTATGTAATTAAGAACCTTTACATATCTCATCATTTTCACCAACTTCAAGATACTGAACAGCAACTAGCAACACCAACATGGACGAGTGAAAAGACAACAGATTTGATGATAAACTTTTCAAATTCAAATACAACTCTTTAAAAACAATATAACTCTTCATCGCAAACTAAAATTTTTATGCCACTGTTTATTCTGGCAGTGCTTTTATCTGATGAGGCCACAAGCATGACAAGTGACAAATGCCTTTAATAAGCTGCTATATTTAATAACACTTTCCATTGTTATCATTGTACAACTTTACACTTTTTTTTTTTACAAACTCAAGGGTACACACATCCGTTATGTAGTGTGTGAAGACATCACAGCACGTCTGAGGAATGTAATCTTTGCAGGAGTCCTTGGCACCTTTTTTTTTTTTTTTTTACACAGTATTTACAAACTGCAATATCTACTGCCTGGACATGGCAAACCAGACCTGTTTTAGGCTTAAGGAGTCTCTCTTTTTAAAATGCCCAGTTACCAGAATACATAGGGTCTAGAAAAAGCACCACAAGTTTATTGTCTTTCTAGGAAAGAAAAAACAAAAAACAAAACAAACAATATTTCCTCTGTAAGTTACAGTTCTTTTTAAAAGGTAATGCCACGGACAGAATTATGTTGGCGGTCAGGTCCCCAAACAATTTAAAGGAATAGTTTGACATCCTTGAACAGAGGTTTTTTGAAGTTTTTGTCAGTAAAGGTTCCCGTACAAAAAACAAGAAAGGAAAACGGTGATATCGCAGTTAGTTTGTAGAAAAGTCCTGAGCGACGGGTGGCTAGCTAATGAGGCAAAAGTCGACGTTTTAGCCAATTTTTGCGAGTATAGAACATGTTATGTGGCTGAGAAACTGGCGACAAATCTAAAAGTCTCTTATAACCGCAGGACGTTTATATAGAGTTGGTTTGAGAAAACTACTGAAACTTCACCTCCAGAAGAAAGGAAACCATCTCTTCAAACACTTCACCTGTGCCATCCTGTGGCAGTATGATGCAAAAACCTGACAACACAAATTCAAGTAAGCTTTAGTACATCAACAGGACTAAAATCTGTACAAGCGTAAAACGTCATCAGTACCTTAAGTTAGTTGGCAGGTTTATAAAAAGTCAACTGGCTGGACAAGCTGTGGGCCACAAGGGGACAATGAATGTTAGTGAAATGGGGGCAGTACCACAGCGTATAAGGGCTATCGTACATAGAAAAAAATTTTTAATTTCTGACAAAATTTTCAAGAAGAAACTGGGAAATTTTTAGATTAATCTCTGAAAAAAATGTCAAGAAAAATTCAACTTTTTTTTTTGTAATTTTGTTGACTTTTGAAACTCAAATTTCAAATTTCTTTAATTGAAAATTTCTGGGATTAATCTCTATATTTCTAAGATTTTTGCCAGAAATTTGCCACTCTTCTTTTTTTTCTATCTATAATTGCCCTAATGTGCTACAGTACAAGCAGGAAGTGTACATCTGTGTTTCTGCCTTTAACCTGGGCCACTGACAAGTTTGTGGTAAGTAATGTACGGTAACAAGAAATTCTGGAGTGACAACACCTTGGTTGGGTGAGACTCCACCGGTAAATCTGGAAAACTTGGAAGACACTGTCAGGTGCCAACCTCAGACATGAAACGATTCATTTATCCAGTTCAACTGAAGCTTCTCGTCATTCTCACGTCTCTCTCAGTTTGTAATTTTCTTGCTAGGAGAGAGAAATACAATTCAAAAAAATCAACACTGACAAGGCACATATGGTATCTCAGAACATTTGCGACAGATAAGAGGATAAAATAAGTGGTGTATTGTGGAGAAAAAAAAAAAAAAAAAAGACTACAGCTGAGCAGAGGATCAAGGCTGATTAGTGAAACGGTGCTGGACAAAGAAGTAGAGATAAAAATATGGCTAAGTGCAGAAACTGCTTGCATATTCGTCTTGAAAGTTTCTCTCTTCTTTTTCTTTTCTTCTTTTAAATGTTTCTCCATGCTAGCTGCATTCGGGGAAGATGTACAAGAAAGTACATAACAGCGATTCTTCACAACTCACAGAGCACACAATTGTAAAACCTAAACACCAAAAACTGAAAGTGCAGGCGCGAATGCAAAACAAACAAAAAAACAAAACATTGTCGCTGTTCAGTCGATGGCTTTGGCAGTGAGGGGTTCCGTCTCTGAAGAGTCTTCCTGTGGAAACACAACGTAGCACAGCTTCTGGCCCATGTATGTCACTCTTTCTGCAAGGCAAACGGAACAGGTCAGCTGACGGGAATGTCTGCAAGCAGGAAGAAATATTTCGAAAAGCACTGTATCATTTATCTTTTAATAAGAATTCTGATTTATCATTATCCTGATAAATTTCAACCATGGATGTTAAATTAAAAACAAAAAACAAACAGTATGATCAGATATGTTTTTTTCTCTTTTTCTTCCACAAGAGAATCAGTAAATATCAGTAAATTCCAGAATATGAGTCGTTACTGTGTGCAGTTTAGGTTACACTTAAAGTAAGTGGCGTAAATTTTAGCTCCAAAAGTCAAAAATTTGGGAGAAAAAAAAATTTACATCAAAAATTTCCCAGAAAGAACTTGGACATTTTTGACTTTTGAAATTCTAGAAAATTTCTGAGGTTAATCTCAAAATTTCAGAGTTTTATTTACTGATGTATCTGCTGTTTTTATACTTCTGCAAGATGTTATTTCCTGTTAAAGATGTTTCCAGACAATGTCTACAAAAATAGACAAAAATGTGTAAACCTAAGCTGTCTTAAAGAGTTACCATATGTGGAACATATTTTCATGTACTTGCCAGAGCTGTTGAATTATCAATGTGACGACACGCCTCTGCTTAGAAGTGAATAAATATTGAAGGGCTCCAGGCCCCCGTTGGAGTTGGACTGTTGGAGATGTCTCGTCTGACGCAGCTAAGTCTGACACATGTCTCCCCTTTTGCAAAAGACAAGTTTTTGTGTCCTTGTGATTCCTTCAGTTTATTTGAAAAAATAAACCTAAGAATGGCGTTCTACGCCACCGAAACAAAATAACAGCAGGACGGTAGGAATGTTTTTACAAGAACAATAAGTGTGTTTGTGGTGATAATTTTTTTTTATTTTTATCATAACCTCATCAAAATAATATCATTATCTTTTTCACAATAGCATCACAAAATATTGTGCTAAAACTCTGAGTCCATAGTGCCCAGCCCAGTTTAAACCTTACCCAGCAGTATATAAATCCACTTGGGCTTTTCTTTCCAATGAACTCCCACAAAGTAAACAGGGACGCCCGTCAGCATGATGACCATCCCCAGGCCGCACACCACCGGCTCAGAGTACAGACTGCAGAACAGCAACAGGGCCCAGAAAATCAGGTAGGTGATGGGAACCAACAGGTTCACCTGCACGCAACAAAAACAGGCAGACATATTCACATTCATGCTTCAACATACACATGCAACGTGTACTAGGCATTTTTTTCTTAATATTCCAAGAAAATACATGAAAGTTTACATTCTATATACAAGTCACTAGGTGGCAGCAAAAAATTAAGTGTGCCCATCAGAAAGATGTGACAAGATGGCAGCTTATGTTAAGCTTATCCCACTAATTAATTAATCACATGATAAATCAAAATGAGCCCAATAATTTCCATTTGCGTGACTGATTGGTAGAAAGAGAGACAGACAAAAAAAAAGGGTGAAAACAAAATCTTCAGTCTGGTTCATTGGTCTCAACAAACCTGTTTTTTGAAGGCCACTTTTGTTTACAAATACTTCATAATTCATTCTATTTGTTAATTTTGTTTATTTATTTAGGATATTTCCAGATCCTGAGTTAAATATTTGTCTAAAATTTAAAAGTTTATCCATCTTTGAGAGAATGCACTTGCATGATTATGCCATTACTATTAAATGACTTGAAAACTGTCTCAATCTGTCAATATTCATCATGATAATTTCTGAGACAATTTATTGTAAGCAAAATTAGTCATGTTGACTAATCATGTGTACATACAAAGTGCTTAACTAATTTAGTGGAGGTTCATGACATAACGGACACTGGCTGAGGTTCTGGTAAAATGCTCCCGTTAACATCAGGGAAGCTGGACCTTAATGGGTCTGGCCAGGTTGGGCCTCTTCTTGCGCAGGTAGAGCAGGCCGGCGATGGTCACCCCGTAGGACAGGTAGTTGATGAAGGACACGTAGTTGATCAGGTTGTGCGTCTCTCCGATACACAAGATGAGTACCGTGGCAATACACTGGAAGACATGCAGGTAGGTTTAAACAGAAGGAAGATGTTAAACTAAAATAACAGGCGCTTTAGTAGTTTATTACAATTTCTACAATTTTGGGTATTAGGAATAAAAGCTGGACAGAAGCAGCACTTACGCAGACGAGCAGGGCGGGGATCGGTGTGCAGTTTTTCAGATGGATCATGGCCAGCAGGTACGGCAGGTGACCCTCTCTGGCTCCGGAGAAACACAATCTGAAAGAAAAAATCAATTGTACACGGTTTTATTTTTCCTTCTCTGACATATTTGAATCAAAACATTTAGCAGTGGTTACAAAGAAGGACATTTTAAAAGAAGCATTGAGGATGTACCTGGAGGAGGTGAACAAATAGCCGTTGATGCCTCCGAACGTGGACAGCGCCACAGAGATGGGCATCACCCATGAAAACATGCCCAGCAGCTTTTCCCCAAATGTCTGAAACAGCAAAACAGATTATTGGGCAATGTCGCAAGGTAAACATCTTCCAAAGTCAGCTTAACTCACAGAAAAATGGAAACTAAATGTCTACTAAAATGACAAGTCTGGAGAGCAGCAGAGATCTTTAAACTGACCCTTATGGAGGAAGGGGAAGATACAAAAACATTGCATATTGGAAGGAAGATATTAGAAAGCAAACACGTGGAAGACAAATAAAACCGTCAAAGCTACAATGGAATGGTTTAAATTAGGGGTGTCAAAACGTTTTGAAAAAAAAGTACTAGCGGGTCTACATTGAATACTTTTTAAAGAACTAACAATACAAAAAAATTATTTTTTTTTAACTTGTTCAACAATAAACTAAAAACGCAAAATTTTTGTAAAACAAAGTAGTTAAATTTTTCATAGGAAAGCAAGGCATAGATCAAATTGTGATTGAAACCTCAAAAGGAGTTTTCCATGTTTACCTCATTAAAAGAAAGACATCCAGTTTGCAGATTATTTGGGATTAATTTAGAAAAAATAAAGAAAAAAGCAGCACAATAACAAAATTCAGGCCACTCTTTCTTTGAAAGAACATGCTGGGTTTGGTCAAGTTTAACACAGTTATTAAAGTCACTGGATGACTGTAGTCACATTTTACACTGAAAGTAAAGAAAATGCTGAGGGGTTACTTGTGAAGGAACTACTGAAAATCATTTTCCCTCCATTTCACAATGATGAACTACTTTGTGTGGTTTGACAAAACACACAAACGTAAATCAGTGGCTGCTCACCACTGCTACAGCGTTGGAGGCGAGCAGCTCCTCTGGAGTCATGGAGGTAAAGTAGGCGATGTTGGTCATGGTGTACACCAGGGTCACCAGTGGGATGGAGATGTAGATGGCAAGCGGCAGGTTCCTGATGGTACAAAAAAGTAAATAAAAATCATTCAACTGGAGCAAAGAAGTTGAGACGCACTCCCTGCTGTCTCGGTGCCATCGTACTTCCGTGGTTCCACAACTTCCTCCGTAACGTAGTTGAGGAAGTTCCAGCCACTGTAAGCGAAGGAAGCCTGCAGGAAGGCCAGAGCTATCTGTCCAAACGACGGGTCCTGGCTGAATTCAAAGGCCACGCTGGGCACCAGGGCGTCGTAGTGACCTGCACAGACACGGGAGGAGGACGGGCCAAGAAGAGGTAGAAATTAACACCTGGAAAAGGTAATGGTTGGATCATGAATAGAAAAAGAAAAATCTAAAATTGTAAACAAAATTTTCTGCTGTTAAGTTTGATCGTCTGATAGACTTACAGAATACCTGGACAGTAGAGAAAGAAGGCTGAGATGTCACTCATATTGTGTGAGTTTATGTTTACAAGGGCTGCAACTAGCAATTATTTTAGTGGCAGATTATTCTATTGATCATTCTGACAATCAGATAAAAAGAAGTACACATTATGCAGATTTTTAAAGTCTTTTTTTTATAAAATGTTAAAATTACACTAAAAGTTGCAAATAAGCACAAACCTCAATTAATTTTTTAAATAAGGAAAACAAACAAAAGACTAAAAAAATGCTTATAACTTCAACACATGGAAAGCTCAGCCCTTTTTGCTTGACTTAACATCAAAAACAGTCATCTGAATTTGAACCAGGTGAAGCTAAATGTTTGCCACTTGAGGAGTTATGGGCAGACAAACAAAGGCTTTTCTTATCTTAAATGAAAAGTGTATAAATCTTTTTGTACACTTTTGATAGTGTGTTGTTTGTGAGTCTGAATACTCCAGTTAACGACTAATCTCTTACTAAATTGTGTGATGTAATTGGGTAAAGTCATCCATTGCTATTAATTGTATCAGTCGCAGAGTTTACCTTTAAAGATCTGGACGAGTCCAACCACGATGATGAGCACAAGAGCCAGAAGTTTTCCTACAGTGAAAATATCCTGAATTCTCGTTGCCCAGCGGACACTGGAGCAATTCACCCAGGTCAGGAACACTGTATACACACACACACACACGCACACCCCCACACACGCACACACACACACACACACAGAAGTATATATTTATACAGACATCTCATACAGCATAGCAAAAATGCTTTATAGACACGAACAGACCCAGAAATCAGATGAGGATGGAAACCTAACAAATCCCTGTACATGATAAGCACTCAAACTATTCATTAGTGCCTGCTAGCCAAGCTTTTTTTTTACTGTCTTTAAAAAAAGAGGTAAGCACATAATTTTCTGGGTTAACTAAATTACAAACCAAATGTTTCCTGATTTTACCTCAGTGTCTAATCCATAAGCCTGCCATAATCGGTCAAAATGACCTCATTTAATAAACCCACATTCTTTCTTCCACCCACATGGAGTCGTGATTATGTCGGAGCACAATCACATTTGTAATTGGTCATTTATTTCTTCTTGTAAAGAAATCTGTATTGTTGGAAAACCTGTTTCAAATTAAGTTTTCACATTTGTGGAAATGTAAAGAAGCCTCTCTCTATAATGTTAGTCTGGATAACAAACTTTTTTTTTTTTTTTTAAGTTTCGCAACCAGGAAGTTGCCAGTTACAACCTTTCGACAACAATCGGGAAGAATTTAGATCACGTCGATGAAACTATTGTTTTGGGCGTTTTTTTCTTTACGGACTGGGAGCAACTGGTTAGCCCCTCAAAATAACACATGAACTATGACCCCAAGTCCAAGTGGGGAAAAGGAGATGCATTGGATGCTGATCAGACCGTCTCTTCCATAAATCATAACAGACGGCGATCACATCTAGGCCTGTCGTGATAAACGACAAATCAATTAATCGAACGATAAATTAAAACTATCGACTTCATTTCAATTATCGGCTTTATCGTTTCTTCCGGCCTTTTTCT